>JAGFBZ010000175.1:0-500000 GCA_018398805.1 Hirundichthys speculiger
AATGTAAACACGCACTGTTGTATCACCCCAACCATGTTGCAAAAGCAAAATAAGGGAGCAAGCATAAGGTCCTTTTCCAAAGCCTTTTGGAGATCCTGAAGTGAAACCATGAATTGGAAAAGAGAATGAAGCATGCGGATAAAGGCCAGGTCTGAGGTGGCTGAGCCGAGATCCACGTGTTAGGAAGGTGGGTCAAATTGCAGAGGGGCAATGGTTATTTAATGGGGGGGTGGAAAACACAAGTACCATTGCATCATCCCCAGCAATGAGACGAAACCCATAAACTACCCTCAGCCATAGGAATAGGATGCTTGTTTGGCATGACCATGTTATATTAAAACAGCATTTTGGGGCCTTATTGTATAATGCTAATTCATAATTCCATGACTTTTGCTCTAGATTCTGGCCTGTTGAGGGCCATCGCTTCTGATTATCATTCAGACTCCATCAAGTTGGGGGGGGGGGGTTAGTTGCCAACCTGAGTTTATGTGGTGGATGGTGATGGCACTGTAATCAAGGAGTTTAAAGCCCAGGTCAGTGAAAAGGTCCAGACCCATATGGTTGGCACCATGGCATGCAACTTTAAAGGTAAAGAAGAAAACAGTCTTACAGCCATAGTGCACAGAAAAATTAATTGTGCCATCAAATTAGTCCTTGAATTTGCATAGCCATATATGGGACCCTTGGCTCTCTGCCTAGCATCGGCAATGTTGATAAGGCCTAGAGCGGTAATGTAGATCTGAAACGACTCCTTCCAGTGAGGACACAGAACCAGCGATTAACCCGGGAGAGCCAGGAAGGGAGGAGGCGGTGAGAACGTCAGCTCCATCCTCATTGCCACTGTTGTGTTGGAAGCAAAACAGATGCTGCAACAAAGTGTGAAACCAAGCAGTTTGACTATAAGGTACTCATCATGCACGAGTTCCAAGACATGCCAAAAAATTCAAACATGCTATGTCATAAAACTACATCAACCGTGTTTCCACAGGAACAGAAAGATACACAATAGACGGGCCCTTATGGAGCCCCTGTGTTGTTGATTACTGTCTGACATACAGTATTGTAGGTACACCTACCATGGTCTGCCAGTCAGATAAACCACAATCCAGTATTTGGTGAAACGACAACACAGAAAAGTTATGCAGAATTCTGAATCAGGTCTTGGTTATATCAAACTACCAATTTACATTATCATATTTTGATAAAGTCCCTTAAAATAATTCAAATGTTGAAAAACAAAATAAAATGCTAATTTTATGTCCTTACATTTGTTTATTAGTGAGTTTCTTGTTTCTGGTCAGTTTTGATGGGTCCTTGGTAACTGGTCTTTGCATATTCAGAAATGGAGGAAAAACTGTGCAAATCAGTGCCAAATATTTACCACTTTTGGTTGGCCAGTACTAGTTAGCCTGTCAAAACAGACACAAAACCTGATACATACTATGGTCCAGTCAGTTCAGTAGTTCAGTTCAGGTCATTCAGCTGTTAGGAGCTGCAAGACTGTCAGGATGTTTGTTTAATAGCCTCCACTTTATCTCTGAGCCAAATAAAACCTTAGGAGCTCAAGTTGTCCTTGCTGCAAAAACGGCCCACTCAGCTCAGTGTTTTCCATTTGTTTTAAGATTTGCCTCTGTAGCATTATTGCTTATAAGTATATTTTTAATAATGTTTTTGCATGTTCATTTAGTCATCAACAAGTGTGTATTATTTTTCATTTAAACACTCATTTTTGTAACAAGGAACATCAACACAGCAACGTTATCTGTAATCCAGCACAGATTCAGATAAGTACATTTCTCTTAAGTCTTGCTATCTGCAAGATTTTTTCTAATTTTTCTTTTTGGCTGCCTGTCCAACCCAGAGTCTGCACTAAAACAGCTTTGGCAAAGTGGGAAGATTTCTCCAAGCTTCTGTAAAGATCCCACTGGGCCCATCAAATGTGAGTCCTGATACCCTGAGAATTATCCCGACTGCCTGCACTTTCTGTAAGAGCAAGGTACCAGATCCTGGGGTGATCCCTTGGTTCCAGCAGAGTTGTACAAGCTGGCACCTTGGTTCAAAAGGACCACAGCGCATATGCACATGCTGACATGTGCATATGATTTTGAGTTGATGTTAAAACAGCCAACATTAACGAATAATCTAATTTCTTTAGTTAATCAAATTCCAAATTTTGATTCGAGATCAATGTCTTCACTTCTGAATTTAAGATGACTTTGCTTCTTTTTTTTTTTTTTAATTTCCAAGATGTTGCATTCTGAGATTTTACAGTCCAAATTTGATTGTTTTTCATGTTATTATCATTATAATTTATTTCACCTTCTTCAGTATTCTTAGTTCATCTACATTTATCATTTTACCATCTTACCATCATTTCATCCATTCCATGAGTAAGATCAATTTAATGCATATTTGAATATTACTGCATGCTTTTAAAAAAAGTCCACAGCTCAGATGCATTTTTAATGTTTTTTTTCAAAGAAAGTTAGATCCCTTCAGTGACAATCTTTGACTTTGGTTAATTATTATTCAGTTTTACTGTCCTCCATTAAAGGAACTGGTGCCTCATTCCACAAGGAGATGATTAATACTAGTTGTCATAATTATTATTTCAGGTAGCCTGGTACACACAGCAATGCCACATACACCATATTCACCATTTAATAAAAAAATATTATTCTAGAATCTAGATAGATAGAGAGTTAGATAGATGATTAGATTGGTAGGTCAGTACAATGTAAATATATCTATTTGAACACAAGAAGACGTTTGTCCAGTAATGCCTATCTCACCTCCTCTGTTCATCTTGGAGGAACCTGCAGGTGGCTAAAGTTAATTCTATCTAAATTAAGAGTTGTTGGACAATTAATTGGATCCTGCAAATGTCTCTCTCACTGATTATGCCAAAGTAATTCTGCTGCTACCAATAACAGCGGGACTCCTCGTTAGGTAGACATAATAATTGATGCACTGATTTAAATAATCACTTCTTGACAGGATTTTGTCTGTATTCCCAAGTGGCCTTCTCGACAGGATTCTCCAGCAATAATAATGCTTTAAGAATACCCCACTGATGAGGTGAGGTGCTAGAGGATGAAATGGTGTAGGAAAAAAAAAAAGAAACAACACAGCACATGGTTGTATCTGGACTGTGACTGCAAACCTCAGTTTGGTAAACCATCAGCATGCACAGTTTGTGTCATGGATACATGTTACTATGAATTAGAAAAATACTGAAAAGCTCAGTTGTGTGCTACCCTTCAAGCACCAGATAGCATTCAGATGAATTCGGGATTGAAGTCAGCTGCCAATTCTTTAATATGCCTGTCAAGTTTGCACTTTAGATTTATACTGTTGAGTTATTAATGCTATACTGAAACAATAACAAGGACACATGGAGCACACTGATGTCTTTGAGCATGCCAAGCATGGAAATACTCCTCTTTTCCATCTCAAACTACACTTCCCAACAGACTGTTCTCCAAAAAAAAATGACCCCATGGGCCATTTGTTTATGCAGGGAATATAAACAATGCTTCTGTTTGAAGAATTATGAGTTTAGAGGTCATGGCAGTAAATCTGTGTGAATTGTCCAAATTGCATTCATCAATCTGATGGTGGCATTGCATGAAAGAAATGTATGTTAGGCCTTACCTTTGATATTTTTTCTATACTAAAAGTTTTTTTTTTTTCCCCTTTTTCTTGTTTTGGAACAAAGATCACATGCTAGCATGTTCTGGTGTTCACATATCACCATCATCATCATTGGCAGTCCGTCGAAGCGACAATGACTGTTCTATTATTATGGTCTTTTGATCTTAGCTCTCCATGCTGGACGATCCTGAGCAGTAGTTTGCCAAGAGTTTGTGCTTATATCCCTCCACTTCAGGTTCCTCTTTACTACATCTTTGAACCTGAGTCTAGGCCGTCCCTGATTCCTGGTCCCTGTCGTGAGCTGAGAGTAGAGCAGCTGCCTAGGCAATCTGTCAGTGTCCATGCGGTGAACATGCCCAGTCCATCTGAGATTTTTCTCAATGAGTATATCAGCCATTGACCGTAATCCGGTTCTCTTGTATATCTCTTTGTTTGTGACTTTATCCTTCCAAGTAATGTTCATTATTTCTCTCAGGTGCCGCATCATATATGCATGTAAATTTTTCACCTGGCAGCGATATACAGTCCATGTTTCTGCACCGTATAATAGGGTAGATAAGACAACTGCTCGATAGACCTTGCCTTTAACCTTGAGCGATACGTGGTGGTTGTCCCACAGCCTCTCTCTCAGCTTAGCATATGCTGCACTGGCCTTCCCCTTACGGAAGATGATCTCATTTTCTATTCGGGCATTGTCAGAGATGGTGCTTCCCAAGTACACAAAGTCTTTGGTCTGGACCAGGGTCTCGTTTCTTACATGGATTTCGCCAGGGAATTGAGTCAATGTCTGACACTTCACTGGTTGAAATAAGCACTCTGTCTTTTTGATGTTAATTTTCAGGCTGAATTGTTCTGCAGCTGAGGAGAATCTGTCAACTAATCTCTGCATACTATCCACATCATGTGCTACCAATGCGCTGTCGTCCGCAAAGAGCATTTCTCGTACTATGACCTGGCATGTTTTCCTTTTCGCTTTGAAGTGAGCAATATTGAATAGGTCGGCGTTATGCCTTGTTTGGATTGACACCCCATCAACACAATCCTTGAAGGCTACCTCCAACATGGCCGACAGGTATAAAGAAAAGAGCGTTGGCGCCAGGACACACCCTTGCTTTACTCCATTGGAGACATCGAATTGCTTCGAGTCGTTACCGCCTTGGGATACAGAAGCTTTCATACCGCTATGGAGGGATCGTATAACATTGACAAACTTGGCTGGACAGCCAAATTTGACCAGGACCTGCCAGAGTGCCTCTCTCGATACAGTGTCGAAGGCTTTTGAGAAGTCAATGAACACTGCATATAGTGCTATGTTCACATATCACCAAAGCAACCAAAAAAAAAACAACAAAAAAAACAAAGTAGTATTGTAAACAAAGAAAAAGAACATATTTTAATCGTATTTTTTCTTCTTCTGACCACAACAACCCTTAACCAGTGTGTTTTCATGTTCAGGGTTGTGAGTGACCTATGAGGTCAAATGGATGTGGGGACTTAGTTGAAGGACTATGGTTGTGTATGAGTTTCCAAGACTCTGTCATCATAAAATGAATAAAACTGATGCTGCTTTCTTTCAGCTCACATCCTGTTTTGTCAAAAAAAAGGAAAAGAGAAAAAGGAAGAAAGGAGAAAAAAGAAAAGAGAATTAAAATACTATTCCAAATTACCCAACATGCGGCTTGCAGTTAATGAATGTAAACTGTTAAAGTGGTGCCAGTGTAACTTTTTTTTTCTTACTACTGAACATTGATGCATTGAGATATAATAAAAGTTATATGGTTTGGCCTCCTGAAGTTTAATTCAAGGTTTTAAATGAGACCTTCCAGCAATAAAGGGATATAATGCAAGAAGGCACTATAAAAGGATTTAGAAAGAGGTACAAAGATGAATGCAGCTAAGCAAAGTAAACACTTCATGCTTGACTGATTTTCCCCAACAGGTCAAGAAAAATTTTAATTAAAGTCAGCTTCAATAGACTTTGTCATTTGGCTTCCGTCTACAAGTCTTGAGCTCTCACTGTCTTTCTCTCACATTCCTGGAGATGAAGAACTCAGGAGTTGCTTAAACAGAATGATGAGCATTATGTAAATATTTTTTCTCCAGCTGTGTCTATAGTCTTTCAAATAGCTTCAGCATAGATCCACAACCAGCACATTTGCATACGTGAATACTAAGTCAGTCAAGCTATGAAACACATCTGAATTCAGGCTGGCTTTGTCCTTTGCTTATAAAAAAGAAGGTAACCATGTTTTGTTTAATTTAAAGTTTAGTTGTCTTTCCATTACAATCATGACACTACATACATGCATTAGGACTTTTACTAGATTAATTTTACATAGAAATTTTAAAATTATAGTATTTTTCAACGCTGTTTTTTTTTTAAGATTAATCTGACACCTATAGCCATTTACTCATAGTGATAACTGCCACTTACGGCCATAAAAAACATTTAGAAATAAGTTAATACCACTTTTAATTCAACTATATATAATATGTGAAACCCCAGTAATGAATAAGTTCAATGTATATCTCCCCTTGATCCTTTGTATTAGATAAAATGCCAACAAAAAGTTTCCTAATGCAGAAATTAACCAAATCAAACACAAACAAACACTTTCTTTATGATGTATTTTGAAGTTTATGTTATCTTAACCCTAGCTATCTTAGTCAATTAAAATTTACTTATAGAACACTTTTCTGCTTTACAGAGTTAAAACAAGAGCAACAGAAACAATAATTTCAAAAAATCCCCCCTAACCTCGACCACCAAAACACATCAAATTAACACATTCACACACATAAATACACATGTAATGCAGAGCCTCACCAACACACACGGAGACACACACCAATGGCTTCAATAACGGAGAAGGAATGGAGGAAACACTGAAGAATGACATAAAAATGAATAAAACACATAAGCAGTTAAATAAATAAACAGGCAAATTCTAAGATAAGGGTATAAGTAAATAAATACATGAACAAATAAGATATAAATAAAATACATACATTTGAAATAAATAAATGATAAAATAAATAAAAAAACAGAGAATGTACGATCTAAAATTATATATGTATGATATACATAATAATAAAATATAGTTTAAGTGTAAATTCAAAACTGTAAAAGCTCACTTAAAGGCTAAATTAAAGAGATGGATCTTGAGTTGCCTTTTAAAATCACCCAGACCTTCAGCTGCCCTCTGGTCTTCTCGTAGATCGTTCCACAAACGAGGGTCGTAAAAGTAAAAGGAGACTTCACCGTATGGTTTTCTTCTCACTCTGAGAATAAAAACCTGCCACCAGAAGACCTCAGAGTCTGAGGAGGTTCATAAAATGCAAGCTACACTGACAGACAGGCAAAAGAAAAAAATATTTAAAAATATCATCCTTACATTTTTCCAAATTAATCATCTTTCTTCTTAAGTATCTTTCTGACCACAAGTGTACCTTTCTGTGTAAAGTTTTTAAAATGTGAACATGTATCTAAACTGTGAAATGTGTGCCTATCTGAGTGTTTCATTAAATAAACATTTATAATGACACACAGTAATTATAAACATTACTGCAAAAGTCAAGACATAGAGAAAAAAAAATCATTCAGTATTCTTGCATTGTATAAATACACTTGAAAAACAAACTTTTAGCTGCATTGTTTTATATTTATTCTAACAAGAAAACACTTGTTTGTCTTTGAAACAGTACCAACAGATGAAGGCCAGATAATGATTACAGCCACATGCATCAAGCATTTGAGATCTGATTGGGAGCTTAAAGCTATAAAAGATTGAGTTTGGTTCAGTTTCAGTTACTGATGATTGATGACATGACATGATGACTTTAACCTGTCTGTGAGGACACAAAGCAACTCCATACTCTATCATTTTCACCATCATGTTTTTTAAGAGGTTCATCTCCTGAAAAGATCTGTTTGATGGAGGTCTGCTGTTCTTCTGACCAGAACACTCCAACTGTGATTCATCTCTCCAGAGCACATTATTTCAGAAGACCTGCTCTTTGTTTCAGTGAGGCAGGTTCCTATGCTCACTGTAGTTTTACCCTAATGCTGTTTCAGACAGCAAAAACACTCCTTGAAAAGTATTTCCTCTGAGTCTCATGCCGTCACGACTTCTGCTGTGGTGAGCCTTAGTCACACAGTGTTTGCTGCAACCTACCAAAGTTGACATCAGCATTGATAGTTTAATTAACAATGCGCCGAGAGACAGTAATCCCCAATTAGTGATGAAAAAACAGAACACAAAGATGTAGCATTACACTTTTGGAAAGGCTGTCAGTTTTTTAATTTGGTATTTAATTCATATGCAATTGACTGGTAATTTTAACTGTGACAAAGCATTAGGCTGTTGGACATAATTGTATGGGTTGTGTTTGTGATTCTGACCAAATGCTCATTTTGTGGTCACGAGGTGGCTCTAGTTAGATAACATTTCACATGATCTTATCTAGTTAGATAAGATCATGTGAAATGTTAAAATAATTCCTCAGTTACTTGATTGAATGAAAATAGCCTCTGGCTGGTCTTAGCTCATTTATATTACCCGTTGCTTTGTTAAGCTTCATAGCTACATGATTATAGAGGTAAATAAGGGCCAGAAAGTTTTTATTTTTTAATAAATACATGTATTTACAATTATGAATATAATTATTCAAAGTGCATCAAAAATTTATTTTAGTTTGAATGTGAATTTTATTCTTTTAAAACTATTATTTATTTATTTGGACTTCTCACTGAAAGTCACTTAATATATAGATATAAAATAAATAAAAATAAAAGTTTTCACTTATACAAATTTATTTTATTTTCTCCAAATGAACAAATATTATAACCTTGGAAGAGCTGCACACACACTGTACTTATAAAAAGTATTGGATGTTTGGATCTTTTATTGCTTTTATAAATGAAATCATGGTCAATATGATTTGACTTTTTTGACAAGAATTTGAAAGAAAAATATTTTTTTTAATGTCAAAGTTAAGGCAGATTTTTAAAACAAAACACCAATTAATTAAAATCATATACAGTAAAATAATTGCATAAGTATTCACCCCCCTTTAAAGTAACTGAGCTTATTCAACAGAGGTCCAGCTAGTTGATGCCAGCAGTGTCACAGTTATTGAAGTGCAGATCATCTGAGTTCAATTGATGTGCATCAAACAATTGTAGTATTAAACCTGTGTCAGTCTCTGGTTCATCAGTATTCCTGCTACAATTGCAACATGAAGACAAAAGAACACTTAGCAACTCAGAGAAAATATCATTGAAAAGTATAAGACAGGAAATGTCTAAATAAAGATTTCCAACTCACTAGGCATCCCACAGAGTTCAGTTAAATCCAGTGTTGGGCAAGTTCACTTTCTACAGCAGCCATTCCCAAACTTCAGAATACCAAGGGCCAATTTGAAATGTGAAAAATCTCCATGGCCCACCGAAACCTTTAATCACAACTGTGATCAACATACAGGACAAGGAACCATGATCCGATATTAATGTGAGGGGTCAACAAATAAGGTGACACTTGTCATATTAAGTTAAGATGACAGTAGAATAACACTTAACTGGTTTGTTTTATTACTTATTAATGTTTATTTTTTAATCATGTCATGAATATTTTACAGTAGTTAAAAACATATTTAAAAAGATCGATGATTTAAAACACATTTGTTTAATTTTAATGACCTCTCACGGCCCACCTGCAGTCCCACGACAGCCCACCAGGGAGCCGTGGCCGACACTTTGGGAATCACTGCTCTACAGAATATGAAAAATATGAGGAAAAACTTGCTGCCAAATAGACTTTTATAAGACAAAAACAGGTAGTTAAGGTGCAAATGTTTTTTCCCCCAAATCAATATTTAACAATAATAATATTTAACTTGTCTGAATCTGCCTAGAGCTGGCTGTCCCCTAAAACTAAGTTATCAGGCAAGAAGAAGACTGGTAAGGGAGGTCACCAAGACACTACGACCTCTCTGAAGGAGTTAAGAGCTTCAGTGGCCCAGATGGGAGAGACTGTACATGCAACAACTGTTGTTCATTCTTCTGCAGTATGGGAGAGAGGTAAAGAGAAAGCCACTGTTGAATTAGGCTCACATGAAATCTTGCCTGGAATTTGCCCAAAGGCATGTGGTCAAGGTCAACAGAAATAAGCTTCTTTGGTCTGATGAAAAACAATTTAGCTTTTTTGCCATCGGACTATACGCTATGTTTGGCAAACACGAAACATTACACATAACTAACTGAGAATTTGTGGCTGACTTAGAGACCTGCTCACGCTCGATCCCTGAGTAACCTGACAGAACTTAATCTGTTTTGCAAGAAAGAAAGAAGAAAAATTGCAGTGTCCAAATGTTCAAGTCTGACATATCCACACAGACTTAGTACTGTAATTCAATTCAATTCAGTTCAATTCAATTCAATTCAGTTTTATTTGTATAGCATCTGTTACAATGCCAATTGTCTCTAGGCGCTTTACAGAGACCCAGAGCATGATCCCCAAGCAAATATCATTAACTAAGATTATAATGCAGCCAAAGGTGTAAATATTGACCTTAAGGGTGTTAGGACTTCTTCAATTATTTACTTTACGATATATAATTTTAATTAATTGGCATTGTGTTGTAAAAGCCTGTTTTCTTTTTGATATTAAAGAGGTTTTTTTGCGATTCTTGTTCAATGTCCAAAATCATGTCAACCATGACTTTGTTTATAAAGGCAATAAAAGGTTGAAACATCCAAGGGTGGGGTGGGGAGGGTAGTTTTTATAAGGACTGTACTAGTCACTGAGAGATGGGTACAGACTGACTATCAGGAACCAAAACTACACTGCCGTTATTGGGAACAAAGTATTTTCTGCTAAGGTTCTGTTAAAAACCTACTTCTGCTTTATCTTCTGAACATACAGAACGTTTACTTTACTTCTCTTCAGTTCAGTTCAGTTCAATTCTTCTTTTTTTATACCCTTTTATTTGTCATTACAAATGGTTATAACTGCGGGCAGGAAGGCTCTCCAGTAGCAGTCTGTATTCAGTAAAAGGCTTTTAACCACAGAAGGAAAATGATGTGTTTCTGTAACTGTCAGTCAGTAATTAGTCTCCTTAAAGAGTCTTTGTACATGGTTATAGCTGATAGCAAGAATAATCTCCTGTCTCTCTATTGCAGCAGATCTGAAGAAGGCTCTGACTCAAGAAACTTTGTTGAATCATTGCATTGTGAACAGGCTCTGCAGTATTGTCTATTATGTGTCTCATTTTATACCGGCTCCAGTTTTGGAGCCGCATGGAGCGTGGAGCTAGAGCTGGAGCTGCGTGAAGAGCAGCCAGAAGCTAATTTCTTAAAGTTTGTTTGGCAGTTGTCAATATGCTGGCATTTAGGTGCTGTTGGATTGCATTTCTTCTTTCAGAAATAAAGCTACTTAAAGCACATTCAGGATGGGACCAAAGAAGACCCAGGTGATGGAAGATCTGGATGAAATTAAAGCAATCACGAGACTTCTTGTCGGAGGAGGTTTCTGCTGTCAGGCTCCAGCAGAAATCGATCTTGGACTTGGTGGAGGAGGTTAAATTATTGAAACTCCAATACGCTAAAAAGGATAAGCGGATAACTTTCCTGGAGAACCGAGTGTCGGACTTGAAGCAGTACACGCAGAAAAACAACGTGATCATCACCGACCTGTGTGTTAAACCTTGCTTGTATGCACGGGCGGTTACAGCGGAGGTAGACGGGAACGCAGATGACAAACTGTCGGATTCTGTTGAACAACAGCCTGTCACCCACTGCCCAGGAGGAGCAGTAACGACAACCTGGCCATAATTATGAGGTTTGTCAACAACAAACACAAAACGGAGCTGCTGAAACAAGGGAAGAAGTGTCATTCATCAAGTGTCATTCATTTAATGCTTGTGTTAATAAATTCTGATACATTTTAATGAGAGAAGTTGTTTGTGGTTATTTTACGCGGTTTTGTAACATTTGCTGGTTGAAGAGGTCTGTGCTCGGACTCACACCTTCTCTGTTGCTCTATAGCGCCACACCTGGTCACAGGCTGGCACGCATAGACCAACAGCCATTTAGAAACTGATTGTGCCATTTAGTCTTTGTTTCCTGATTTATCAGGTGGTTCCCCATTTCAATTTATCAACTTTGTTAATACCCTTCTGGTTATTAGCAGCTGTCCCTCAAGACAGTTGGTAATAACGTCCTTTATGACTAAACGAGCACGTTATATGCGCTACTGCATAACACAGGGGAAACCTTAACTTCAGGACCAGGAGTGTCTGAACAACCATGAAGAGAACGTGCACTTCAGTCAGTGATGTGAAGGTTTGGAATAAACTTAGCCAAGAACTGAAGCAATGTCCAAGCATGAGTGTGTTTAAAAAAAGGCTCAAACTAATGATTTTCAACAAGTACAGGGATGATGATCTGAGCTGAACCTGAATGGGTGTCTGTAAATAGCTTGTACATATTGATATGATTGTGTATTTTTGTGTGGGTGTGTGTATGTGGTGCATTGGGAGATGTGGCTGTTTGGGTCTGGTTTCCCTCAGTGGTCAACATTTGTGCCCTTGGTGGTGGGGCTCTGAGGGTCTTTGTGGACCTTCAGGGGGTTTTGTGTGGGGGAACTGCATTGGCATGGGTGTTCAGGCCCTTGGTAGTAATGCTTGGGGGTTTTGCTCGGGTGCCTCACATCATTCTTTGTCACTGCTGGGACATCTCCGCTGCATGGCGGGGGTTTTCCCCTTCTGGGGTGAGTTGGGTGGGCGCCCCCAACCTGCCCCTGCAGGGGGGCTTCCGCTGTGGAGTGGGGGGGGGGGGTCTTAGGGGCTGGCAGAGGGGGGTGGGCGGTGCCTGGGCAGGCTCATGGGTGTTGCTAACAGGGGTCTGGGTGCTTGTCTTGATGTGGTGTCTTGTGTGGGCCAACTGGGTCGGGGACTCTCTTGGTTCTGCTCTTGTGCCATCATTGTGGGGGGCTGGTGGGGAGGACTGGGCTCGGATGGGTTTGGTGTCGGAGTGCAGCATGGTGGGATGGGGGGTATCTAGGTGCTCTCGGGGTGGACTGTGTGTGTGGGTGTGAATGTGCAGAGTAAAGTATATGTAGTATGTACTGTAGTGTGAATGTGTGTATCTGTATGTATATAGTTAGATGTCTATGTCCTATCTGGATATGAAATTAGAACTAAAATTTAGGATTAGGCCTCAAAAACCAGATAATTTTTATGGGTAATCATGGAACATTGGAGAAGGGGAAGGATTAACTAAGTTTTACTTCTTCCTACCCCTTTTCAGACATGTTAAACCAGATATGCGTTATGCATATTGGTATGTATATGTATGTATGTAAATGTGTTGATTTTTTTTATTTCTTTCTTTTTGGGGGGAATATGTCCATTTGCTATTTAGATTTATTTAGAAGAGGTTCTATATGTTTCAAAATTATAATTATACACATGTGTCGTATATTGATTTATGCATTTATTTATTTATTTTCAGATACATAGATTCATGCTAGTGTTAAAATTGTTATTCTTTAAAAGATTGTTTTGAAATGTCTGGAATGAATCAATAAAATGAAAAAATGAAATGATATAAAGCAAAATCAGCTAAGAGGCTCCAGACCAGTCTCCAGAATGGAGTCAGGCTTTATATTAGTGTGCTCTTTTTTTTTTTTTTTCTTAAAGTCAGAGGGTCTGATGCTGCTACCCCAATAGATGATTGGACTCTCCAAAACAGATTTACAAAAGATTTGCAACATCTTGCATAAAGGTAACATCAGTGTGACATCAGTGTGTAAATGTGAAAGTTTACAATTTACTCAGAAAAAAAAGGTTTTATTGATTATTGAGTTATTTGAATGGTGTTTGAAAGCCCTCCATTGTAATTCTAAGTATCATAATGCAGCATTAAAAAAAAAGAAAAAAAAAGGCTGCATTATGATGGCCCTTTGAAAGCCAACAGCAGGTTGCATGTCCATGATTCCATGATGCAACAGCAGGAAACAATAGGGTCACCACATAAAAGTGTTTCTACCATTCAAAGAAAGTGGGAGGGCTTTTCCTGCACCACAGGATGACTTTAATCTCCTCCAAGTGTTTTCAGACATCATAAAACAGAAAATGACAAATTAGACCACAGATGCAAAAAAGAAAAAAGAAAGATGGAAAGGGGGAATTCATTTTTGGATCTGCTACATGTGGGAGGGTGAGAGAGACAGGAATTATTTATTTAGAGTTGATTACAATCATTAATATGGTAGGAGAGGAGAGAAAGAGATGAAGAGAAAGATAAATGAGCGTCATTTGTTATCTACATTAATCAACACCATCGCTGATGTCAGGGTTGCTGGAAGATGAAATGTTTGAAGACATAAAGGTTGTACGATACACAGATCTATTAAATTTAAAACCATGAACTGCAACTACTACAACTTTACCTCAGTTAGTGATATTAGCAGCTTGGGGAATGATTTCTGTGAAAAAATAATGATTTGGGTAAAGTATAAAGTGAGACAAAACAATAAACAAATCTTTATTTAATTTTATTTTCCCAATATTCTTGAGTAGCTGAAAAGCTGCTGCAGATTTTATAATATATTTATCAATGAAATTTTTAAGACACAAGCAATTCTTTGTCTCTGCATCCATATGAATAATTTTTAATAAATTGGTTCTAATGATTTTTCCTTTTACTTTTCCAGTTCACTGGTAGCACTTTGTTCATCAGACTGAATAGCTTTGCTTTTACAGTGAACAGACATCTGTTAGTCTTCATGTACAATATTTGTTCATTATCTGTGTCAATGAATAAAATATGATCTAAGAACAAGGCATTTGTGAAATAAAAATATATAAATTTATACATGAAGAGAGAGCTTTGGCTAGAGAAGATGATATACTGAACAGAAAGCATGAAGATAAGAAGCAGAAGTCAGTTTTAGGAAAAACTAAAGCACATCGGAGACTGCTTTGGTACCTAGAGTAAAGATGACCTTACTGCTCGCTATTATATGTATCTCAGGTTTCTACAGGACCCAAATTGAAGTAGTCTTATCTTGTGCTCAGGCAATGTACTTAAAATGGACTTTTCTCATAAGCTAAACACAGTTCTTTAGTCTGGTGCTGGTTTGAGCGGGAGAAATAAACAATGTCTTGCATCGATCTATTTAATTAGACTTCTGCTAAAAAGAGATTAAGGCTGAAAAGTAATAAGCAGGATAGAAAAATAAAAAACAGAACAAAAAGTCATGTTTCTCCAAACTATGAATAGGTGTCTTCTTAATGTTTCTTAGCCAGAAGAGCCCATTATGGTTCCCGGTATACCACTTATGATTTTAGACTGTTGCAGATGAAAGATGACCACTGTAAAAAAATGGTGGCTAAATCTTTCATCATAGCTCCAAATCTGTGGTCCTACAATGTACAGTGTGAGCAGTTGGGTGATGGCAATCTCAAAGATCTTATGACGAAAGACAACATGGGATAATTTTCTGATACTGTCAGACATCCTAGAACTTCATCTTCTGAATAGCCAATAAAAATGTGACATTAAATGATGTGTTAAATGATGCTCAGATTGCCTCTTCTCTCTAACGTTGACCAGGACCACGTTCTTTTCCTTCATTGGTTCTTTTTAAAAGTATTTTCCACACACATAAAAACTGCTACTAAAGTGCAGTCAATTTTCTTGTCTTGCTTATTGTTGGTTTTTTAGCATCAGCACATGCTGATGACACTATTCTACATCAGTTATGATTCAGGAGGTCTCCTCATTGTATAGTCTGCACAAGCTATTGTTGGCATTGTATCCAAGATAAAGCAGATACAAGTCATACAGTGTAAGATGTAATAATCTTATACGACTGTAGAAAATGGACAGTTTATAGAAGCCTTTACACAAACCTTGTGAAATATAAACAACCTAACAAGAATGTGCAAAGCTGTTGCCAGCATTACCATGTTTTCTTTGTCCCATTCAAGCTCATTCACACTAAAAAACATTGGGTTAAAAATAACCTAACTTTAACCCAACCTGGGTTGTTTTAACCCAGTGGATTGGGTTGAACCAACAACCCAACCTAGTTGGGTTGTTGGCTCAACTAGGTTGACCCTGTTGACCCGAACAGTGGGTAGATTGTACCAAAATCTGTTGAGTTAATTCTACCCAATTATTTGGTTTATTTTTTAACTCAGCATTGATGTTAATTTCACCCCATAGATTGGGTTAATATAACCCAATCTATGTGTTGTTTTATATATTGTCTTTTCCACTATTAAATAATGATTATTATAATAAATGTCTGCAAATTATGAAGTGCATTTTAAAATCCATTTCACATCTATACATCTATTCTGGACAAAATATCCTAATCAATAAAGAAGTTAACAACTGCACAGATTTTAAGTCATTTAATAGTCCATCTAACAATAGATTTTCTTCACATTATAAATAAAGAACAAATATAACAAAACTCAAAACATGAACATTCAACATTTGAATTGTCTTGAATGCATGACAAATCTTTTTTTTGTAGATGTGCTTTATCTAGAGTGCATGGACACAAACATTTTTAGCACAAGTTGCGCTTCTACAGTCACTTTTAATGTTTTTACAAGTGAGCGAGCGAGCATGCAGACATGTTGGCTTTAAGCTTTATGCAGGTACACAAATACAAATTTGTGTTTTACTATCTGAGAGGTCTCCTGGTGCCTGGACCTTCTTCTCTACGTCAGCTATTTGAATGATTTTGTCCACATACTGAAGCCACTGGAGAAACTTGTCACTGTTGCCAAGGTACAAGACACTGAAGTCCTGTGCAATCTGTGAATAATAATAATAAAAGAATCATAAGTGTTGTGTCAGTGTTGTGGAAAAACCTTGTGCAAATTTCAACTGTGAGGTGGGTGTACTATTCCTGAGTTTTTCCCTGAGATTTCCCTGATCCATTCCTGTATTGGGCCGTAACTCTCATGTATTCATCCACCTGGCTGGCTGGCTGTGAATTGTATTTTAATGGCTCCGTCCTATTTTTGGCATCCTCTGGAGGTATGGAGGACTCTGAAAACACAGTGGGATGTCATTATTAAATTGGCTGTTGAGCATGGGAAGTCTACCTGTGGACTGTATGAAGATGTTTCTAAATGCTACAGGCCATCTACTTTAGCCCTCATGCTACCTGTTGAACATTAGCTACACCTGCTTCGTGGTTAATGTTATCTTAGCCAGCTATACAGATTGTTCACCATGACACCTGGATAACTACGATACAATGGATTATGAATTTTTTATGGATTATGAACATATCCCCCTCCCCTCAGCACGATCAACAATGGTGAGCACTGACGTACATTTCTCAGATTATTAGCGACTATCTACATCCACTGTTGTCACGTTAAATGAACAAGACTCATTACATTACATTACACAACATACATTCAGAGTTAGTTAACCTGATGAAACACATGCCAATAATAGCACAGTTAACGCGACCTCATTAAAACATTACTGCTATGAATGATCTCGATAGCAATTTTACATTTAATGAGTGGAACTGACCGTGTTTTGTAGAACAAGAAAAGACAGCCTAAACCAGTGAAATGGCTTCTTTGTGGCCATTAACCCAGTAGTTGGGTCAATAATAACAACAGAGTTGGGTTAAAACAACCTGACTGACTGCTGACCATTATTTTTCAACGTTTTTTTTTTTTTTTTTAACATTTGCTATAGCTGTGTGGTTATGCGTGTTAAGTGGTGTGGTATAGTACAGTGTGCAAATGCTCCCTGGATCAGAAATTTATAAAGAGCTGGACCTAGAATCTTCATCACATTTACAGGGATTGTGCTGTCTGTCGTCACCACAATAGCTACTAAGAATATGTGTAGCTTGCTTTACATGATAGCAAAATGCCACATAAGCAAGCTCAAATGCACAATTATGTGTATGTGCGTGTGTGCGCTTCCTAGCAGAGATCTTCACATAAAGACAACTGGTCTGCTATAGCGGTCTTCAGTGCTGTGTGAATAATTACTGTAAGCTTCAGTACTACTATAGAGTTAATAATTATTATTAATTTTTAAAGATAGAAATGAGGAGAAACAAACCTTGCTCCTTGTGTCATCTGGATCCAGCCCCTTTGTCAGTTATGAAATGGCTGCTTAAAGGAAGTTGATGCTTTTTAAATCTTAAATAACTCAGCAGATGGGGTTAAATTGACCCAGGGGTTGGGTTAGTGTAGTCTGGTATGATCACAATCACTGACCCAACTAATAACCCAACAACTTGGTCAGATTAAACAACTCAATAGTGGTTAAAATAACCCAATGAAAGTAACCAACCACTTTAACCCAGTGGTCGGGGTGAGAAAATAACCCAGTTTTTTTTTTAAATGTGTTTGGTGACTATATTGTCCCTTAAACCCAACAAGAGTTATCTCAATGAATTAATAAAAATGCATCCCTCCGTGACAATAGAACAGTTACCATGCAGGAAACGGGCTGTTCTTCTCAGGTTTTTCGGCTTTTATTGATATACTATATTCTAAAAGTGGAAATAGCCATTTTAAAAAGACAATGACGCTATCTTGATGACACTCACTGGTGGCATCAAGGTGTTTTTTTTTCTTTTTCTTTTTTTGAATTGAAAAGACAAATACTTTTTACACAAAAGGGAAACATTTTTTCTTGCAGTAAAAACTACTGTAAAAAAAAACAACAAAAAAAGAAAACAAAACAATATTTAATTTTAAGTAAAAAGTAAGAAAACAAAAGTACTCATACATAAATAATAAAAATAAGCAGTGATGCACTCACGTTGAAAATTTGGGGGCCAAAAGTGCTGACATGAGACATTATCATCTGTCCCTGTCCTTGGCATTTCTGACTCTAAAAGTTAAAGTTTTCTTACTGTAAATTTTTTTTTTTTTTTAAAGGCTCCAAATATATACAAATAAGACAGATATGAAAGGGTTTTTTTCATCATACACTTGTGGTAGACAGTAATATAGGTGACATATCCTTAAAGGAAAAACGTTGGGAAACTCATATCAGATCTTTATGGGTTTTTAGTGACTTACATGCCTCTGTGAACATAATTACATTAATATCCGGGAGTCATGCAAAGACAAGCTGCATGCGATAAAAATCTTGCATTTAAATAGGACTTAGTGAGCCTTAACTGAGACATTTTATTAACTGACCTTTTACATTTGCAATAAAGGTCTTGTGGTAACTTTGTGAACTTGCTTTTAGGCAGTACAGCATTCGCCTTATTATTTTTAATTTATTATTTTCCTGTTTTTCTGCAGGACCCAAATTTAAAATAAATAAATAAATGCAGCAATGTTTCTTGCACTCTTTCATTACTGGGTAAGAAAACAATAATAAAAAAAAAGATTTATAAATTTTAACATATTCTGCTATTTGCAGTCCCTGAAAATACCATAAAAAACAGACACAGCCTTGGACCTGCAACCACTCCACGCCAAAAGAGCCTAAGGGGATGTGGGGGTGTCAAGTGAACTGGGGAATTTTGGCGTTCCACCTGTTTTATCAAGATGCACGCTCTTGTAAATGTGTGGTTTCTAAATATGATGAAAGTAATATTACTTCACATTGTTCACCTTGTGGATTTTTCATCCATGATGTGTTGTGAATTATTTATGTTTTTAGACACAGCAGAAAAATACAATGCAGTTCAATATTTTTAATGTGTCCCTTGTGGAAACTTCTTGTCAGCTCGCATCATTGCTTGTTTTAAATTTCTGCTTAGATAATCAAGCTTGATCAAAGCTGACTACACAGACTGCAGTGCTTTTAGACTAAACACTGGAAAAAGTCCTTTAAGAGTGACAGGAGTTATAATACCTAAAATAAAAGAGTAATTACCTTTTCAGAAATATATCTAGAATCCTGAACTTTTTAAAAGTCAACACGATGTAGTGCTACAATGTATTTAAAATCAATGCATTTCAATTTCTTAAAGGCACAATGTTTTTCCAGTTGCAGGAAGACAATGGTGCTCTTATTTGGTGTTTCCCTATGAGTTATGTACAGAAAAATAACAACAAAAAAAACCCAACAACAAACAAACATTGTGCACAGTTTTTAGCTTGGTCTGTAGGAATACATTTTTATTTTAAATCTCCCATTCATATGGTTAATCATAGAAAACATTTTACAGAATCTACAATGTCAGAGATACAGAGCAACAGAGAGTGACCAGTATGTGCCAAATCGATTTCATTTTGATTAAGATGTTACCTTGTGTTATCAGTGTGTGAGCACAGATTGAGTGAACAGTCAGGTGTAAAGAACAGCTTGAGAGAAATCAGTCGGGCACCATCAGTGATGGACATTTGTAAAGCAGCTAAATGTGATTTCACTGTCAAGTTGCTTTATGAAATGATAAAAAATGTATTCACATAAAAAGTAAAAATAAATAAAAACCTTGCAACCCATTAAGGGCATGCTTCACTGTGTATGCCTATAATTCTAGGGGAAAGAAGGGTGATCTCATACTTATACTAGCATACATCTGTCATTTTATTACTGTCCAACCACCAGCAAACAACATGATGCTCACAGCTCACTGGTGCAGAAGAATGACTTCATATGGTCCACTGAATCCCTTTCTTGGGGCAACACATGCCAACACATAAGAGCGAGCGATGAAAACAACATTTTTGTTTTGCAGGCCAAGGTATTGTAAATGTTGTAATTAGCCTAGGGCAATTAAAGTGCTGTCATAAGAATGGATGAAAACAATGCCGGTAAATCTGTGAATTTAGTCCTTGAAGGCCCCTTTGATTTATGCGATTTTTGTCCCTAATGCACAGCTCTGTGTATGTAGCTCATTATAACCAACGACTTGATATTCAAGTTGCTGGATATAAAAGGGAAGAAGTGCCTGAGCACTGAAAGATGGATGAGTGGGAGACATGCAGAAACAAACTACTGAGTATATCTGTTTTCTTCAGCCAGCTGAGCCACAGAGATTGAACATCAGTTGAAGATATGACCGCAGCTAAATGTGACTGTTTTATACATCATTCGATTCTCAGAGGGGAATTGGCGATGATGTAGATAAAAAAATTACACTGTGTGTAATGAAAATAAATAAATTCATTTGGATTTGCAAATTCCTGTCATGAACACTAATCAGAATTCAATTTCAGCTGATGTTCAACTGTTTGACTGCTACAGATATGCTAAGTTTGTGACAATAAGTGTAAACAACGCATTATTAATTTCCAACATTTTTCCATCTCTAAATTGGTAACTCAATCATGGAGAGTCTTAAGTACAGCAGATGAAAGAATTTGACTACATATTGGGGAATTTATCTCACTTTACAACAAACCATTATCAATAATTGCTCTTCTCTTTATGGCCCTTGTCTTTCAATCCTCCAATTTTACTGTTTTGATAAGCCACTTTTTCAGCTACATCAGCCAAATGCCTGAAAAATAAGGTGAGCGATTCCTCCAAGATAAAAGGCAACATAATTATGGTAAGAAGGTAAAGATAATGAAGTGATAAATGCATGCTGTAATGCAGGAGAAATTAACAAAGTCAGTGGATAATTCACCAGCTTAATATACAATAGGGTCCCCATGTGATCTAAAAGAAAATAGAAGAAAGAAAGAAAAAGACTAGAACAAAGTAGATAAAAACAAGAAAGAGAAGGAAAAGCATGAGGAAGCTTGATGGATGTTTTTGAGCGAAAATATGATTGAAAAGATTCAGACAAATGGCAGTTTCTCATCGGTAGCTTTGTGAATCCAACTTAAGCTGATCACAGCATATCAGCTTTCACAGTTTTGTTGGTTTATCTTGTTTTTTTTTTCTGTTTTTGAAAACTATTTTCTATTTATATTGTACCAAGACATACACTATAGCACAGTAAAGCTATAGACATAACCTAGTTTATAGTTTTATGCATCCTCATTAAGGCACCTCTTGTTTCATCGTGTTAATTTCAAGATAAAATAGTGTGTCCCTGTGTTTGTTTGTATGTATACTGAGATGTACATTACTTGCACAACTCAGCTGCACCTCTGAACATTTAAATCATTATGTGAAGCTGATCTATTGACAGAGTTGGCTTTATTGTCAGTTCCTGGTACATGTGGTTGAGTATAGATGTTGTGTACTCCACAGCTATATGTGTGGGAGTCAGTCAAGTGTGAACAAGTACAGTGATATTTTCTGATTATCAGGCAGTTAACACCAAGTGAGTAAACTTTTACACACACACACACACTGGTACAGAGGAGGTGCGATGGGTGGTGTTCACCAATGACTGAGAGAGAGTGCTACTTTGGGACAAAATTGCCAGGGTCAGTTTCTTTTATCCTAGTCCATCCCTGCTTAAAATACATCAATTTTAGTATTGCAGGCCTGCAACACATTTTTCAAACACATGATGAGAGCATGTGATTGTAATAATGATGTAATACAAAAGTAGTATCACTAAAGGTTGTGATCTTTGAGGAGCAATGATGGCCAGGGGATCTCCACTCAACAGATATATGTGATGCTCTCCAATCTCTAAAACAGCCCTACAACAGTAAAGGTTATTCATCAATAGTTGATATAACCATATGGGCAAAGAGTTACTTTATCTGTCTGATGCTTTCTTACAGAGAAAGTGCATCTACGTGGCATGTCCTGGCTATCCAGAAACACTAAAATGGTGCCAGGTAAGGCACATATACGTCTATCTGTACCGGTATAAGCTGTATTTTGGACATATCTCAATAACAACAAAATAGTGTGAAACAATACACAGGCAACCTTTTAAGATCTTTGAAGAACTTTAATATGCAAAGATCATAAATCTTCTGATTCAAAAAGGCTTAAGATCTAAGTATAACATAGCTTGAAGAGCAGCTATGTTTAAAATTGTATGGTATGGAAGGCATGGAAATGAATAACTAACATGCCACAGTGGAAATGGGACTGCTATAGATTGAGACATTTGTGAGGTAATTCATAATCACATCCTCCTCTTAGGATAACCTTGCTTTTGCATATATAATTTATATGAACACATGTTTTCATACTTTTCTTAAGGGGAAGGTCCAGTTGCAAATAGTTTAACTTATGTATTCTTTACATGAGCGACCAAAGTTTTGGGAAAATAGGGAAAACTTGATTACCAGATTAAGAACAGCTCTGTTTGTTTTACACCTTTCTCAGTCAGCAAAAATCTTTAGACACCATTTCATTGCATCTATTGCTTGGATATCATAACCTAGGCAGGTGAAAGGGCATGGCTTCAACTTCAAGTTCACTCATCATTTTTATAGTTGGCTATTCAGAAGACAAATATGACAGGTTCTCACTCACTTTAACGAGCTGACAGGAACCCAGAGGAAGAGACGGGATGGAGAAGTAAAAGAAGGAGAGCAATAAAACTGAGATGAGCTGTTCAAGGCCAATGCATGCCCTCAGACCTTCTCTCTCAAAGATGAGCCCTCAGGAGGACACAACATGATGTAAAGAGTGTGATTGTTCATTTTGCTGTAAACTTCAACTGATAGAGAGATGTGAGCACTTTCTTAATCTTATTTTCATGGACAAAGTTTTTTTTTTTATCACTTGGATCAATATTTTATTATTTTGCAGATTACATGGTTTCACTGTACGTCTTTATCTATTTACTGTTTTCCTGCGCAGTTCAAATTATCACATTTACTTTCTCTTTGGACTCTAAGGTGTGATGTGCATCCATATGCTATAAGATGTCAGCACTCCTATGTCTGGATATAAATGTGAATTTAAACTTTGAGACCATTTCACCTTTCCATATCACTGATCGGGATGATCCTGTACTTCCTCTACTACCTAAAGCGAGTTGTTGCTCTGGGGACTTCCAGTTATGAATACTAATGAGGGGTTTACTGAGGTGGAACTTTTCTGTTTCTGATCTGGCAAATGTAGAAAGAAAAAGAAAGAAGAAAAGGAAGAGAAAAAAAAAACACCTTCCTTGGAGGAAATCTGAGTATAGCTATAAGGATAATGAAGAACGGAGAAAATGTGTGCTTGTCTTCTCTTTGTGTATGTTTGCGTTAATTCACTGCAAGAACAACAAGAGGTGGCAGCAAGACCAAGAGACCAAGGGACTTGTGATGTTTGACAGATGAAGCTCCTCTAGAGGATTCTTTATGTTTCATTTCATACAATTAGCCAACTATAGGTGTGTGTGTGAGTGCGGGTGTGGGTGTGTGTTAATGCTTGATTTTTGTTCGTATGTTGCAGGTTATTACTGGCAAAAGCCTGCATCTAAGGAATCTTAGTCAATTGTTGTGGCTGCTGTACAAGCGTGGAACAATGTTAATACCTGTAACTGAAAGCAAAGATTTAGGTGTAATTTTTAGTCTCTTTGCAAGTACAAATTAAAATGTGTGTTGCTGCTAGTGCATAGCTCCTTCAAATGCAGGTCTGGGTCTGAGCAAGCTGGGTCACACAGCACTCTTTGTATTATGCTGTTGCAGCATGGCAAGTGTGGCTGCAGTGGGCCGTATGGCCATCTAGGTTTGAAGCATGAATTCTGCTGACTGCGTGACAGGCATGCAGTTACACAAGCATTCAGACACACACACACAAGCATCAATGTACTTTTCTTGGTGAAGGAAGCACTTTTATGGAGTTTTCACAGCAGGAAGTAAATTGTTGTGGGTTTCAAATCTTTACAGAGAGGGTAATAAATGAAACCAGAATTACCTGGCTAGCCTACAGGAAATTAATATGTACTTCTGTGCTGTATTCACAACAAATGGAAGACTGCAACAATCTACAAGAAAATACCCTTATAGTCACCTGACAGGTTTTAGTTTCTACTAGCCAATGATCCCTGCCAGATATTAAGTTTAAATGGTCAACTCACCCTCTGAATTATTTTAACAATCATTATAGTTTGCATAACTCTAACCTCCACTGAAATGTTCCAACTTTTGAGGGACAACTTAACAAACCTGTCCTGATCCTTTGAGTTGAAGCCTACAGGTGGAGCAGCAAGTTTGGCAGTTAGGCATTGAGTGGTGTAAATTGTGTAAATGGAATGAATGAACCATATAAATGGGGATATGTGAGTCGAAATGTCAACGACATCACCTGCCTGAACCAGCTCTGGAGTCACTGTGTTTGGTTTCATGAGTAATCAAACACGAAGAGACAGGTTTAAGCAAAGGAACTTTAACTAGTGGGCAAAAACAAATTTGTTACTGATTTCGAATCAATCAATCCAATTGTGCTTTCATAGTCATTTTCTCCATCCATAATAATTTCTCCATGTATTCATTAAGTCAAGTATGTTTCTAAGAAATTCACAAGAATGTATTTAAAAAGTTGTGAAAGAGTATTACCTGTGTAATTTCAAAATGAAACCCATGCTCCACTAGCACATGAGCCATCACAGAAAGTGCAGTAAATTAATAATAAGAAGTCAGACAGCTGTGGACCTGTTTCTACAGCTTCAGTAACTTCCTCTGGTCCTGATCTGACTCAAGACCATTTTTCTCCTATAGACCTCTCTGAGCTGACCTCAACTGTCAATAAGGCCAAAGTATCCATGTGTCCATTACACCCCATCCCAACTCAAGTATGCAAAACTATTTTCTCTTTTATTGGTACACCAATATTAGATCAGATTAACCTATCCCTAAAATCATGATATAAAAACAAGTTTTTAAAATTGAAGTCATTACTTTACTCAAAAAATTCTCTCTTGACCATGACATTTTAGAGATATTATAGATGAATTAGTATCCATACTCGTTCCATGCTAGGCTGGTTTAAATCATACCTATTTGACAGATACCAATTTATTCATGTTAATGATGTTTCTTCCACACAGACAAGGGTCTGCCATGGCGTCCCACAGGGTTCAGTGTTAGGGGCAATCCTCTCCACTCTATACATGCTGCCCTTGGGAAAGATTATCCAGAGCCACTTCATACATTTTGATTGTGATGCTAATGGTTTGCAGCTCTATTTATCCATGAAGACATATGAAACAGGACCGTTAGCCAAACTTCAGGCATGTCTTAAGGATATAAAAACCTGGATTTCCACAAACACTTTTGTTTTTAAATTCAGATAAAACAGAGGTTATTGTTTTTCATCCCAAACACCTTAGGAACTGATTAACTGATTGGTCTACAGTACAACTTTAAGAAACCTCAGTTATTTTCAATCAGGACATGTTGTTTAAACAACATATTAATCATCTGCAGTCCATCAATGTGCTGTCTTGATAAGTTACCCACTCGATTTCTAATGTCTGTGCTGAGCAGTTTCTAACCACATCTCACTGATCTAACCAAAATCTCACTTCAGACTGGAACATTCCCAGAGGCCCTAAAAACTGCTGTCATCAAGCCTTGTCTAAAGAAGAGCAGTCTTGATGCCACAGTACTGAAGAACTATCAGCCCATATCAAACCTGCCATTCCTAGGCAAAGTCCTATAAAAAGTTGTTTATCAACAGCTTGCTACTTTTTCCTGTCGAAAAATGTTTTTGATACTTTTCAAAGAGGCTTCAGGCCCCACCATAGCACTGACCCAACTCTGATCAGGGTGACAAACAATATTCTGAACACAGACAGGCAAAGTCTTAGTTCTGTTGGACCTAAGCGCTGCCTTTGACACAGTTGGCCATGTGATCTTAGAGGTTGGAAGACTGGGTGGAAATCTCTAAAACTGCTTTAAACTGGTTCAGGTCCTATCTCAGGGAAAGGAGATATTTAGTTGAAATTGGTAACTGTGTCTCAGACCAAATAGCCATTACCTGTGGGATTCCCCAGGGGTCAATCCTGGGACCTATATTGTTCAATTTGTACATGCTTCCATTAGGCCAGCTAATATGCAGCTATAATGCTACCACAGATGATACTCAAATCTATGTGTCATTAACAGCAGGAGAACATGGGCCTGTAGATTCATTGTGTCACTGCAACGAACAGATCAGTGTGTGTATGCAAAACAACTTTCTTCAGCTAATCTCAGACATAAGTGAAGTCATTGTCTGTGGCCCACAGAAACAAAGAAAAAGTGTTATCTGTCACCTTGAGACTCTCTCTCCAGAACTTAAAAATCAGGTCAGAAATTTAGGGGTAATGTTAGATTCAGACTTGAACGTTAACAGCCACATTAAAACAATAACATCAGCAGCTTTTTACCATCTAAAAAAAATTGCCAGAATCAATGGAGTAGTGTCTAAACTAGATCTAGAAAGACTTATCCGTGCGTTCATCTCCACCAGGTTAGACTACTGCAACGGCCTGCTCACTGGGCTCTCAAAAGGAGCTGTATGACAGCTGCCCTACATCCAGAATGCCACTACTTGAGTCCTGACTAGAACCAGGAAACACAACTATATTCGTTGAGGTCTCTTCACTGGCTTCATGTGAGAATAGACTTTAAAACAGTCCTGCTTGTGTACAAGTCTCTTCATGGTCTAGGTCTAAACTACATCTCTGACATGTTAGAGCCATATGAACGAACTCGGACTCTGAGAACCTCAAGGAGAGGTCTCCTGCTGGTGCCTAGATTCAGGACTAAACAAGGTGAAGTTTCAGTTTTCAGTTTTATGCTCCTAAATTCTGGAACAGTCTTTCAGAAGATGTGAGACAGACCTCAGTTCTGACAATGTTCAAATCCAGGCTGAAAACAGTTCTGTTTAGATGTGCATATGACAACTGAAAGGATTTTGTCTCCACTCTTCATGTTTTAATTTTATTTATTAATTATTTTATCTGCACTCTTCATTTTAATTTTTTTTTATTTTATTTAATTCATTATTGATTATTTTTTATGCTTTCATGATTTATGGAAATATTCTTTTTGCCTTCTTGTGATTTTATGTATCTGTAGAGCACTTTGAATTGCCCTGAGTACGAATTGTGCTCCACAAATAAACTTGCCTTACTTTAATCGGGTTTGTAAGACAGCTTTTTTTTCACCTCTAATATCTTCAAGATTGGGAACATCCTCTCCCAGGGTGATGCTGAAAAACGAATTGACATATTTGTCACTTCTAGACTGGATTATTACAATGCGTTATTAGCAGGATGTCCAAGTAATTCTCTGAATAGCCTCCAGCTGATCCAAAGTGCAGCAACATAAGTGCTGACAGGAATCCGCAAGACAGATCACGTCTCTCCTGTCTTAGCCTCCCTCATTGGTTTCCTGTAAAATTTAGAATAGAATTCTAAATTCTCTTACTTGTATATGAGGCCCTTAATGGGGCAAGGTCCTTGTTTTTTACAAGACCTAATGACACCTTATGCTCCCAATAGAGTTCTCTACTCTCATAGTTCACCTCTGTCTGTCATTTTTCGTTCTTCTGTCAACGTTAGGCTTCAAAAGCTCAGTTTGATTAAATAATGTAATAATAATTATACTGTATGAACAATCTGCTTATGGAGATTGTTTGTTGTTGTTTGTTATGCAGAAAACAAACTGTCTAGTTGTGTTCTTTATGTGATTGTAGATTCATATTGTAAGTTAAGTATATATTAGAACTTGTGAAAGATGCAATGGTGGAAACAATACAGAAAAGTCAGAGTCCTTGGGAAACAAAGATCTCCAGTCTGTTAATGAAAAATGTGAGAAAATCTTTGAAAATCTAAGGATAATAACTAGGAGTAATTAATTAAAATCCATCTGAAAGCCTGAAGTAACTTATACTCTGAGTCCGTTACCACAGAAACTTTCTATGTCAGTCTAACCTGGCTGAGAGCAGGTTTGTTTTTGTTTTGTAAGCACATATAGTAGTAGTTATGTTTTTTTGAATTTGTTAATTAATGTTATAATTGGTAATAAAATTGGGTAATGCTTCCTTTTATAGTCAGGTTATTAACCAGGTATTTACCAGGTAATAAGCTATATTTACTAAGTAATAACAAGTAATGGTAATTACATTTCAAGTACTCTCCCCATGTAATTACCCAGTATTATTATGTAAATACCCAGTATTTGCAAGATATATTTCTGACTACAGCCAGGCATTTACCCAGTTATTAACTGGTAGATACGCAGTAATTGTATATTGTAGATTTTAAACCCGCTGGTTAAAAATTATTCACCTGATATTTATCTGGTAAATACCAGCAAGTTACCTGGTAATTTTTAAATATTTTCCTGAGAACTACCAGGTATTTGCACAATAATTACCTGGTAGATATCCTGCAATTGCATATTGTAGTCTATAAACCCACTGAATGTGTCTATATGTGACTTTGTTAGGGTGATAATAACTGAGATATTTACCTGGTAATTACCAGGTATTTACTAAAAAAAAAGATAATATATATTTACCTGGTAACTACCTGGTAATTACCACTTGTTTTCCTGGTAGTTACCTAATATTTACCTGTTAAATACAAGAACTAGTTACCTGGTATCTGACATCAATTATTTTTTTAATAATTGATAAGATACAAAACAAGCAATGTAGAGAGTATCCACAACTATCAATTTAACCATGGAGTGAAGAAGAGTACTGCACTGCAGACACAAGATGACTGGTTTAACCCCTGATCTTCATGTCATGCCAGAATTATAAATATATTTGGAATTATTACACAGTTAAATTATATATTTTTTTTGATGATCTATTTGTAGTTCTGAGTCCAGAGGATGTTGTCCACCATTACAAAGTGGTCCTGAAAGTCTTCAGGCAAAACCACAGCATAACCAACACCTGTGAAGAACTCGGACTGGACAGGAACACCATTGGACTGTGGTCATTGCAGATGTCATGATAGCCACAGAGGACACAGACTTTGGAGAGCTGCCCCGCTTCAAAGAAAGACAGACGTATATGCAACTGCACTTTGCAGTTTTTTTTGCACTTTTTTATGACATGTCCTTCTAGTTTTGAAATAAAGTACACTTATAAGCTATGCCACCGTCTTGCACTTTAAGAATATTGAAGTTACTGCAGCGCTCTCATTAGCCGACAAGTGATACTTCAGTAGTCGGGACTCCGGTGGTAACTAAATTCACATCGACAGTAAACACAAACGACATTTATCTTGTGGAGTTAGCCATCAGGCAAGGTTTTGAAGCTAAACTTACCATTCAAAATTGTATCTTTTGTATCCATTTTTATCCCAGCTACGGACGTTTGTTTACGTCTGTCTGTCTGCGGCATGGCCGTCGACGTCAGTGCATGGCTTCCTGTTTTGACAGGACTACGGAGGACTACAGGACTACAACTACGGCGGGGCCCGAGGCTCATTAAACCTACTCTCCTCTCTACTATTGTACATCAACGGCCAGGCTAAGGCTCGCGTTAATCGCGCGTTAAAAAAATTAGTTGCGTTAAAATTATTTTGCGTTAATCATGCGTTAACTTTTTTAACTTTGACAGCCCTAGTATTAAATAATCATTGTTAATTCTTGCTCTTTCATCTGGCAGACTTCCTAAAGTCACCTCCAAAAGAAGTGTAATAACATGTTACTTCAGGCACAACCATCCAGCCTGCAGGCTGCATGATTGTGTCTCGCTGCTGTGCTCAGCTTAAATAAACATGGTTCAATTTCAAGCTCTCTACTGTTGCTTTTTGGTAAGGATCTGATACTTTAGTTTGTGCAATAAAATCACCACTCATTTGAGTGATGTCTTCTGCCAAATATTCGGTGGTCCTTAATCCAATAACAACTTAAAAAAAGTTTGTCAACAGGAGTGTCAACCTCAGTGAAATATAGTTATGAGGAAAGACAGTGTTTAGTTTGGTACCACATAGAGGACTCTAAGGCCCAGATCGTACACCTCCCGCTAGCCGCTACCTGCCGCAAATTGCGGGTTTAGCAACCTCAGCAAACCAATAATGCAATCTTCCGCTTCCCTAAAGCCGATATCCGCTATGCCAACTCCCTTACTCACATTGTAGGTGTGGCAATGGGTGTGTCTTTTGCGCTTTCCGCAAACTCGGCATCTTGCGATTGCGGGTAGCGGGTGTCCAGACCATCCGCTACCCGTGATCGCAAGATACTGTGGAGGAAACCAAGGAGATTTTTGGGACATTTCCCCTCAAAATCCATCATGGCCTACATCACAGTCACTTTTGTTTTTTAACAGGTCAGATCATCAAATAGAGCTCCCTGGCTCTGGTGTCAAGCTGGAAAAGGTTGGATGCAGGAATTTATTTCGTATATGTCTGAAACTGCTGGTGGTCGAGGAGGGACGGGAACATTAATTGTTCGTGATCATTAAATGCACATCCAATGATTCGTTGTGCAGTATTTTAAAAAGCACATCAGATGCGCCAAGAGGCACAGCTGTTCCAGACTCCCAGCACCCCCTGCTGAAAATATGTTCCCGCGGCTCTGACTGGCCATGTTTACCGGGAGCGCACCAACTATCTGGGACTTTCAGGTTGCTGAAAGGAATTGTCTGTGTAAAAATATTTTTATGTATATATCAGTGCAGAGGAGGAGGAGGAAGGAAGAGGAGGAAGCTCTAAAGCAGAATCCCAGATAAGCTGCGCATGAGAGCTGCTCCGATCTGGATGAAAAGATGCTCCATACTGGTTTGCGGGTTGCGGGTAGCACAATCTACTCTTAAAGGCAATGGCTACTGACACACTGATTGGTTTAACAGGTGGAACGCCCTAACCACTCCCATGCATAATATAGCGGTTAGCGCAGGTAAGATCGTGGGTTTAGGGAGGTGGAAGATTGCGTTCTTTGCGGGGGAACGCCTCTCCTGCTACCCGCTATCCCTTAATAGCAGCTTTAGGAGGTTTGGCGGAAGATTGGGCCCTAAGTACAAGAAAAAGCATATGTAAAATGTATTTGTTTCATAGAAGTAAATATGAGAGGACATGTCTTTGTAAGGTGCATGCTTCTTACCCACAGTTAGCTGACCAGTCAGTTGTCCCTGATCATTTCTAGCATTGACAGTCACATTTCTGTCTGATTGGAGGATCAGTGGACTGTCCTATGGAGGGAAGAATAGGGATAAAGATTAATATGACAAAAATGTAATTTATTTCTTTTACTGTCTCAAACAACAATGAAAATGCATTGTGCCTTCCAAATACACTTAAAGAAATATGCACACGTTGTGCGTTCTTGGTCAAAGTTATTGTACATAAATAAACAAGTATAAATTCTCCTAATTTCTAAAAGGCATACAGTGCACATAAATATGACATTTTCCTCAGTGTTTTGCATAAAATGTAAGCTTCATAAACTTTAAAGTTTAGAACACACACACATACACAAATCTATCCATCCATCCATCCATACTGACAGTCAAAAATCCCCAAGGACAAACTGTGCATGTTCACCTCTTTGCAAGCCTCAGAGACTTATTCTACTGACAGAAGGTCTGTAGATCTTTTCTGGGCTTATAAATGGGTTTCACATGCATTGATCTTTTGAAGTCAATCCATGGATTTTTTTTTTTTTTTTTTTTTTGCTGATATTTAGGCTGGGACACTGTCTGTCATGGAAAAACCTTGTTCATTTTTGAGACAGTCCAAAGGCAGTTTTCATGTAAGGACTTTAACAATAAACAATAAGAACTCTAAGCAACAGAGATTCATCCCTGTGTATAATTGAGCTTTTTTTTTTTCATGAAATTCTGTACCCCTTTTCTCATTGTGGCCAATATGCTTTTCTTCACTACAAATGACTAATTTTTCCAAAATTCTTGTTTTTAAGCTCATCTGGATAGGGATGATGAATAGGGTAAACCTAAGTACCACAAAAATTGTATCCACTGGGTGGCAGCACAGGTTGAAACCAGCCGTTACCACTGCATTTGGGTTACTGCATTACTGGTTTTGAAGTGACTATGCCATCTCCCACTGAAGGTGGCAATTTAGCACAAGAGTAAGGACAAAACTAGGAAGAATATTGACAAGCTTAATCTCACAAGAAATTCCAGGCTATGTTCCCTTCAATATGGCGAGGAATAGATCAACAGTGAAAGCGAGACGAGTTGTGATCCTGTCTACTTTGCTTGGAATAACTGCAGGAAGCCATAGTAGAGAGAAAGACATATGTCTGTAAATCCCCGTATGAGAGAGAGTTCTGCCTCTTTACATGTGATATTCCGTGGTAATTGGGTTGTCTCTATAGAGAGAAGATTCCCCTAATGACCTTTTTTAAGAGAATCAAATGTAATTTGCACCACATCAGGTAATGTGACTGCAAACTGATACAGTCCACTACCTCTCCAGAGTTTGTTAAATCTTCCTGAAGGTTTTTTACATTGGTTTTGATTGATTTTACACCAAAGTCATCCAAAAAGCAAATTTTGGGGAACACTTATAGGTGTTCCACACCTCAACTTGGCTTCTACTGTTTCTGTTAATGGCCATGTCTGAAATACATTACAAACCGGTATCTAAAAGTATTTAGTGGCTTTCTTTACATATATATATATATATATATATATATATAGATATATATATATATATATATATATATATATATAGTATATATAGATATATATATCTATATATATATATCTATATATATATACATATATTTCTTATATATTCTATATATATATATATATATATATATTTCTTATATTTAGTGGCAATATCCTTTTCTGTTTTAGAAAGGTAGGCAACTCTTTTGGAGGAGTCTGTTATTACTAATTGGTCATTGCTTGAGGTGTCAGTTTTGAAATGTACATTAACTGCTGTCTTTACAATGACAATACCCTAGTACCCAACAAATAGTCCAAAGAGTCTACACATTACACTCCTTTCATTCTAAAAGTGTACAAACAAAAAAGCACACTGGTCTTGTTTAAAATAATGTTTAATGTACGGCCTAATATAATTTTTTATAAGACACAAGTAAGCTTTTGCTTACCACTACACAGTATGTTCTTTACTTTCCTTATTGTTAAATACTGTATCTGCATGCTAAAGTCAATTGTGAGTCAATAAAATAACCCCAGATTAAAACTAGAGACTGGAACTGAGCTGAAACACCCACAGAAAGAAGATACAAGGAAGAAAGCAACTCAACATCTTCCATTTCAATACCCCAGTTTTATCATTTTAATCCTAACCATTTTTATTAGTGCATGTGGTTTTATAGGATGTAGTGATGGCATTGAGGCAATACTTAAGATAAGATCTCTGTTGTTAATGTGACCAGATTGACTGGACTGTAAATAGACATAGGACTACAGTCAGTATATAATGATCATTTTTAAAGTCATAGCCTTATATCTTATTTTTGAATTTGACATTGCACAGTATATCACCTTACTTTCAGACTGGGTTGTTAGATTATGTAACTACCAGGAGAAATGACACCAGAAGAAGTTCAGTGTGTATTTGCCCTTAATGGAACAGAGGCTTTACCCATTCACAATTTTACATTTTATACATTGACTTCATCTGAGATTTGGATTTTATCCTCTTCATCAATGTGGTTTTTTCAAATATACAATATAACCAGTCGTGTAAAGTATTTTATCTATTCCTAGTTATATTTTGGAGTAGACAGTGTGGTTTTACGTGGCCATGTATCTCAAAATTTATATATGTGCTGTACCATTCTATGGGAATGCTCCTATTTTATATTTTTCTTTAGACAGAGTTTGGTTGAGGATAGATTTCAGATACATTTTTAAAAATATGGTCTTTTAGATACGTAGATATTCATGAATGTTTTGATCTCCTATATAAAAAAGGGAGAGAAGGTTCTCATCATTATAGTTAAAGAACAGTTACAGCTCAAGGACTTATTTGGGTAGATGCAAGAGGACATGAAAATCTTCCATGTTGACCTATGATTTTGAAATGACTTTGTGGTGCCAGATAGTCTGAAAAGTGTCAAATTTTACAAGATACAGCAGACACTTGACATAATTATGTACTAAATATGACACTATAAGTTAGCATACCGTAAATGCTGGTGTGTGTTTCATTTTTCCTTGTCAAACTGTTTCTGTTACTGCATGCACAGATTGCTTTGACCCAGTACTGTAATAAAGCTCTAAAAGAAATATCCTGCATCCTCAACTCTTCTTCACCATACACCAAGCATCTCTTCACATCTACATCCATAGAGAAAAGAATATCTGAAACAATAATACATTACCCTGAAAAGCCAATCCTCTCCAAACTTGCATCCACTGTCAGGGTTCCCTCTCAGCTCCCTCAAATTTCTGGAGCCAACATTCTTTGTGGTTTGCATAATCTATTTGAAAAATAATTCTGTTTTTTGAGTGTTTTGCAATGTAAAATTGTGTTTGTGTGCTCTTGTGTGCCTGTTCGCAAAAAGGCAGTCATTGTCAACCTGAATGAGCTAAATGCGACTGTGACCCTGACCTCCACTCTTCTCTTTATAGTCTAATTGAGTCACCTAGTGCTGACATTAGTCTACATTCATTGGTATGTGATGCAATGAATGAAAACTCCCCAACTGCCATTTTTATTTAGGTTCCAAAGTCAATCTAACATCCTACTGGCTCTTTCTCTCATTGTCACCGTCCCTGTCATCTGGTTGTCTCTGCTTTGCACATCAGTCTTCTTCAACATTTCTGTCTGTTCTCCTGTCTTTTATTATATGTTTGCACTCTCATCCTCTCTTTCTATGTCATTCTGCCTTTTAAATTACTCATTTGTTTTGTCTGCATGATATAAATAGCTCATAGGTGACCCAGTTCCTCTGTTTCCCCAAATTAATATCTTGCCGCATTCCTGTCTGAATTATAAATGAGAATTGTGTTTAAACTTGAGTGTAGTTTATTCATTGAAATGGAAAAAATATTCTTTGTCCCCTCACCGTCTCCCTTTAAAACTCCTCCCTTCTTCTCTTTTATGCTATTAGTTATAAACAGATATTTATTATTTTTCTAGTATTCTCATGCAACTCATGCAAATTGAGATTAAATTTTAATATACCACATCTATTTTGGAGAATCTTGTGGATTGATTGGCAGTGGCAACAAATAAACATGAACTGTTGTGAATAGCCATACCATATAACTGTGTATTAACAACACACACACGCGCACAAACAAAATTATATATGTGGAGACGAGAAAACAGGATATGTATTACTGTATGTGGGCAGCATGTACACCTTCATAAACTCATATCCTGCATTCAAATACATTCACACTAATGCTAAAATCTGAAAGTGTACTCAAGTGCAAGTTCACTAGCTGTCTAGTCCCTGTGCTCATTCACACAGACACATACCACCCACTGATTCCGTGTCAGGTAACAAATCTGCCAAACATCAGATAAATGCTCTACATGGTTTAATGTGCAAAGCCTCTCTCCTTTGTTTCCTAATGCATGTTTGCTAGATTAATTATTTTTCAACAGAGCGTGTGATAAGCTTCTCTGTATTATCTTTCCATTTTGTTTAAGGCAGTAGTGTTTTGTAAAGTATGACAGATGTTATGTGCTTTGAATTATTCCAGCTCAATGGGCAGTGTGCGTTAACAGACCTGATCCCATTCACTTACTGTAGGACTCTTTCAATTAGAAGCACGGCCATAGATGAGAAGTCATAATTCATTAAGCAATAATTCGCAAATGCACTAAAATTAAGGCTCTCAATAACTGCTGCATATTAAAGAGCTCCAAGTCTTTCTGCACTTCTGATTGAAGCCAAACAATCATATTAGTAACAAACATGGTTTGTCCATATTGATGTGAAAAAAAATATTTTATTGTAAAGGCTAAACATTATTCGCAGATTCAAAATTAAAAAGGCTTCCTATCTCATTGGCCTTCAATACCCTTTTGAGTAACATTGTGTTCATTCATACTTGAGATTTGGAGGACAATACTTCAAAGAAGTCTATCCAGCACATGGGTGTTGTGAATTAAAGCAATTTAAGCTGTAGTTATTATATTCATGTAAAACAAAGTGACAGCCTTTATGATGTGCTTAATTGCAATGACAACAACATAGTTTACCTTTTTTGTCTGCTTATGTTAATCAGCTAATGTCTGGGTGCGGTATAGACAAAACAGTAACCCACTGTATGCGACCCATACGGGTGTTCTTAAAGTAACTGCAAAGTCCCATATTATCCTTTTCCTAAAATTCAAACTCTCACAACATACCAAGTCTTCTGTCTACTTTTTTAACTAGGAGTATGCATAACTGATTAAGCAGAAAATATAAATAAAGAGCAGGCTTACCGGGAGCTTGGACAACTTTTTTTCTTTTTTTTTTTTTTTCACCAAAACTACTTTCTGCTCTCACAAGCAGAATTTGTATCTGGAAACTGGCCCTTTAAACTCCAAGCCAGATCAACCTAGCTCCATGCATCTATGCCCTTAAGGCAGGGGTGTCAAACTCCAGTCCTGGAAGGCTGCTGTCCTGCACGTCTTAGATGTTTTCCTGCTTCAGAACACCTGATTCAAATGAATGGATCATCATCAGCTTATCATCCAGGTCTGCACAGGTCTGTTAATGATCCATTCATTTGAATCAGGTGTTCTGAAGCAGGAAAACATCTAAGACATGCAGGACAGCGGCCCGCGAGGACTGGAGTTTGATACCTGCCCTGCCCTCCCTTAGATTTGATCTATGGATGCGATTCAGTTCAAAAAGACAAATCCTCCACTTGTCCCTGTTGCCGTAACAGGTGACTGGCGGTAACATGCCTGATTGGTTTAGGAAGGAAACCAATAACAGTAAAGTCACCAGATAGCAGAGGGAGGGAGGGGAATCCAAGCACCATGCTTACTGCAGCACACAGAAAACAAAGGTTTTAGGTTGCACACCCTAACAGACTCAGAGTCACAGCTCAACAGGCATCAGTGAAACTATGTTAAAGTCATTAACAGAGTATCATATGTATAGTGGCATACTAAAGTTTGGGGATCCTTCTTCAAATATGGTTTTGTTGTAAATGCCTAAAACCCATTTTAAGACCTCATAAACTCTGAGAGTGGTGACCTAATTGGTCACCAATTTCATTTGGAGACATCTGAATGATGATGTTTTGCATTTCCGCAGCAAGTTTATTGATGATCACAATATACAGTTTACTGTGGTCAAGTCACCCATTACTTGTGCTTGTGATACTCTTACAAAACTTATATACATGATCTTATCCTTCTGTGAATTGCAAAAAAAAAAAATACCTTGGGTTATTTTATTAGCTATGATTAACTTGTGAATATCCCCTCCCCCCGTCTTCCCTTCCCCCTCATGAATTTATATTTTTTTTAATTCTAGACACCTACACACATGTGGGTTCCACTTTTGTTTTTTTTTTCTTTCTCAGTAGCCACAAATCTGAGAGTCATAAAAGAAGGATTTCGGATAACCTGCATGATTTAGTTGATATCAGTAATGATTTGAAATAACTTTTTTATTAGTATCCTGCTTCTACTTCTGTGAGTAAAGAACATTTCCTTTAGGATTGATCAGAGTGATTGGATGTACTGACTGCAGCCATATTCCTATTGAAGCTCCTTAAATTATTTCATTCTTTGTTAATGTTGGTGAAATGTTGTTGATTAAATAAAAGTTCCCAATACAAATTTTACAAACATTGACCAGAATATCCCCATAATCACAACATATTTGTTTAACCACGTCATGGGCATAGTTCTTATCCACAGCTTTATTGCTGATCCCACATGAGTAGTAATAACTCGCTACATAGGTTTTGGTGTGTGATGTAGCACTGTTAACCAATACTTTATTAGTGCACTGTATTAAATGTGGTCACACTATAATTATAAAGATGTAAAAACGTGCGTGTAGTTCATATATGATCATTGCTTTCCATCCATCATTGTCCCTTTGCCCTTTGTGTTGCTTCCTTGTTAATTAATATCCTCTCATCATGCAAAACATTCATTTGCGAAAAAAATAAAAACACAAGCATCATGCTCTCTCCTGTGAGCTGACACAACATACTCCAATGGACCATTAATTCAGTTAATAGTTTAATTTCACTTTGATTATGAGTACAGGCGCACGGCTGCCAGCCTTAGGTAGCCAATGTAATTAGTCAGGTAATAATAAGCTGTGGACTGCGAGCTCATCATCAGAGCCTCAAGTCATCAGTGGAGATGGATCCTAAAAACAGCTCACAGCTCTCATGTTTGCCTGCTCTCCGGTTTTGGTTGCTTTTGGTCCAGATCCAAGGTGAATCAATTGATTTTCTATTTATAGGTTTCATATATTTGTGTATTTATTAAATATGGATGTATTTACACAATTGAAAATATTTAGTACTGTAATTACAGCTTTCACCTCTCCCAAGATTGATTGCCTTTCTCGTATAGACATTGAACAACAATAGAAATCTCGTATAGATATTGACATTATCATATTAACAGCTATTAGCTCTTGAGACTATCTCTCAATGATTGCTGTTTTCACCAGATAACTTTCTACCAAAACAGCTATGCGCTTTGTCTAGAAAAAGAGATGCCTCATACTCTTCTTCTATTTCTGAGTGTCACTTCATTAGCGCCTCAGTTTGATTGTTTACTCAAATTCCAATTTATCCTTAACATATTAATTGGTTTAGTAATCAGTAGTTACTGCTTGAATGTGGGATGAAAAAAATGAAAAAAAAAAAAAACAAAAGCAAAAAAAAAAAAAAAAACTGAAATCTTTTTGACAGAAGACTAAAATCCAAATTTAAGTTAACATTATAGGTCTTCAAACACCTATATGTCTGCGTCTCTTTCCTTCTGTAATAATTTGTAAATAAATGTCACAGAGAATTGACTTTGTCAGAGAGGTATTGAAGGAGTGAATAAATGAAGAGTTGAGAAAGGCTTGGAATGCTGTTTGGTTTATTGGTAATGTAAATTACATTGTATACTGTTGAAGCTTAAATAGAATACCAATCAGTGTGCTAAAGTGCCTTAGGGGCTCCACCATTCCTCTTTCAACTTTAATTCAGCTAATTAGCAAGGACTGTTAAATAAGTTATGTGTTTGTTGGTGTATAGTGCTAATTTGTTGTTTTCAGTCCCTACAGTCATTTAACAACAGAGCATAAACCATGTTGCCCAACAGTGTATTCTCTGGGTAGTTAGATTTAATATGTTTAAGGATCTTAATGTACAAATAAAGAGACTAATAATATCTTTAAGAAGTCATTGGTGTGTTTTATAAGTCTTTTGTCAACAGTTTTGAAATCAGCTAATTACATTAAAATCTCAAATCGACAGCTCGAACAACACGTGGCCAGTGAAATCAAGTCAGATGATTGTGTACTTGTTATTGTGGAAAGAATTGCATATTGCTAAAACTAAAAGAGATCAGATCACCTCTGCTGGTGATTTTGTAATTTCTTAAATTGTGCTGAACTTTTTTGACTGGTTTAAAATCTAATCAGAACTCCGCTTGACAGAAATGATCAATATAGTCTTAATGGAAAAGTAAGAAAATCAATTATTAATAAATTAATTTATTGCCTTTGCTTGACTTCTTGCCTATTGTTAGAGGTGATTCATTCAATAAAAACAGTTATGTTTGGTCACGTTTTTTCTTGGTATCTTGATTGTTTTGACAAAAAACAGGAAATCCTAGTGTATATAATACACTATACACAATAGTGCAGTGACGTTACAATCAATGAAAGGAAAAACCTTTTAGACTCTTGTAATAATGGCATAGACATAAGAACAGGCCTTTTGAAATTATTTACCTATATAAACTATCCCCATAATCAAACATAGTTTTATGGGGAACAGAAACAGTATGTATGCTTGGTTTTGGTCAAAAACACATTTGGTGAAAATATAGTTTGGAGCTAATTTGCTTCATCAGGACCTGGACAGTTTGTAGTCACTGATTTGGCTTGAAATTTATATATATATATATATATATATATATATATATATATATATATATATATATAAGGGCTCGGCAACAATTAAAAATTTTAATCATGATTAATCGCATTGTATACGCAAGATCAAATAATGAATTCAAAAGTAGTGTAAAATGCACTTTTATTGAAATTTGCTGCCACATGAACTAAAGTGTCATAACATTTGCTGTTCAAACACTTTTAACATCAGCACTTGTCAGTAACACATGTTTAGTGGAAATCTCATCTTAAAAATGTAAAATAAAATAAAGCTAATTGCCACTGCCAGGGCATTAATGTCATCCTGTTTAAAAAAAAAAAAGTGTACAAACAAAATCCAACAAAATGATTGTGGCTCAGCACAATCAGAACATTTAAATAAGTAATTTCTGAGGTAACAGCAGAAACTTTTAATGGGGAGTTCAACTTGGCAGTTTTTACAAATAACCTTGTTTCTCTTGAATCCTCCATCTGGGAGAATTTTAAAATGAAAATGTCCGTGTTAAAGTTCTGTAACTTTGCCAATCCATGTTTCATTCATTCTTTCGATTTTCAATTGTCAATCAAAAAAAAAAAAATGACATTTTATTACATTTTTTGTTTCTTAATCTAACACAAAAAATAAAAAAAAAATGCTTGTTTTTTTATATTTCCATTTTAGACTTGGATCAAAAATATGATAATTAAAAAAAGGGCCACAGAACTGAATTTGTTTTATAATCGAGGACTGGAAGGAATTTCTGTTGTCATTACACATCTGTGCCACTAGATGGAGCCGCACTGAGGTAACCAGTAAGAGAATAGCAGGACAGTAAACACATGAAGCAGATCTGATGTAACATGGAGGAATGACGTGAAAGTTTTGTTACAGTCCAAAATTTTTTTTTTCGACAGAATTGTTGATCTTGCTACCTACCTGAGTTGCTACCCGAACTGTAAAGTTCACGGATTTTTACCGTTCTCCATGTCTGTTTAGCTTTTTTTCTTATGTTAACCTGCCAATTGTCTTCCAGTTCCACAGCAGCCAGACTTTTCAAAACAAAAGCACGTGAGCAACATGCGTTAACGCATGATAAAATAAATGTCGGTGTTAATAAATTAATGCGTTAACGCGATAATAACGCATTAACTTGCCCAGCCATATATATGATATATATATATATATATATATATATATATATATATATATATATATATATATATATATATATATATACTGATGACCTGCTAAGTGAATGCATCAGGGAACTGAAACCCAGCATGGCGGAGGAACCCGAGGGGTTATTATCATGGACAAATAAGTCCCTCCATGGCATGGCATCTACCACCAAATTGAAGAGGTGGCTGACAATGGAGAAAAAACAACAATGGCTGGAAAAAGCTGGACTGAAATACAGCACAGAGGCACTGATCGTAGCTGGACAAGAACAGGCCCTAAACAAAAGATATATAGAGGCGGGGGTCTGTGCAGCACATCCAGGGGTGTCAACAGGAAATTGGAAAAAAATCTGAAGTGGTTTGCGAAGCCAGGGGGGGGGGTGTATGCAAATCATACATGGAACGCCACAACCAGGTAGCAGGCATAATACACAGGAACATCTGTGTTGCCTCTTTTGCCTCAATTTGGACTTCTAGATCCAAATTGACAAACTGGTGAGGGCTAATCAGCCAAGTGGTGGTGGATAAACATCAGAGGACAGCAGTGGTGGCGGATGTGGCCATCCCAAGCAACAGAAAAAGGCGGAAAGAAGGAACACAAGAAGCTTGAGAAATACCAAGAACTGGAGGAAGAGTTGAAAAAAAATGTGGAGTGTGAAGGAAGCAGTGGTGCCAGTAGTGTGATCGGGGCACTGGGAGCTGTAACCCCAAAACTGGATTGGTGGATCGCCAGGCGGTTACCAGGAACAACATCTGAGATCTTTTGTCCAGAAAAAAAATGCATTACTAAGAACAGCTAAGATCCTGTGCAGAACCCTCAGGCTCCCAGACCTCTGGTAGAGGACCGGAGCTCCAAGGAGAAACAGCTCCTGACTAGATTGCTCAGTTGGTTAAGCCACTGACTTTGGTTCAGGGCAATTGTGATATCCAAGTGGATCCTTGGGCAAGGTCCTTTATGCTACATGCCTACACCTAGAATGAGGGATATTAATACATATAGTCACACTGGCTCTCGGCGCCGCCTGGGTCAACAAGGTCAGCGTCAGGTGTTGAGAGCACCCTGATGCGAAATTGGAGACTGGAACAACATACTCATGGAGCAGAGCAGAGAAGATGGAATTACTGGAGTGCTATTGGACCAACAACCTTAGAGAAAGGGGGTAAATGCAGAGAATGTGGGAGGAATGGATTATTTGAAACCCCACATCCATACTGTCAATGAAACCGCTCCTTGCTCAGTGTATCAAGAGCCCCAAGAGAACGCTGCTATCCCAGGTAGAGCTAGATGATGTACAAAAATGCTATGGCAAGGGGGAGTCAAGATGCCTGGTCAGTTGGGGGATTTCACTATCCCCGCACACAGTGAGATTGGGTACCAAGCCCCAATATCTATGTCCATCCTTAACACAAGGGCAGCTGGCCTGAGAAAGAGAATCATTAAATCCTGGGGGAACTCAACTAACTACGTCCTACTTACCAAGGAGCAGAAAATTATCTAAATTTCTACTGGAGGATATGAACACACCCCTACGAAGGAGCAAGAATACCCTTCATAGAAAAGACGGCTAGAGACAAAAATCAGGACATATTCTGGTGGTCCTACACTTAATTGCAGGGCAGTAAGGTGGCAGCAGACCCACCCAAAGCTGAGATGGAGCAATACTGGAAAAACTTCTGGGAGAAGTAGGCAACACATAACACCAATGGTCAATGGCTGGTGGATCTACAAGCGGAACACAGTAACCTCCCAGATCAAGACCCAGTAGTTGTCACCGTGGCAGACATCTAGAAAAGAGTGTTAAAAATGAAGCGCTTATGCTTGTAAATGTGAAAGACTTATAATAATGGCATTTACATTCATTTTTGGGATCTAATACTGGTGCAGCCACTGACACAGAGATGCAGTGTTAAATGACAGTGAACATATAGTCAAATCTTAGATGCCTGGGACTTTGACAGAAATATAGTAATTTACTCTCCAGGAACGAGCTCAGGATGAATATTATCAGGCCNGAACAGAGGCTTTACCCATTCACAATTTTACATTTTATACATTGACTTCATCTGAGATTTGGATTTTATCCTTCATCAATGTGGTTTTTTCAAATATACAATATAACCAGTCGTGTAAAGTATTTTTATCTATTCCTAGTTATATTTTGGAGTAGACAGTGTGGTTTTACGTGGCCATGTATCTCAAAATTTATATATGTGCTGTACCATTCTATGGGAATGCTCCTATTTTATATTTTTCTTTAGACAGAGTTTGGTTGAGGATAGATTTCAGATACATTTTTAAAAATATGGTCTTTTAGATACGTAGATATTCATGAATGTTTTGATCTCCTATATAAAAAAGGGAGAGAAGGTTCTCATCATTATAGTTAAAGAACAGTTTACAGCTCAAGGACTTATTTGGGTAGATGCAAGAGGACATGAAAATCTTCCATGTTGACCTATGATTTTGAAATGACTTTGTGGTGCCAGATAGTCTGAAAAGTGTCAAATTTTACAAGATACAGCAGACACTTGACATAATTATGTACTAAATATGACACTATAAGTTAGCATACCGTAAATGCTGGTGTGTGTGTTTCATTTTTCCTTGTCAAACTGTTTCTGTTACTGCATGCACAGATTGCTTTGACCCAGTACTGTAATAAAGCTCTAAAAGAAATATCCTGCATCCTCAACTCTTCTTCACCATACACCAAGCAAGCATCTCTTCACATCTACATCCATAGAGAAAAGAATATCTGAAACAATAATACATTACCCTGAAAAAGCCAATCCTCTCCAAACTTGCATCCACTGTCAGGGTTCCCTCTCAGCTCCCTCAAATTTCTGGAGCCAACATTCTTTGTGGTTTGCATAATCTATTTGAAAAATAATTCTGTTTTTTGAGTGTTTTGCAATGTAAAATTGTGTTTGTGTGCTCTTGTGTGCCTGTTCGCAAAAAGGCAGTCATTGTCAACCTGAATGAGCTAAATGCGACTGTGACCCTGACCTCCACTCTTCTCTTTATAGTCTAATTGAGTCACCTAGTGCTGACATTAGTCTACATTCATTGGTATGTGATGCAATGAATGAAAACTCCCCAACTGCCATTTTTATTTAGGTTCCAAAGTCAATCTAACATCCTACTGGCTCTTTCTCTCATTGTCACCGTCCCTGTCATCTGGTTGTCTCTCTGCTTTGCACATCAGTCTTCTTCAAACATTTCTGTCTGTTCTCCTGTCTTTTATTATATGTTTGCACTCTCATCCTCTCTTTCTATGTCATTCTGCCTTTTAAATTACTCATTTGTTTTGTCTGCATGATATAAATAGCTCATAGGTGACCCAGTTCCTCTGTTTCCCCAAATTAATATCTTGCCGCATTCCTGTCTGAATTATAAATGAGAATTGTGTTTAAACTTGAGTGTAGTTTATTCATTGAAATGGAAAAAATATTCTTTGTCCCCTCACCGTCTCCCTTTAAAACTCCTCCCTTCTTCTCTTTTATGCTATTAGTTATAAACAGATATTTATTATTTTTGTAGTATTCTCATGCAACTCATGCAAATTGAGATTAAATTTTAATATACCACATCTATTTTGGAGAATCTTGTGGATTGATTGGCAGTGGCAACAAATAAACATGAACTGTTGTGAATAGCCATACCATATAACTGTGTATTAACAACACACACACGCGCACAAACAAAATTATATATGTGGAGACGAGAAAACAGGATATGTATTACTGTATGTGGGCAGCATGTACACCTTCATAAACTCATATCCTGCATTCAAATACATTCACACTAATGCTAAAATCTGAAAGTGTACTCAAGTGCAAGTTCACTAGCTGTCTAGTCCCTGTGCTCATTCACACAGACACATACCACCCACTGATTCCGTGTCAGGTAACAAATCTGTCTGCCAAACATCAGATAAATGCTCTACATGGTTTAATGTGCAAAGCCTCTCTCCTTTGTTTCCTAATGCATGTTTGCTAGATTAATTATTTTTCAACAGAGCGTGTGATAAGCTTCTCTGTATTATCTTTCCATTTTGTTTAAGGCAGTAGTGTGTTTTGTAAAGTATGACAGATGTTATGTGCTTTGAATTATTCCAGCTCAATGGGCAGTGTGCGTTAACAGACCTGATCCCATTCACTTACTGTAGGACTCTTTCAATTAGAAGCACGGCCATAGATGAGAAGTCATAATTCATTAAGCAATAATTCGCAAATGCACTAAAATTAAGGCTCTCAATAACTGCTGCATATTAAAGAGCTCCAAGTCTTTCTGCACTTCTGATTGAAGCCAAACAATCATATTAGTAACAAACATGGTTTGTCCATATTGATGAAAAAAAATATTTTATGTAAAGGCTAAACATTATTCGCAGATTCAAAATTAAAGGCTTCCTATCTCATTGGCCTTCAATACCCTTTTGAGTAACATTGTGTTCATTCATACTGGAGGACAATACTTCAAAGAAGTCTATCCAGCACATGGTGTTGTGAATTAAAGAAATTTAAGCTGTAGTTATTATATTCATGTAAAACAAAGTGACAGCCTTTATGATGTGCTTAATTGCAATGACAACAACATAGTTTACCTTTTTGTCTGCTTATGTTAATCAGCTAATGTCTGGGTGCGGTATAGACAAAACAGTAACCCACTGTATGCGACCCATACGGGTGTTCTTAAAGTAACTGCAAAGTCCCATATTATCCTTTTCCTAAAATTCAAACTCTCACAACATACCAAGTCTTCTGTCTACTTTTTTAACTAGGAGTATGCATAACTGATTAAGCAGAAAATATAAATAAAGAGCAGGCTTACCGGGAGCTTGGACAACTTTTTTTCTTTTTTTTTTTTTCTCCAAAACTACTTTCTGCTCTCACAAGCAGAATTTGTATCTGGAAACTGGCCCTTTAAACTCCAAGCCAGATCAACCTAGCCCATGCATCTATGCCCTTAAGGCAGGGGTGTCAAACTCCAGTCCTGGAAGGCTGCTGTCCTGCACGTCTTAGATGTTTTCCTGCTTCAGAACACCTGATTCAAATGAATGGATCATCATCAGCTTATCATCCAGGTCTGCACAGGTCTGTTAATGATCCATTCATTTGAATCAGGTGTTCTGAAGCAGGAAAACATCTAAGACATGCAGGACAGCGGCCCGCGAGGACTGGAGTTTGATACCTGCCCTGCCCTCCCTTAGATTTGATCTATGGATGCGATTCAGTTCAAAAAGACAAATCCTCCACTTGTCCCTGTTGCCGTAACAGGTGACTGGCGGTAACATGCCTGATTGGTTTAGGAAGGAAACCAATAACAGTAAAGTCACCAGATAGCAGAGGGAGAGGGAGGGGAATCCAAGCACCATGCTTACTGCAGCACACAGAAAACAAAGGTTTTAGGTTGCACACCCTAACAGACTCAGAGTCACAGCTCAACAGGCATCAGTGAAACTATGTTAAAGTCATTAACAGAGTATCATATGTATAGTGGCATACTAAAGTTTGGGGATCCTTCTTCAAATATGGTTTTGTTGTAAATGCCTAAAACCCATTTTAAGACCTCATAAATCTGAGAGTGGTGACCTAATTGGTCACCAATTTCATTTGGAGACATCTGAATGATGATGTTTTGCATTTCCGCAGCAAGTTTATTGATGATCACAATATACAGTTTACTGTGGTCAAGTCACCCATTACTTGTGCTTGTGATACTCTTACAAAACTTATATACATGATCTTATCCTTCTGTGAATTGCAAAAAAAAAAAATACCTTGGGTTATTTTATTAGCTATGATTAACTTGTGAATATCCCCTCCCCCCGTCTTCCCTCCCCCATGAATTTATATATTTTTTAATTCTAGACACCTACACACATGTGGGTTCCACTTTTGTTTTTTTTTTCTTTCTCAGTAGCCACAAATCTGAGAGTCATAAAAGAAGGATTTCGGATAACCTGCATGATTTAGTTGATATCAGTAATGATTTGAAATAACTTTTTATTAGTATCCTGCTTCTACTTCTGTGAGTAAAGAACATTTCCTTTAGGATTGATCAGAGTGATTGGAATGTACTGACTGCAGCCATATTCCTATTGAAGCTCCTTAAATTATTTCATTCTTTGTTAATGTTGGTGAAATGAAATGTTGTTGATTAAATAAAAGTTCCCAATACAAATTTTACAAACATTGACCAGAATATCCCCATAATCACAACATATTTGTTTAACCACGTCATGGGCATAGTTCTTATCCACAGCTTTATTGCTGATCCCACATGAGTAGTAATAACTCGCTACATAGGTTTTGGTGTGAGATGTAGCACTGTTAACCAATACTTTATTAGTGCACTGTATTAAATGTGGTCACACTATAATTATAAAGATGTAAAAACGTGCGTGTAGTTCATATATGATCATTGCTTTCCATCCATCATTGTCCCTTTGCCCTTTGTGTTGCTTCCTTGTTAATTAATATCCTCCTCTCATCATGCAAAACATTCATTTGCGAAAAAAATAAAAACACAAGCATCATGCTCTCTCCTGTGAGCTGACACAACATACTCCAATGGACCATTAATTCAGTTAATAGTTTAATTTCACTTTGATTATGAGTACAGGCGCACGGCTGCCAGCCTTAGGTAGCCAATGTAATTAGTCAGGTAATAATAAGCTGTGGACTGCGAGCTCATCATCAGAGCCTCAAGTCATCAGTGGAGATGGATCCTAAAAACAGCTCACAGCTCTCATGTTTTGCCTGCTCTCCGGTTTTGGTTGCTTTTGGTCCAGATCCAAGGTGAATCAATTGATTTTCTATTTATAGGTTTCATATATTTGTGTATTTATTAAATATGGATGTATTTATACAATTGAAAATGTTTAGTACTGTAATTACAGCTTTCACCTCTCCCAAGATTGATTGCCTTTCTCGTATAGACATTGAACAACAATAGAAATCTCGTATAGATATTGACATTATCATATTAACAGCTATTAGCTCTTGAGACTATCTCTCAATGATTGCTGTTTTCACCAGATAACTTTCTACCAAAACAGCTATGCGCTTTGTCTAGAAAAAGAGATGCCTCATACTCTTCTTCTATTTCTAAGTGTCACTTCATTAGCGCCTCAGTTTGATTGTTTACTCAAATTCCAATTTATCCTTAACATATTAATTGGTTTAGTAATCAGTAGTTAATGCTTGAATGTGGGATGAAAAAAATGAAAAAAAAAAAAAAAACAAAAGCAAAAAAAAAAAAAACTGAAATCTTTTTGACAGAAGACTAAAATCCAAATTTAAGTTAACATTATAGGTCTTCAAACACCTATATGTCTGTGTCTCTTTCCTTCTGTAATAATTTGTAAATAAATGTCACAGAGAATTGACTTTGTCAGAGAGGTATTGAAGGAGTGAATAAATGAAGAGTTGAGAAAGGCTTGGAATGCTGTTTGGTTTATTGGTAATGTAAATTACATTGTATACTGTTGAAGCTTAAATAGAATACCAATCAGTGTGCTAAAGTGCCTTAGGGGCTCCACCATTCCTCTTTCAACTTTAATTCAGCTAATTAGCAAAGACTGTTAAATAAGTTATGTGTTTGTTGGTGTATAGTGCTAATTTGTTGTTTTCAGTCCCTACAGTCATTTAACAACAGAGCATAAACCATGTTGCCCAACAGTGTATTCTCTGGGTAGTTAGATTTAATATGTTTAAAGATCTTAATGTACAAATAAAGAGACTAATAATATCTTTAAGAAGTCATTGGTGTGTTTTATAAGTCTTTTGTCAACAGTTTTGAAATCAGCTAATTACATTAAAATCTCAAATCGACAGCTCGAACAACACGTGGCCAGTGAAATCAAGTCAGATGATTGTGTACTTGTTATTGTGGAAAGAATTGCATATTGCTAAAACTAAAAGAGATCAGATCACCTCTGCTGGTGATTTTGTAATTTCTTAAATTGTGCTGAACTTTTTTGACTGGTTTAAAATCTAATCAGAACTCCGCTTGACAGAAATGATCAATATAGTCTTAATGGAAAAGTAAGAAAATCAATTATTAATAAATTAATTTATTGCCTTTGCTTGACTTCTTGCCTATTGTTAGAGGTGATTCATTCAATAAAAACAGTTATGTTTGGTCACGTTTTTTCTTGGTATCTTGATTGTTTTGACAAAAAACAGGAAATCCTAGTGTATATAATACACTATACACAATAGTGCAGTGACGTTACAATCAATGAAAGGAAAAACCTTTTAGACTCTTGTAATAATGGCATAGACATAAGAACAGGCCTTTTGAAATTATTTACCTATATAAACTATCCCCAAAATCAAACATAGTTTTATGGGGAACAGAAACAGTATGTATGCTTGGTTTTGGTCAAAAACACATTTGGTGAAAATATAGTTTGGAGCTAATTTGCTTCATCAGGACCTGGACAGTTTGTAGTCACTGATTTGGCTTGAAATATTATATATATATATATATATATATATATATATATATATATATATATAAGGGCTCGGCAACAATTAAAAATTTTAATCATGATTAATCGCATTGTATACGCAAGATCAAATAATGAATTCAAAAGTAGTGTAAAATGCACTTTTATTGAAATTTGCTGCCACATGAACTAAAGTGTCATAACATTTGCTGTTCAAACACTTTTAACATCAGCACTTGTCAGTAACACATGTTTAGTGGAAATCTCATCTTAAAAATGTAAAATAAAATAAAGCTAATTGCCACTGCCAGGGCATTAATGTCATCCTGTTTAAAAAAAAAAAAGTGTACAAACAAAATCCAACAAAATGATTGTGGCTCAGCACAATCAGAACATTTAAATAAGTAATTTCTGAGGTAACAGCAGAAACTTTTAATGGGGAGTTCAACTTGGCAGTTTTTACAAATAACCTTGTTTCTCTTGAATCCTCCATCTGGGAGAATTTTAAAATGAAAATGTCCGTGTTAAAGTTCTGTAACTTTGCCAATCCATGTTTCATTCATTCTTTCGATTTTCAATTGTCAATCAAAAAAAAAAAAATGACATTTTATTACATTTTTTGTTTCTTAATCTAACACAAAAATAAAAAAAAAATGCTTGTTTTTTTATATTTCCATTTTAGACTTGGATCAAAAATATGATAATTAAAAAAAGGGCCACAGAACTGAATTTTGTTTATAATCGAGGACTGGAAGGAATTTCTGTTGTCATTACACATCTGTGCCACTAGATGGAGCCGCACTGAGGTAACCAGTAAGAGAATAGCAGGACAGTAAACACATGAAGCAGATCTGATGTAACATGGAGGAATGACGTGAAAGTTTTGTTACAGTCCAAAATTTTTTTTTCGACAGAATTGTTGATCTTGCTACCTGAGTTGCTACCCGAACTGTAAAGTTCACGGATTTTTACCGTTCTCCATGTCTGTTTAGCTTTTTTCTTATGTTAACCTGCCAATTGTCTTCCAGTTCCACAGCAGCCAGACTTTTCAAAACAAAAGCACGTGAGCAACATGCGTTAACGCATGATAAAATAAATGTCGGTGTTAATAAATTAATGCGTTAACGCGATAATAACGCATTAACTTGCCCAGCCATAATATGTATATATATATATATATATATATATATATATATATATATATATATATATACTGATGACCTGCTAAGTGAATGCATCAGGGAACTGAAAACCCAGCATGGCGGAGGAACCCGAGGGGTTATTATCATGGACAAATAAGTCCCTCCATGGCATGGCATCTACCACCAAATTGAAGAGGTGGCTGACAATGGAGAAAAAACAACAATGGCTGGAAAAAGCTGGATACAGCACAGAGGCACTGATCGTAGCTGGACAAGAACAGGCCCTAAACAAAAGATATATAGAGGCTGGGGTCTGTGCAGCACATCCAGGGGTGTCAACAGGAAATTGGAAAAAAATCTGAAGTGGTTTGCGAAGCCAGGGGGGGGGGTGTATGCAAATCATACATGGAACGCCACAACCAGGTAGCAGGCATAATACACAGGAACATCTGTGTTGCCTCTTTTGCCTCAATTTGGACTTCTAGATCCAAATTGACAAACTGGTGAGGGCTAATCAGCCAAGTGGTGGTGGATAAACATCAGAGGACAGCAGTGGTGGCGGATGTGGCCATCCCAAGCAACAGAAAAAGGCGGAAAGAAGGAACACAAGAAGCTTGAGAAATACCAAGAACTGGAGGAAGAGTTGAAAAAAATGTGGAGTGTGAAGGAAGCAGTGGTGCCAGTAGTGATCGGGGCACTGGGAGCTGTAACCCCAAAACTGGATTGGTGGCTCCAGGCGGTTACCAGGAACAACATCTGAGATCTTTGTCCAGAAAAATGCATTACTAACAACAGCTAAGATCCTGTGCAGAACCCTCAGGCTCCCAGACCTCTGGTAGAGGACCGGAGCTCCAAGGAGAAACAGCTCCTGACTAGATTGCTCAGTTGGTTAAGCCACTGACTTTGGTTCAGGGCAATTGTGATATCCAAGTGGATCCTTGGGCAAGGTCCTTTATGCTACATGCCTACACCTAGAATGAGGGATATTAATACATATAGTCACACTGGCTCGGCGCCGCCTGGGTCAACAAGGACCGCGTCAGGTGTTGAGAGCACCCTGATGCGAAATTGGAGACTGGAACAACATACTCATGGAGCAGAGCAGAGAAGATGGAATTACTGGAGTGCTATTGGACCAACAACCTTAGAGAAAGGGGGTAAATGCAGAGAATGTGTGAGGAATGGATTATTTGAAACCCCACATCCATACTGTCAATGAAACAGCTACTTGCTCAGTGTATCAATAGCCCCAAGAGAAAGCTGCTATCCCAGGTAGAGCTAGATGATGTACAAAAATGCTATGGCAAGGGGGAGTCAAGATGCCTGGTCAGTTGGGGGATTTCACTATCCCCGCACACAGTGAGATTGGGTACCAAGCCCCAATATCTATGTCCATCCTTAACACAAGGGCAGCTGGCCTGAGAAAGAGAATCATTAAATCCTGGGGGAACTCAACTACGTCCTACTTACCAAGGAGCAGAAAATTATCTAAATTTCTACTGGAGGATATGAACACACCCCTACGAAGGAGCAAGAATACCCTTCATAGAAAAGACGGCTAGAGACAAAAATCAGGACATATTCTGGTGGTCCTACACTTAATTGCAGGGCAGTAAGGTGGCAGCAGACCCACCCAAAGCTGAGATGGAGCAATACTGGAAAAACATCTGGGAGAAGTAGGCAACACATAACACCAATGGTCAATGGCTGGTGGATCTACAAGCGGAACACAGTAACCTCCCAGATCAAGACCCAGTAGTTGTCACCGTGGCAGACATCTAGAAAAGAGTGTTAAAAATGAAGAGCTTATGCTTGTAAATGTGAAAGACTTATAATAATGGCATTTACATTCATTTTTGGGATCTAATACTGGTGCAGCCACTGACACAGAGATGCAGTGTTAAATGACAGTGAACATATAGTCAAATCTTAGATGCCTGGGACTTTGACAGAAATATAGTAATTTACTCTCCAGGAACGAGCTCAGGATGAATATTATCAGGCCACCTTTCAGAATGCTGAAAAACTGTAAGAGGATGTTTCAACAGGGTAACGATACAAATCAAAAATTGACATGATGAAGTCCATCTTAGGAAGTGAGAGCACAGTAGTAAAGTGAAAGAAATGTAGATATTAATGCCATAGTTTCTGACCTGAAAGTTAGCCTTTAATATGTAACACTATTCTCTTGATTCTCTCTTGACACATGCAGCAGTAACATAGTTACATATCAACTTGTAAGGTAAAATACATAAAGAGGGCAATGCATCAAGAATATAGTTTTTTTTACAACTGTGCATTTTTATACTTACGTACATTCTTGATCAATTGAATGTAATTTAAATAAAGTAGGCCTAGTCTGCTTAATTAACAAATAGACTGCCATCACTGGAGAAACACCAAGGGGTCTGAATGTTGAAACACTCTCCTGTTAAGAAGTTCTTCTGAAGAGAGCTGGTTCATCTACTATACCATTCAAAAATGGGCACAACATGTTATAGTGTGGGTGGGGTCAGGTTTGTTTTTTCCCTCTGTTTCGGAGTTTGTTAGTGTCTGGTCTCGTCCCTGTCACTGGTCTACGTTGTTCCCATTTTACTTTGAAGTTCTGTCTTGTCTTCAGTGTGTTCTGCTTTGCTTCCTTCCCTCTGTGATTATCCTGAGTGTTTGCACCTGCCTCTCCTTTATTCCTTTGTGTATGTAAGTTGTGTCTTCCCCTCTTTCGTTGTGAGATCGTTACCGTCATGTTTCCCTGTGCTCCTGTTTCTGGTTCATCCCTAACTTTAGATTTATCTTGTTTTCATGTTCTAAGAGTTAGTTATTTTTTCTATGAATAATAAAAGGATGTTTCCGTTTGCAACCTTGCTCCTCTCCTGCATTTTTGGAGGAAATGCAGGAAATGCATCTACCTCAACATTCACCACTATGACAAAACATTGTAAAAGTAATGCATAGCATGAATGAAAACTTAATATACAGTAAATTATTTCCCTCAACATTGTCTTTATTATAATTGCCTTTGTAAGCTCAGCCGTTTCTAGTAATCTTGAAAACTAGAATAGTATTAAAGAGAATTATCCACAAATATCTAGGACCAATAAAATATCAGCCTTCCTAAAGTCTGTCACCTTTACATTTATAACCTAAATGGACTATATATAATGATGATCATACATCTGAATTACAAATTGTTTATAAAATTTAAATACAGGCTGATTAATATAAAGAAACATACAAAAAGAAGTTTGAGAATAACTTCATTAAATTTATTTCCAATCGGAGTGACGCGTGACTGAAGAGAACAAAGTAGCAGGTTAAGAAAACCTGGTTATTAGCCTGGTCTAGACCAGGCTAGTTGCAAAGAATAACTTTCCATGATAAGGTATCCTATCCTGCTTTTGTACAACCGACTGGAGGATAAGTTCAGCCAGGATAACTGACATAATAAATATTTCTTGCCATGTCTCCCTATTGTGTGTGTGTGTGTGTCCAGTATGGAGGGTGGGTGGGAGGGGCTTCCTTCCTAATTGTTTTCTTTCTTTTTTAATTGTGGTAATTGTTTTTAATTCTGTAAAGCACTTTGTGTTGCATCTCCTTGCAGGAAAAGTGCTCTACAAATATTGATTGATTTAATACACCAGAGGGACTTTTAGAGTTTACATAATATTTCAGATAAGAGGTTTGGAGCTGGAATCCATTTCCATATAATGGTGTCAAAAGTATATTCTGAGTACAGTGTTTACCCTCATATTTCCAACCCAAATTATAAGTAAGTTATTTTGCAAAATATTTAAGTATACATTTTAACAGTCAAAAGATTATCATGAAGAGTCTTGCTTGTGTTGAGGCATGCTCCTGTGATCTCAGTTGTTTGGTGTAAAGTGGCAATCTGAATTACGAATTAGCAGAGGAAGTCTTTTTTGCATCTTGGCAATATGATAAAATCAAGCATGTTTAACATTATTGCAAGTCTTCAATTTTGTCTCATGAAAACTGTGTTGTTCCATGATCCAAACTGTATAAAAAAGAAATTGGAAGTATCAATGTAGTTTAATTTACAAATGAACCTGTAGCTGTGTCGTGACCCTGCAAAAATCCATCTTTTCAAGACTCTGGCTTATGGTCTTTTGCTGTGAAAGGGCTTCATACATTAATCCTTTAAAAATCTTTGAAGTTTTTGGAAGGTTGAGCAGTGCATGATTGGCATTAGCTGCAGAACTTTGGTTGCTTCCTCTGGTGGCATCCAGTGGTGGGTTTGGTGACTTTGAATTTAACACCACATTCACACCACGGTCAGTTCACTGTCACTGCAAAGTGAAGCACTTCTTCTTCAGACAAAATAATAGTTTTTTGTGGACACAGAATGAATGGGGAAAAAAAGGCTTTTGAGGTGAGTAGTGCCAACACTAACCATAAGATTAATGCTAATGATGTGACCATCCAGATGCTGAATGATCGCCCACATCAAAAAGTGATACCAAGTATGCGCTACACACTACAGCTGTGCTCAGATCCCACAATATGTTCCAATGGCCTGCCATAACTATATGCTATACAGAAAAAGAAAAGGGAAAGGGACAAAAGAAAAAGGGCATTAGTTCAGAATGAAAGACAAGAAAAGGTAGGAGAATCCCCTTTTTTCCAGAACAATTTTTGCTAATACCTTGGCATGAGTCAGTTGTCTGAAGACATCAATAAATAATAACAAATTTACAACCCTATCAGTATTAAAAAAGACTTGTGTCACAGGTAATTTGATGTTCTTTTACGCATATGACAATGAATAAAAGGTGATCTACACCACCAATTAGCTCACGTGAACTATTCAGAAACAGGAAACACAACATTAGTTAAGTATGTGGTTTAGCGTTTATATATCCTTACTGCAGAGAATATGAGCAATGATAGCACATTGTACAGTGTGAAGCACATCCTTTGAGCTATTCATCTTTCAGCATCTTGGAGGAAAGAGAATGTGATCCTAGTATATTTTTCTTGGTCTTTAATGTTCTCATTAACAAACAAGAAAAGACTCCACCATCCATATGTAGTGGAACTATATTTATGGACATATTTCTGTAGTTGTCATTAATGTTACTGTTCTGGGTGTGGATGGCTGTGCTATGGCTACTTAAAAGCCATATTTGTCTGTGGAAGAAAATTGTCTCAGGTTCTGTGTCCAGTGGTATGGTTAAGAGAGGATAAGAGAGAAAAAAAGATAGAGGTGGAAATTTAAACAGAGCAGATAGAATTGTAGTGCTTGTCATAAGACTAAAGTTGAAATTTTCCACGAAGCAATCCCATGTGAGAAAAATACTTGACGTGAAAGAAGAGAGTTAACTCATGATACGTTTATGGTTCTGTGTGTGAGTACAAGTATAAGATGTGGAAGGAAGCTGCCCTTTAAATGGGATAATTTATGCATGTACTGTATATGTGCACATTACCAGTGTGTGTCAATATGTGACTTTGTTCATCTGGATGTGTCTCAATGTCTATGTTTATGAACATTAATTTGTCTGTGTTTTTGTTTGGGCCCTTGCTGCAAAAAAATTATTGATCATAGTCATTTTCTGAGTAATTTCCATTTCCACAAAAATATTGGCTTTCAGTTCCATCCATCCATCATCCATGCCTGCTTAATCCTCTGAAGGGTCACAGGGATCGGGTGAAGCCTATCTCAGCTCTCTTCGGGCAAAAGGCAGGGGTACACCCTGGACAAGTCACCAGTCCATTGCAGGGCCACATGTAGACAAACAACCATGCACACTCACTCCTATGGGGAATTTAGAACCACCAATCAACCTAACATGCATGTCTTTAAACTGTGGGAGAAAGCCAGAATACCTGGAGGAAACCCACGCATGCACAGGGAGAGCATGCAAATGCCACACAGAAAGGCCCCTGCCAAGGTTTGAACCAGGAACCTCCTTGCTATGAGGCAACAGTGCTAACCACCAAGTCACTGTGCTGCTGCTTTCAGTTCCACTGAGGACAGTGGAGTACTGCAGCTGTCTTACAGCTAGTTTAGAGCCCAGTGAGCAGGCCGTTACAGTAGTCTAACCTGGTGGAGATGAACAAATGGATTAGTCTTTCTAAATGTAGTTTGACACTATTCCTCTGATTCTGGCAATGTTTTTTAGATGGTAAAAAGCTGCTGATGTTATTGCTTTAATGTGGCTGTTAACGTTCAAGTCTTAATCCAATATTATCCCTAAATTTCTGACCTGATTTTTAGGTTCTAGAGAGAGAGTCTCAAGGTGACTGATAACACTTTCTCTGTGTTTCTGTGGGCCACAAACAATGATTTCAGTTTTGGCTGAGATTAGCTGGAGAGAGTTGTTTTGCATCTATACACTGATCTGTTCGATGCAGTGGCACAATGAATCTACAAGGCAAGGCAAGGCAAATTTATTTGTATAGCACATTTCGTGTACAAGACAATTCAAGGTGCTGTACATAAGCATTACAAAGCATTACATTAAAACAGGAGGAAATAAAAAGATAAAATAAATAATAAAAATGCAAAAAGTTAATCAACAGGCCCATGTTCTCCTGCTGTCAGTGACACATAGATCTGAGCAGGGCAGGAATTTCACGGCAGCCATTGCTGTCGTAGCCCTTCTTCTTGGCCGTGATGCCCTTCCGAAAATTGTTGCTTAACGGCCACTGTGGCCTTGGTGCCCTGCCTTCTCCCCTTCCTTCGGCTATCATCAAGTTTGCGCCATAGTGCCCATCAGTAGGCCTACCTGTATTGAAGCTAAACAAGTAGGACTTGCAGTAGGACACGGAGGTGTGTCCTACTGCAAGATCCGTCATTAACTCTACCGCACAGCATCTATTTCCATCAGCGTTCTGTCTGTGGGATAAACAGCACAATGATACCACGAAGACGACATTAAAGGTAAGTGTTCAAAAAGCCATCTGTTTTCTGGATCAAATAGCTTGTCATTGAGCATAAGGATTTTTAAGATTGAACCCAGGACTATAATTTGCAATAAATCGCTCCCAACTTTGAATCGATAAAGAGTTGCTAGACTTGGTTGTAGCAGTAGCCTATTAGCCTCCCTGAGGGGGACCTAGCTATCCAACAAGCTAAATCAACACTTCTTCTGTAAATCTTTCGTGTCATATCTTATTGCTATAGCCTACTAAGAATTTTTGATGTTTCAATATCAGATGGAGACTGTCATGTCTCGCTACTGTAGCCTTCTGAGCTATGGTTGCTAAGACAACCCAAGTAAACGGTCTCCTGCAATCAGCTGTTTTATCGTAAACTAAAGCCTTCAAATAATCCTTTTCTTGCCAAATCAGCTTTTCTCTCTCTTCTATGTGTGCAGCCCGAGTGAAGCTTTGCTTGTTAGTCTTCATTTCAAATCAGGATGCCATTAATGGAATTTGATTATAAAGAAGACATCTGTGACTAGATAACACGTCATAAACTCACGATTGACATATGAATCAACAACAACGTACAGGCAGGATGACAATGCTGAGATAGATTGATTCAAACTCTGACATTCCGTGTTCTATACACGATACATTTCTGAGACTTCAGGTGCGCAAAAGTGAAACCTAAACTCTTTAACACGTATCATTACAGAAATACGCTTCAGGGTGGCTTAAGCATTTGAATATTCAGTAGGCTATGGAAACATGATCATTTTTTAAAATTATTTAACAAATTCACTCCAAACTTTTTTCCCTCAGAAAGAAAAATGCCAAGATGGGAACGAGTCGAAATTAGTCGCAAAAGAGCTCTCGAAGATGCAGCAAAAAACTACCAAAAAATGGACACCTACTTCAAAAGGTTATCATGGAATAGTTAATTGTTAGATTCTTCTTATTTTAGCCTAAGTTTATGTGGTACATTTAGGAAATAACATTTGGAAGGAATTAATACCCCTTTTCTGTCACTTTTCATGTTAAACCAGATATGTGTTTTGCGTATGTATGTATATAGATCCGTGTGTATACATTGGATATAAATTTTGTTTATTTTTTATTTTTTTGGGGGGAATATGTCCATTTAATATTTAGATTTATTTACAAGAGGTTCTATATGTTTCTAAGTTATGGTTATGCACACGTGTCAGTGTATATTGAGTTATGCATTATTATATATTTTATAAATATATTATATTTATTTTCAGATACATAGATTCATGATAGTGTTAAAATTGTCTATGCTTTAAAAGATTGTTTCGACATGTCTGGAATGAATCAATAAAATGAAATGAAATGAAATATATATTAACTAGTTGTGCAACTATGATTCATCATAAAACTGTTTTAAAATTTCCAGCCAGTGCAAAAAAGACAGAGGGAGCATAGAGAGGTGGAGGCCAACTGTTTTTCCTTATGGACCTAGGAAGTCCCCAGGTTCTTCATCCTCATCATCAGATGGTGATTTAAATTAAATTTATGGATGTGTAATAACCTGATAAAAGTCAATGACATTGCCTATTTTGTTGTCTGTTTCCCTTTGATAAAAGTCCAATGTGGTAGCCTATTAAAAATACCCAAGGTTCTGAATTCAAAAACTGTGTTGTACCGTTAATTAGCATATCAGGTCATATTGTGTTTTTTTATTATGGCCGTGTTGCCCTGGCATTTGGCCTTTGTGCCCTCAAAAAAAAAATGCCCCTTTGAAGGCCAAGTGGCCTTGTCCCTCAAATCAGGAAAATCCAGGCCTGGATCTGAGTATCATCTGCATAGTTGAGGTAGGACACATTATAGCTGCATATTAGCTGGCCTAATGGAAGCATATACAGATTAAACAATAGGGGTCCCAGGATTGACCTCTGGGGAACCCCACAGGTCATGGCCATTTGGTCTGAGACACAGTTATCAATTTCAATAAAGTATCTCCTGTACCTGTACCTGAACCAGTTTAAAGCAGTTTCAGAGATTCCCACCCAGTCTTCTAATCTGTGTAATAAGATCGCATGATCAACTGTGTCAAAGGCAGCGTTTAGGTGTAGCCAAAGAAGTAAAAGTGAATAATATAATTTTGTAGTTTTGTAACCTAATGTAGTTTTTAAAATGTTTTGCATGTGAGAATGTAGTTCTTCCAACTAAAAATTAATGATTAATTGATCCAGATAGAGCCTATTTAAAAAAAAAAAAAAAAAAAAAATCAGACTTTTTTTTCTTTTCACCCCCACTGAACTTTATTTATAACATGGCTGAAATACAAAAGTGTGAAAGCCATTGAAACCCCATCATATATAAATATATAGACACTTTTGAGTCTGTGGGTGTTGTGAGTCACATTAAACTTCCGAGTGTTTATTTTATGCTGAATTAAATCATAAATGTTTACGAATATGTGTTTGCCCGTTAGCTGAGCTATGACGCTATCAAGTACACATCTGTTCCAGTTGTAGAAACTGTCAATTGTCCCATCCTCAAGAGTTTATACTTGGTAAGAATGACTCGGGACAACATACTTCAAAGTACACAAGTTCAAATTTTGTGTACTTGGTACTGAGAAAAGGCCACTATATAGACACACAAGGTCAGAGCAGACACAGCTGCAAACAATTGGGCTAGATGTTGCCAAGGGAAGTAAAATAGAATTTGAGGCAAAGACAGACATTCAAAGTAAACCAGAAATAACAAAAAGAGAGGATAACAAACAACAGAACTTAGCAAAAATGCCCCCAAAACTGCAAAAGAAACAACATGGAACTAAAACAGATTATTGCAGTCACGAGACTACATGAGGCAAAAACCTGCTGATTTAATTTTTTATTAAGATAATGTGTTCTGAGTTTGATCTACACACCAAAGAAAAAATAGTTGGCCATACCAGTACTGATAAAGATATGGATATGGACCTAGGAAAATGTTGTTTTACTAGCTGTTGTTGCACAACAAAGAGAGTGTGAAATTGTGTTTCAGTGATCACTGAATTCAATCTTTATCTTCACTTGCCAACTTCTTTAAGCTCAAACCTCACTAGCTTGTTATCCCCTGGTCGAAAGTAATGAATAATGTATGCTGAGCCTTTTTTCACTTCCTCCCCAAAGGAGCAGAGTTAGAAAAGATGTTGCTGCTTTAAAATAAATGCTCTGATTCATCTTCCTATTTCCTGCAAAGACCTAACCCTTTAAACAGTACAAAATAAATGCTATCTCATTCTTTTTTTCATTTAGAATAAACTTTAAAGAAAGAATGGTCACTATTTTCAAGATTTTAAGAATTATTTATTTTTAGAAATTAAATAAGAATAATTTCCCCTCCATTGTAGTGAACGTTTATAGCTCTTTTGCTGCAAAATTATAAATGACTATAGGATACATATGCTCATATTAGTCTAGTTTAAATACATCACTCTTTACATGGAGACAATAAAGGGGTGCTTTTCTATATTTAATGTTTGGTTTTAATTGTTTGTGTCTCATTGCTGTGGAGGGATTTCCTGATGTTGGCCTCTCTGGAGAGCTCTCAACCATATTATGAAATCCCCAGTTAAGTAGCTGTCTTCATAATTACTGGGAATGGTTTACAAGGCCGGAACATGAGAGAGATGAAGTGGATTCTTTGGATGGCAAAACACTGCAAAGAATGAGACATGGAAATGACTTACAAAGATGATATAAGCCAGTATGATCAACAGGATGGTATTGGCATGAGTGTAAAGAGCACACAGAAATTAAAAAAATAAAGTAAGATAAAATAAGGACAGGATACATATCAAGACTATGAACCAAAATAAACTTGTTGAGTCATTCATTTTCTATAAGTGAACACAAAGTCCCTCCACTTAAACTGCACTGAAAAAAAGCATCAAGAAGGGTGTCTAAGACAGTTACAGAGCTCTGGGGGTACAAACATTTAACTGCGATAAACAAGAATAGATAAGAGAAAGCAAATGTATATTTTTTCACTTTTGATTTTATGTTTAGCTTTGAAAATTCTGTGCAGTTTTTGTGTTAATATCTAACATGTTCTTGTAAGGAATGAATGTTCAACTTTTGGATGTTGTCATGTATTAAAGCGTGATGTATGTCGGGTCAGTGATGCACACTGATTGCTTTCCAGCCACAGGTATTTCAGTGAAATGAGGCAATCTAGCTCAGTACCACATTGTGCAGCTTTTGTTAGCGATTTTCTGTCAAAGGAGACTAAGAAAATGATTTGTGTCTTCAAAGCTTTCCAAAAATAATTTGTGGAGAAGAGAGGAGAGGAGAGGAGAACAGAAGTGTTAAAAACATAAAGAAATGACAGCTGTCCAAGGACCCAGACGTGCATTTTTGCTCTTTTAGACCTTTGATTGACAACAGTTTAACATACTCCTCTCTCCAACTTAGGAGTACAAATGGAATTGGACAGCATATAACATTCACTTCACGAAGTCTCATATAGAAACCTGTTTGATGGTCTCTCGGTGTTAACAACCTGCCACAGTTAAGGCTAAGACGATAAACCTCCCAAATGATAGAGGGACCTATCATCAATCCAATTCCACTTTTCCTTTGGCAAGTGTCCCAACAAGTTTCTTCATGAAAGATAAAACTAGTCAGATGAACAGACATGTTGGATGAGTGTTACAGTGACTGATTTGTACTATTTGGTACCAGTGGACAATGGAGAGTTTACCGTGCCAAGGGGAATTCAGTCTGATCTTTTCAAACTAATAATCTTAAATTTCAGGTTCTGATTATAATAAAGTCTTTTGTTATTTTTTTCAAGTAATTCTTTGGAAAATCAGATTTTCTTTGAGCAAGTTTCCTCATAATTGTTTTATTACTTTCCACATTATATGTAGAAGCATAATGATACATTTGTAACACTGAACATGGCAAGGCAAGGCAAGGTGACCATGGGCTGATGGTTTGACTCCCCTAATAATGACTTTATCATAATGAAGTAGGCCATTGCTTTCCCAGTCATGAAAAATCATGGGAGTCAGGTATGGGCAGTCATAGGAGATATATTCCTAACTTTCAATACCTAACCCCTAATACAATGTATCCAGTGTATGTAAAACTTTGTGGCCCATATAAGATGACAAGTCTTATGGTATTTTATGGTAATCTCGCAAATCTTTGACACCTACATACATATTTCTCTCTTCTGTAATCTATTTACTACATTCCAAAACCCAAACATCTTAACTATAACCATTCCCACCCAGAAGACATAGACAAGTAAGTGATGCTCTGACCTCTTTCCATCTCCAGTTGTTCCATCTCCAGTTGTTTTTAATCTAAATGTCATATATGTTTTTGTTGCTGTCTTCCATGTTAATGGCGTGATCTGGTTGAAATCGAAAATGCTACTTTGTGACACGGCACCAACTGCTCGAGTAGAATATTTTTATAATTTATTTATTTTTATTTTTGTTAAGAGAAAGAAAAACAGGGACACAGCAGTTGCAGCAAGGTAGAAAAGGTTGATATGCTGGACAAAAAGAAGCCCAGAAAAATAATTGACCCTGTTGCTGGAAGTGTCCCTGGACTTCAATGGTAAATGAGCAAACGGGTGCAGCATATTCTATAAAGTACAAAGTCATATTTATCATGTTTTCTTGCCTGTCCTCTTATACTTCTAGTTATTCTTATTCTTATTTTCCCTTTTCTTGAGCTGTAATGTGCATTCTGACCTCAATTAGATTTGGAATTTTAGCATCCAGAATCCTATTATACACATCCTTATGTTCATCATTATTTTTATTCAATTTTTAGGAATTTTTGTAGTATGTCGCAAGGCATCTCAAAAACCACCACAGGATATTGATCAAGTACTTATAAATATTAATTATATTCATTGTCCTCCTTTGCAACCATTCACTGTAACTGCTGATCATTGGACCATCTGCTGTGTGAGGTGTTTAAGTCTTGTCTCCCTCTCTCTCTCTTTCTCTCACTCTCTGGTTTAGTCTTTTTTCTTTTCATACAGTTTCAAAAGTGAGTTTAGGTCAGGTAATTAATTTTGGTTCATGACTTCGGCTTCTGGAGACCTCGCATCCAACCAAACTAGTTTCTTTCTTCTCACTATAAGACATGTAATATTATAGATTTGCATGTAGATATATATGTCCGTCCTTGTTGATTGGAAAGTTCTGTATTCAAACTCTTGTACCTCCTGTAAAGCTGTAAAGCCAGATCCGTAATTTGAGGATGTTTGGCACACTTCTTTCAGATAGTACTTGCATATAGAACCACCTAAAGCTGGAGCTTTACAAAGTCCAGACCCTGGTCCAGAGCTGGACCGCGAGGAACGTCAGTCCGGACCCAGCACACCTAAGTCTTAAAATTACCCTTTCACAAATGTGTGAATGAATTATTTGTAATGTTAAATACAGTGTCATTGGTTATTATTCACAGAGAACCAGAGACGACTCCTCTTATATTCACCAACATTTACTGTCTTAGCCCTGCTGCATGTGTAATTACACTCTTATATGTCTGTGACAGTTAGACAGCTGCACTGGTGAGAGCTGTCAGTGAAACACTGGGAGGAGGGTGGAGCAGAATGTTCATATAAACAACAGGAAAAAGTAGCCAGTACATGGGAGTTTGGGGATTTAGACCCAACCAGAAGCAAAATAGGGCAGGTCTACTTTGGATATCAAACTTTTTTTTTTTCTTAAAAACAAAACAATTATGTCAGAATGCTAGCTAAGCTAACCAAAACATTTAAACTTTAAATGAAAAATTAGTGGTCAGGTCTAAAGTTATTTAAGTTATATTATTATTCATATTTTTTGTAGTTATTGTCGTTATTATCGTCATAGGTTGTTTTTACATGATATGGTTCACAGTGAAAACGTGAAATAAATGTTTTGTTGCTGAAATTTTAACTTGATCTGGCATCCATTGTTGGACAGTGGTGGAATGTAACAGAGCACAAATACTTCGTTACAGTACTTAAGTACAAATGTACTTTACTTAAGTAAAAAAGATAGAGCATAATTTTGACTTTTACTCCATTACATTTTGCAGCTGTTATCTGTTGTCATGGTTTGGGCAGCCATGGCAGGCAATTTTGGTTTCTTTTCTTATGTGTCAAGTTGGTGTCACTCCCTGTCCTTCTTCTACTCTGTTTCCTGTTTTACTATGAAAGGTCGGTCCTGTCTTCGTTGTTTTCTGCTTTGCTTCCTTCCCCTTTGTAATCCTGATTGTCTGCACCTGCCTCCCGTTTGTCTCTGCCTGTTTAAGTCTTGCCATCTTCCTGAGGGGTATACTACGAAGCGAGATTAGAGGGTTAGCGAGGTATGTTGAGTCTAAATCCAGGATTTCCGGTACCACGAAGGTGGCTCTCTTTCAACCTGGCTAGATCACCATGGTAACTTACTCTGCAAACTTATCCTGGTCCGGAGCAGGTTATGTGCAGAGTTTAGGCTCAAATCGGCTCTAAAAAGCACCGCCCTTTCACTTTCACCCAATCCTGTTGACTTTAGCGCCAGGATTGTGCGAGGATAGGAAGAGAGTATTCAGAGACCGGACTGATCCGCTGGCTTCCCATGACCATATTCTCTATGAACGCTAGAGATTTTCAGCTGAGGGAATACGTTACATTTGTAACCTGCTAGAGCCAGATATTGGCAGCGCCACCAAACGCAGCCGTGCGCTCACAGTAGCGCAAACGGTGTGCGTTTCTTTGCCGCGGGAACCTACATGTATTCAGTTGGTGATGCAGAAAATCTGAGCCAGAATACTGGAATAAAGGTTGTACTTGCTCTTACTGAACTGCTAAATATGTTTGTAGTATTCCCTGGCCATCTGCCCACGCTTCAAATAAAAGAAATGTTTTACTAAATCAGGTAACATAAATTAATAGTCCATTATATTGATAATCAGTGTGACGTGGAATTTCATATGAAATGTTGTAATATAATTCATAGATTCCCCAGGGTGATAGGGTACCTATTAAAGTGGCCGGTGAGTGTGTATAACAGATCATATTTAATCTTAAATTAATTTCTCATAGATTTAGCAAGAAACTAAAGTGATTTTCATTTATCATTCATAATGGGACAGTCAGACCTACATAATGTTTAAATCTGCTGCATTAAGTTTAAAGTTTAAGCGCTCTAAAAGAGGGAGGGAGATTAATTAAGGTTGTGAAATAAATATAGTGGTGAAATAAATATAGTGGTGAAATAAATATAATTTACGAATTTAAACGATCTGCAATTTTTTGCCAGCACTCCTCGTACCTACAGTGTTGCTTTTGGCCATAAAGATTTCTTAGAAATCCTCATAGCCCTGCATTATTAAAACCTGCTCCTCCTGACTGAAATATACGAACCGCCATCTATCCATTTTATCCGGAATAGGCGTCAAATGACGCGTCAAACGCCCCCTTTCATGTGAACGCGCACAGAGCAGAAAGCAGAAAGCCGCGGTTAACAAAGATAGTTGGTAACCACCGTCGTGGTACCAGTTATCTCTGATCGCGAGTTTCAGGTTTGTTAAGCCAGCTCACCCAAAGCAAGCCTGGCTGTGTCGAACTTGCTTCGTAGTATACCCCTCTGGTCTGTGCTGGTCTGTTTTCTTGTGTCCTTGTGAGTTTTTCTAGTGGTTTTGTCATTTGTTTATTCTGCATGTTCCCCTGCCTGGATACCTGCCTGTAGTGATGGGTTGATGGCACATCATGGAACGTTTTAACACATTGTCAAATTGTATTGATACGTATTGTATTGAAATTGTATTGTCGATATTGTGTCACTGAATACTGACACCTGCTGGACATTAAAAATCCCTACAGGAACCGAGTTGCCATACTCAGCTGACACCAATTTGATGACCTAGTATGCAATAATAAAAGGTAAGTCATTGTATTGTATATGGCATTATTGCATACCTTAATTTAAAATTAAAATATCTTTGATATCAGATACAGATACAGAATACAGATACATGTACCATAACTTGAAAATCGAAGTGACCGTGTTGTGAATGAAGATGCTTGTGGACTGACTTTTTTTTTTTTTTTTCACAAATTTTTATTTAAAAAAAAAAAACGTTTTTCCAATGTTTTTAACTTTAGTCTATTCTGCTTTTTCGACAAAAGTTCTCCAGCCTTGGAAAAGACCCTCTCACAAGGCACAGATGATGCTGGTGTGCAAAGAGACCGCAAGGCAAGACGGAAGAGGTGCGGATACATTGGCCTTTGGTTTTTCCAGTATCTCAAAGGATCCTGGGACCTGGCAATATTGCCCTCTGCCAGGTACCTTCGCACCTCCTCGACAGCATCACTTGTGGCACTTTTGGTCTGCCTGCCCACTTCGAGGTCAAGATGTTCCCATAGGTTATCTAAAAAACAACAAATTTGCATTTTAGTACATGATTTACAAACAACAAACAAATACTACTGAATAACATGTCTGAAGTGGGTGCAGACAGCTGTTGTGTAAACGGTCCTGGCTGGGGCTCAATAGACTGCAGTCAGAATGCGCATCCTTGATCGGATGCACATTCTGACTGCAGTCTATTGACGGCCTCGCTGCACTTGGAAGAACTGTGGAACTGTGGAACCCGAGTGATCTAAATCTGCTGTCCAGAAGTGTTGCAAGGGTCAACACACTTAATGACTCCAGATTGGAAGCATTGTCTGTGACTCAATGCTTCAGATGTTCATGTAGGTGTTTGGCTGCCTGTGTGTGCAAGGTTGAAGCATTACGCTCTAGTGCAAGATAGAGCATCTTTCATCTTTGGGATGACCTTTGACCCTGACACATACCTCTCTTCAGACAACTCCACTGTAGCCATATGGAAATGAGAAGGCACAATAAGTATTTTTCCTATGATGGTATACTCATCAGCTGTAAGTGGAGTCAAATCCATCTTTACAGAGGCCAGAGATACCCACACTGGTTTCCTCTCATCATGCAGCCTTGACAGCATTCCATAGGTACTATTCTAACGTGTTGGCACCTCATTGATAAGTTTCATGGTTGGTTGTCCCATCTGTTGCTGCCCTTGAGCAAGCTTGTCCTTAGCTGTGGTGCTTGATCTGAAGTATGTGACAATGTGCCTACCTTTGCTTCTGATGGATGCAAGTGTGGGGATCTGATCACATGATTTTCTAACTAATAAATTTAAACTATGTGCAATGCAAATTGAGTGTGGAATTTGGAGCTGTCTAGTGGATGCAATCATGTTTAGTGCTGGGTCGGTCACAAGATACTTTACTTTATTGGTTATGGGCCAGTCCTCCATCATGCCCCTTTTGACTTGGGCCAAATTGTTAGCAGTGTGACTTTGTGGAAAGTATTGCACTCCCAACACAGATGTACACAACTGAAAACTGTCATTAATGTAGTGACAGGTAAGAGCCAAGTAAGCCTCCATGTTCACAAATGTCCACATGTCAGCTGTTATACTCACTGCCACAGCTTGCTGTACTTCCATTTTCACTTGTTCCCATTCCTCCTCATACTTTTTAGCCACCATTTGTTTGATGGTCTGAAAATTATACCAAGTGAAACCAAACAAATCAATATATTCAAAATAAAGATTCAAAAAAATTGGATATATCAAATACTACTTCTGATCATTTCCACACACACACACCTTTCAGGTTGGCAAGACATATGAGGGCTCCAGGACCTGGACAAGTTCCCTGAACCCTTCACTCTCCACAATGCTGAGGGGTTGGCAGTCCTTCAGGATGAAATTCAGCAGAGCTTCATCCAGCATCTGCTTCCTGGAAGCTTGATGGTTGAAACATAACTAAAGAATAATTAGTTATTATTAAGTAATTATCAATAAGGCAACTGAATAAGTTGTAAAATGGCTGTATACCTGAGTTCATCCTGGGTGTATCTGGGACTTCATTTTCATGCCTGGCCCTGTAATGTCTCAGCATTCAGGAGGTGGAGTTGTTCAAATATGACAGCTCTGTCGCGCAAATTTCGACATTTAACCTACAGAAAAATAATATGAATATTAAACTAAGTCACTGTGGAATGAATTTGTATTCAGATAGATGAAGTGGGAACTTTGAGAGGAACAGGATGAAACAAGGAAATTAAAACAAATACCTTATTTTCCGATATGAGATCGAATTTGTGCCATACGCTGGAAACCTTTCTTTTGGCATGAGGCTGGTCCATACTTATTGCTGATTCTGACGATATGTGACAAGAGATCGGAGATTCTTTTTTATGAGGTGCCGTGAGGGACATTATTCTGAATTAGCACTTATGCACACAAATGAAACTGAACTCTCTCACATATTATACTGAAAACCTTACACACATACAGGTGAAATCTTACACACACAAAAGAGAAAGCTTATACACATACATGTGAAATGCTCTTATACAGACAACTGGAAATTTATTCACCCACATTCACTTGTGAAATCCTCTCATACACACATATGAAATCCTCTCATACATACAACTGAAAATCCTCTCATACATACATGTAAAATCCTTTCATACATACAACTGAAATTTCCAGTTGAACATATGAGGATTTCCAGTTGTATGTATGTATGTATGTATGTATGAGAGATTTCATATGTATATTGAAAGGATTTCCAGTCGTATGTATAAGAGGATTTTCAGTTGAAACAGAAGTAATTTCAGTTGAAATGGAAGTTGGGTGGTTAGCGAAGTAGCACACCTTCAGAATACAGGTAACGACGGGGAATTTGTGATGTCATGTCAGCAGCCAAAAAACAGTCTAAACCGAAGCATAGGACTTAATTAATAGTATACTGGCTCCAGCAGAGACCACCCGCACACTCGGAAATATTTCAACTAGAAAAACAAGGATGATCGAAAGAATACGCATCGTTTCTAGAAGGTCTGATCGTATCTACAGTGATCTCTTATTTTTCATGGTTAATGGGGACAACCCCCCCCCCCCCCAACAATCAAAATCCGTGAACTGGAGCCGGAGCTCCCCGAGACTAAACAAGTAGCGAGGCACTAATTCGAAACAAGACAAAGGCTCAACTGTGGTCTTTACAACATTTCTTCGCCGTGAGAGAACGCGCACTACATCCTGTGATGCGTCCCGTCCAATCAGCGCACAGTTTCTAGAGTCGTGGGCCGTCTGCGTTTCTCGTGTTGCTTACAGGAGGCTGTGAGTCATCGTTTGACGTTTCGTTGGCCTGTCATCGTCTACTGTGGGTGGATTTTTTCTTGGTATTTTTTATATCATATATTTCTGAAAAATCCACGAATAACTAAAACCGCAGAACTTAAAGCGTGAATTGGCAAGGGACCACTGTAATTGCCGTCGGTGGTGATTGGACGCTGTCACGCTGATGGGAGAGGAGAGGCGATTGTCCAGTATTTGGAGCCAAATACAGAAAATCTTCTGATGTATACAAGTGAAATCCTCTCATACATACAACTGGAAATTTCAGTTGTATGTAAGAGAGGATTTCACATGTATGTATAAGAGGATTTTTTATAAGAGGATTTCACATGTATGTATGAGAGGATTTTCAGTTGTATGTAAGAGAGGATTTCACATGTATGTATAAGAGGATTTTTTATAAGAGGATTTCACATGTATGTATGAGAGGATTTTCAGTTGTATGTAAGAGAGGATTTCACATGTATGTATGAGAGGATTTTCAGTTGTATGTAAGAGAGGATTTCACATGTATGTATGAGAGGATTTTCAGTTGTATGTAAGAGAGGATTTCACATGTATGATAAGCAGATTTCCAGTTGTATGTATAAGAGTATTTCACATGTATGTGTATAAGCTTTTACTTGTGTGTGTGTGTGTGTGTGTGTGTGTGTGTGTGTGTGTGAGCGTGTGTGCGTGTGTAAGATTTCACCTGTATGTGTGTAAGGTTTTCAGTATAATATGTGAGAGAGTTTAGTTTCATATGTGTGCGTGAATGCTAATTCAGAATAATGTCCTTCACGGCACCTCACTCCTTATAAACACAGTTTGGCGCATCACTGTCAATTCGAAACAATACCTGTATCAGTCATGTGACTTTCTTAAAGCGGAACATGCACCCACACGCACCCACATGCACCCACACGGGTTTTGCTCTCTGAGCTCGACGCATGCGCCGACGCATCAGTGTTGCTGGACCCATCACTACCAGCCTGGATACCTGCCTGGATTACCTTGTGGATATAAGTTTAGTTTGGATTCTTGTGTGTTTTTTGTTAATAAATCAATCCTTTTTGTTTTTTGTGAACTCCTGCGTTTGGGTCCTCCATCGCCTCTGCACTCATGACATCTGTATTTTCTACTAGACTATATTTCTAGAATTCACACCGGTGTACAACTGAGTGCAATGGTGCTTTCATGATTTAGCTAACTTCCATGGGAAGGTAACTTTAAGGTAGTAAGTATGGTTAGTCACACATGCTAGCTCAACATCATTTACAATGCAATAAAGGGTCTAGCTTATCTAGGTTGTAAAGTTAGTATTGCTGGACAAGTTTGCAAGTGTGCATTGCCTAGAGACTGCAGGTAAACATAGTCTTTGCAGAAAACTGAAAATAGTCTAAGGAAAAATCAGCAATCAATGAGATCAACTGTTAATGTCAATCATAGTCGCCAACCAAAATTACAGCTTTTTTCAGTGGAGTCTGATCACACTTTCTCTGGTTTAACAGAAATGATTTGACCCTTGAACAGCACATATGTATTTATATGAATCTTTCATAATGTTGTTGTATGCTTAGAACAACAATATAAATCTGTTGGTGGTAAAAACAAACACTTTAATGAACACTGGGTTTAGCTTGTTTGTTTCACATTGGTGTTTAGCAGTAGTGAAGACAACATTCACGTTTAATATGGATCAGTTTCGCGTGCTGGTGGGGAGCTGTGAGTTTGCAGATGAGCACTGTTCAGTCAGTCAATGCTAAAGCATTTCTGTGCATTTTCTTCTGAGCTCCTCAGCTGAGGGAGTTGTGGTCAGTTTGAGCTTGAGCCCACAACTCTAAGCACCACTCCTCTCCTTCGTTGGTTCTCCAAAGCATTTATAAGAAATCTGTGGGAAATCTGTATCTCTTTAAAAAAATTATCTTTGTAAGGATAAGTTCTACTATATTGTTGATAAAATGAAATGAGGTAGAATCAAAAATTCAGTGGAGTATTCCTGATATACCACGACATAATACCATGATGACAAATACATTTACACGATGATATAAATTTTAGGTTATATCATTCACCCCTAGAATTAAGATTAATCAATTACCTCATAATATATTATTTAGGGCTGGGCAACGATTAAAATTTTTAATCGTGATTAATCGCACGATTTCCCTGATTAATCACGATTAACCGCGTTGTATACGGAAAATAAAATAATGAATTCAAAAGTAGTGTAAAGGTCACTTTTATTTAAATGTTCTGCTTCCATATGAACTTAAGTGCCATAACATTTGTTGTTCAAACACGTTTAACATCAGCACTTGTAAGTAACACATATTTAGTGTAAATCTCATCTTAAAAAATGTAAAATAAAATAAAGCTTATTGCCACTGCCAGGGCATTAATGTCATCCTGTTTTTTTCAATGAAAAATAAAAAAAAGTCTACCAACAAAATCCTAACAATCTAGAAGCCACAATCATAACATTAAAACAGGTAATTTCTGATGTAACAGAACTATAACTATTTGGGTCAACAGGGTCAACCTAGTTGAGCCAATAACCCAACTAGGTTGGGTTGTTGGTTCAACCCAATCCACTGGGTTAAAACAACCCAGGGTTGGGTGCGACCAATAGTGACCCAGGGGTTGGGTTAATGTTGGGTTATTTTTAACCCAGTGTTTTTTAGTGTGCAGAATTGGTAATATTGCTACCTGAGTTGCTACCCGAACTGTAAAGTACACTGATTTCTACCGCTCTCCATGTCTGTTTTAGCTATTCCGCATGTTTACCTGGCAATCATTTTCCAGTTCCGCAGCAGCTAGTAACACACTTTTCAAAACAAAAGCACGTGAGCAACATGCGTTAACGCGCAATAAAATAAATGTCGGCGTTAAATAAATTAATGAGTTAACGTGATAATAATGCGTTGACTTGCCCAGCCCTAATATTATTATTGTTGATTTATTTGCAGAGATGGCACAGATCACATTTTATTACAATGACCTGTCAGCAACTATTTCTAAAAGGAAGGAGAACTTGTCTGCTGGCGAGGGCACTTCAACGAATAAGTAGCAGAAACTGGAGATGGCAGACACAAAAGCTTCTCAGAAGAGCACGGATGTTGTGGTAATTAACTTTCTTTTTCAGGGTTTGCATCCTTTTGGAATGGTGGAGCAACCCAGATTCATATCTTTAATGCAGCATATTCAGCCAAATTACACAGTAAGGTCTCGGACAACTTTAAGAGAGAGGATAGAAAAAAAACAGTGCAAATGAAGGCAAAAGTGAAGAATGCAATGGACAACATTAAATACATCTCAACAACCTCAAATTTTGGGCGGCCCATCGTCAAAGCCTTATAGGTGTTACTGCCCACTGCGTCGAACCAGAGAGCCTGGAGATATGTTCTTTCGCTCTGGCATGTCGAAGGCTGAAAGGATAACACACCTATGATGTACTAGCTGAAGCCCTTAATGATATCCACACAGGATACAATATCCGTAAAAAAGACTTTAGGAACTACATTGACAATGCCTCCAATTTCATAAAGGCCTTCAGGGTTTATGGGTGTGATGAAGAAAGTCCTGCTGAAGGAGGGTGGAAAGATGTGAATGACAGTGAGAAGGAAGACGAAAACCCTGAAGTGGAGACAGAGGCTGTTGAAGTTGAAGCTTTAATGAATGAAGATGATGAGTGTGCCGAAAATCAGCTTCCAAAGCATCAGCGTTGTATATGTCATCTCCTTAACATGATCTCAACAGCTGATGCCCAAAATGCTTAGTCCAATGATATCTACAAGAAAATCTCAGGTCCAACATTTGCTAAGTGCTCATCACTTTGGATTAAGACCTCTTGCTCCTCTACAACTGCAGAGGTCATTGAGAGGGAATGGAAGCTGCAACTCATTTGCCCAGTTGACACTTGGTGGAACTCTATTTCTTTCATGTTGAACAAATATTGTGAATAATTAGAGAGACTGGAGAAGGAATCATCAGAGCAGTGACCACTGCACTTAAAATTCCCATGTAAGTGTGGCTGGGAGCAGATACACATGCATGCAAGGGTGTAGTAATATTGTAGTTGATTTACCATTTACCCCTAGTTTCAGGGACTGCTGTAAAAATAACTGTATTATTAACTGCATTTAGATCATTTGGAACATTATCATCTTATCAACCACGATTCATGTTTCTAGACCTAGATCTTAATTTGAGATACTAGTATTTAATAATTTAAGTATTTTGCACAGCCAAACACATAATCTTGCAAAAACATAATTGGGGAAATTAAAGTTGTTAAAGTTTCAGATTTATGCTTATATGCTACATGTTGAAATGTTCAATATAGACCACTTTCTGATATTAAAAAAAGCCAAATCATAATTTCAGCAATGTCAGCTTGAGAATATTCTAATATACTTAGATTTTTTCATCTATTTTGATCTTTTAACAACATTCTACATTGTGGTGTTTCACCCATGTGTTACAGGTTCAGCCCAGGTTCAGAACTTGCTATCTTGAATGAATATGCTGCAACCATGGGCCCAATCTCCAACGCACTGAACATATTTCAGGCAGAGGTGGATGTCCACATGGGATGGCTAGTGCCAACTATAACCCTCCTAAATGTGAAGCTAGACAGCCTGAAAATCTCATCTAAGTTCTGCCAGCCACTGATCACTGCCCTTCAAGAAGGAAAAGAGAGGCGATTTGGAGGCATGGTTTCTGACCCGGAACTTCTTGCTGCTGCCGTTTTGCTTCCAACCTTTCGCACCACATGGACAAGTAATGAAAACTTGCTGAAATTGGGTAAGTCACTGAAATGGTTCCTCAGTTTGCTGTTGTACAGGGAGGGAATTATTCACTTATTAAACCTGGTAAAAGGCATATCCTGATCATCGTAAAATATAACAGCTGATCCAAAATAGTTGATCCAAAAATGTGTCTCTTCTAAAGCTTAATATTATGTCTGCAATTTTTTTTCTTGTTTTGTTATTACAACGTCTTTAGTTAATTGTCAGTAAGGAATAATTTTTAAGTCGTGTTCTCAAAAATGTCACAAACTAATTAGTCAAACTAATTACCAGTACTAGAGTTGTCTAGCCTATAGCCCAGTCGGTTGCATGTCACCTCTGGATACATCTTCTTTTTTTTTCTGTAAGCTAGCCAACAGAATCTAATGTTTTGCTTCGAATAGATTTACAATATAATATGCTATTTGAAGATCTAATCGTCTTCTTTAATGGTTTTGTCCTAATGATATTAGAAAATGCACATGTTATACCTCTGCAGATGCCATTAATAATACTTATCAACAACACATTTTATTTATTATAAAGGTTAGTATATTTTTCAGGCTCTAATTTATAATTCTTTAGATCACATGTTACCTAACAGGGTAACATGTTTTGTTTTTTTTTCTTAACTGAAATACAGGCCTGGACATTCAGAGAACCCATTGTGTGAGTACTTTTACTTTTTAATATTTCAAGTACATTTAAAAGTAAGCATTTATTTACTTTAACTTAAGTAGGATTGTTAAGTAAAGACCAGAGGTTTACTACATTAAGTATATAGTTGGCTGGTTATCTGTACGTTTACTAAAGTATGGAGCTTCAGTAGTTCCTCCACCACTGATGGAGAGTAGATATGGACCTCTGAAAAATAAGTTTGAGAATCTCTGACCAAGAAGAACTATAAGTGTATTAACCCTTTTTCAAGAAAATATTCAATTTTGATATCAAGATTTCAAAAGGCTATAACTTGAAAGCAATTTCAGATAGAGGTATACTGTCAATGAGAAAATTGTTCAGTATGACTCAAAGTTTGTGATACGAGTGAAATTATTCAAATAATTTGCATATTATGATGTCACAAGGTGGCGGCCATATTGGGAAATGTTCAATTTTGATATCAAGGTTTCGAAAGGCTATAACTTTAAACTGGTTTGAGATAAAGCCATAGTGTAAATGAGAAATATCTTCAGCATGAACCAGAATTTGGAATGGAAGTAGATTTGTCATCTAATTTGATTATTGTGACATCACCAGGTGGCAGGCATAGAAAACATCCATTTTTTTTTTTTCAAGATTTCAAAAGGCTGCAATTTGAAAGTGGTTTGAGACTCATTCTCTGTGGCCCACAGAAACAAAGAGAAAGTGTTATCAGTCACCTTGAGACTCTCTCTCTAAAACCTAAAAATCAGTTCAGAAATTTAGAGGTAATATTGGATTCAGACTTGAACATTAACAGCCACATTAAAGCAATAACATCAGCAGCTTTTTACCATCTAAAAAACATTGCCAGAATCAAAGGAATAGTGTTAAACCACATTTAGAAAGACTAATCCATGCGTTTGTTTCCACCAGGTTAGACTACTGTAACGGCCTGCTCACTGGGCTCCTGGGCTTTTTTTTATTTTTTATTTTTTACATCCAGAATGCTGCTGCACAAGTCCTGACTAGAACCATGAACTATGACCATATTAGTCCAGTCCTGAGGTCTCTGCACTGGCTTCCTGTCACTCAGAGTCACTCTGTTTTTGTCCTGTGTTTAATTAATGACGGTAAAGGTTGTGTGTGAGATGCCTTCTCCTACTGCAAAATAAATCTACCTACAGGTATTAATAAATTTTATGCATCTGTAAAGCACTTTGAATTACCTTGTGTTCTACAAATAAACTTGCCTTGCTTTGCCAAAGTGTGTTTTCATCTCTTAGGCTTTTATTTGAAGTTTAAGGCAACATTTTTAATTACAGTGTTATGAGTTGTGATTTCAAGGCACAGGTTAAAAAATATATATTGCTACATACAGCACATGGAAAAATCACTGAACTTAGCCAAATGTTATTTTAAAGTGTAATGCATTTAAAAGGTTCCTGGTATTTTGATATTATAGTTGGGTTTTCTGCTTTCTGGTTAAACCAGCCTCCAAGATCTTAGTGGGAGGAAAATAATCAGTCACCCACTCATCTGTAACAGGTTGGCATTTGAGTACAGTACTTGGATTTTCTTAGTGGCAGATCTAATGCCGTGAGGCGAAAGAGGCAAAGGAGAATTGTGACCTTCTCCTGAGAAACCTAGAAGACCTGGCTGCCAATCCCCAGGTCCTTACCTTGCCGGGCGTTGGGGCGATCTACGATCTGATCAGGGAGGAGCTGGAGGTGTGGGCCTCAGCCTTCGAGGTGGCCGATGCACCTTCCCCCAGTCAGGTCTCCAAGGTGGTCGACGCACACTCCCCCAGCCATGTTTCCGAGGTTGTCGACGCACCTTCCCCTAGTCAGGTCTCCGGGTGGTCGACACACGCTCCCCCAGTCAGGTTTCCGAGGTGGTCGACGCACCTTCCCCCAGTCAGGTCTCTGAGGTGGTCAACGCACCTTCCCCTAGTCATGTTTCCGAGGTGGTCGACGCACCTTCCCCCAGTCAGGTTTCCGAGGTGGTCGACGCACCTTCCCCCAGTCAGGTCTCTGAGGTGGTCAACGCACCTTCCCCTAGTCATGTTTCCGAAGTGGTCGACGCACCTTCCCCTAGTCATGTTTCCGAGGTGGTCGACGCACGCTCTATGGAGTTAGTCAACGCACTGTGGGTTACCAGTCCCTATACAAACAAAGTGAAAGTTTGGCCTGCATTGCAAGTAGTGAGGTGGATTCAATCCAAGTGAGAGTTTGATTCTATCTAGAAGGCCTCAAGATAGGCCTAAGACATACTGGAGAGATTATACTGTATTTCTCAGATGGTCTGGGAATGCCTTAGCTGGGGAGAGGGAGGTCTGAGCCTTTTTACTTAGGCTGCTGCAACTGTGACCAAACCTGGAAAAGTGGAGGTTAAGGGATGGGTGGATGGATGGATGGATGGATAGAAGGATGGGTAGACAAAGCAAAACTTGGATAAAGAGGTAATGAAAATGTAATGTTAATGTTATACTGAGCAGACTAAAAATGAACAAGAATGAAACTGGAAAAAAATGGCAGAAATTATTCAGAAAAACTAGATTGAAGCTAAAGATTATATTAATAAAATATCAGAAAAAAATTAATTGTAAGAGTTTATTTTAATTTGTTAATTAATTAATTTAAAAAAAATAATTTACCAGCACACAATTAATTCCTACATTTTTGCTCATACAAGACCACAATTAAATAAGTTCAGCTATTTTGTGACAAACTTTATTATTAAAACTACAACTCATGACAATGGCCTCCATAAAAGCACTTGTAATTAGACAAGATTAGACTGTAATTAGACTGTAACATTCCTTGACTATATTTCAACAGTTGTCCCTCAATTTTTCTCAGTGGTTTTGTACCAGAATTATACATGCAGAGTCTAAATGCAGAAGAGTAATTATCTCAAGGTTGTTTTTTAAAATTTCAGGGTTGTACAGATTTTTGTTCTCCCAAAAGGTCTTAGGAAAATATTGCCTTCTCTTGTAAAAATAAATCACTCTAACCAGACAGCAATTCACTTCGTAAACTGGTATTTAAAGTATATTGTATTGTATAAAAAGTGGTATACAACTATCAAGCTAACTATATCTTCATCCCATGTCAGTATGCTTTGCTGGCATTTCATTATCTGCTTATTGTCTTATAGTTTCTGAGTCAAAGTGCATGATCTCATCTTAAGTTGTATAGAGAAGATGTACACACATTTTCCAAAAAGAGAGTCTAATGTCCAAGTGCTTCAAGCTATATTTGCTGCAAACTGTTTGTTGTCACTTGTTGCAGCCTCCAATTTTTTTTTCTGATTGGCTGATTTCCACAGAAAAAAGGCTTAATGTCTGACAACAAGGTCAATGAATGATTTTAAAAAGTAGATATGATTTCATTAGGTAAATTGCTCCTACTACTTTATGTATGTAGCTGTGGTCCATGTGGTCCATTTGAAATAGTTGTACAGTAATCTCTCACACTTTGCTGTTATTAAGGGCTGTGACCCCCCCCGTGAATTGTGAAAACCGCAATGTGAATGTACATGTATATGTACATACAGTATACATTTACGCGCGTATGCAAAATCTACGGAACGTACACACATTTTGACGATCTCCCCTCTGTGCGTAGCTGTCAGAGCAAGAGATGGGAGATGCGTGTCAGCCAATCAGCGTACAGACAACCGACGGCACAGTAATGCCCGTCGTAGCAGCCAATCGCAGGCCTCGATTTTCTTTCATGGGGTATCCCATGTAGGCTCTTGTTGCTTCCTGAGACGCGTTCTTGATGTGATGGGTTTCGCTTCAGCCTCGCACGCTTCATTTGAATTTTTTTCAATTTTTTTTTCAATGAATATTTTTGAAACCTCCACGATGTACTGGAGGTCCCAGCGATTGCTGAGACCGCGAAGTGTGAGGGATTACTGTATAATTAAGTAGATATTAAACCTAAAGTCTAAAGTTAGTTCAGACGAAGTGGTTAGTGGAATGCTGTAATAGTCATAAGTGTGGTGCTTTTGCATTTATTTTTTCTTTCCTGTGGAAGCAAAACCCAACATTTTCCAGAACACCCTAGTGTGGAAAGATAATTATGTATGCATCTATACATGTATGAATGTGTTATGTACAACCTCAATTCCAAAAAAAAAGTTGGGATGCTGTGTAAAATGTAAATAAAAAAAGAATGCAATGATTTGCAAATATTTTAAACCCATGCTTTATTACCAACAGAATATTAAGAACGTATCAGATGTTGAACATGTGACATTTTACTCTTTTATGGAAAATATTAGTTCATTTTGACTAAATAAATTATGGGTTTATCATATTTTCAAACTATTGCATTCTGTTTTCATTTACATTTTACACAGCGTCCCAACTTTTTGGGACTTGGGGTAACATATATATTGGGAAAACAGTCTAATAAAAAAAACATAAAAACTGGGAACATTACTGGCGTTCTGAGATCCTTGCAATGGCTACCAATTACCTGCAGAATAAACTTTAAATTATTATTCCCTCCTAGGGACTAATGACTGATCTTTAATAAATTTTTCACATTTTTGTGCGGTAGAACCACCTACTTCGTGTTTCACGGTGAATAACACAGGCACTGTTCGATGTCCATCCACAGAACTTTATATGGTGCATGAGGACAGTTATGAGTATATTCTGTGAGTCTTAGACTGTAAGCAAAAAGTAAATGCAGTACATAATGTAACCAAAATCATGTTCCTTTGACTAGAATGTGGCACTATGAAGTTCATCCAAGATTGTGATATACACTTGTCTCATCGAATGTATACATTTTGGGACAGATTGGGCATCACATGTGCAAGCTAAAACAACCTTTTTGATAATAGTGAGACAACAAAATTCACTGTACTCTCATGCCAGCACCCTGTGATATTAAGTTAGTTTTACCATCAGTCAACTTCAATGTCATAACCACTGATTGACCACGTTTAAGTTGTATCTGCTCAACCCACTAAAAGCAGGTGTGCATAATGCAAAAAATGACATTTCCTTGTCTAACAAGTGGTTCTACAACTGTTAATGAATATTTCACTGTAGATGTGTTGAGGCTCAGCCTACAATCATACACATCAATTTTGGGCCAGAACAAACAATGTCTGCCTGACTTACAGCCAGGGTGCCATAATTTGCCCTGGACCCCATGTATGTTATGATTGTCAGTGTGACTCTCAGCTGACTGTCAATAGTAAAACCTTGTTTAATTCTGGAAAAAACTCATGAATAATACTTAAATTTACATTTAAAAATGTCACTGTACATGTATCATTTGACCTGATTCAAGATCAGGGTGGACAGTGTTTGAAGTGGATTGGAAAAGTATGCCAGAAATATGATAATCAGATTCATATTTTCAAAAATATACAGTGGTGGATTTTTGAATAGACCATATGTTGCAGTGTATGAAAGGTTTGCCTTGCTGAAAGGCATATTATCCTCTGACCTTCCCTCCCTAGGACAAATGAATGATTTTTGATTTTTTTCATTTGCAAGGGGCAAAAACCACCCAGTTCCTGTTTCATGCTGAATAACGCAGGTGCTATTGAACATCCATCCACAAAACTTTACATGGTGGATGATCACACTTCTGAGCATATTCTGTACAAAGCTCAGGCTGATCTGATGAAGCACGAAGTAAATACAGAACATAATGTGACCAATATGATGAAAATATGATGTTTCCTTAGATGTTTTCGCTGTCAGTAATCTTCAGTGTCTTAATGACTGATTGTGTCGTGGCCTGGTAGGCCATGGTAGCTCTGTATGTGTGTGTCTGACAAGTTGGCGTCTGTCCCTATCTTTAGTGGTTTCTGTTTTACTTTGAAAGGTCTGTCTTGTCTTCATTGTTTTCTGCTTTGCTTCCTCCCTCTGTTACCTTGATTCCCTGCACCTGCCCCTTGTTTGTTCCTCTGTGTATTTAAGTCTTGTCCTTTCCCCTGTCTGTCTGGGTCCATTAGTCTTTGTTGTTGTTACATGTTTGCAGTCCTGCCCATTTCCCTTCTTGTTGGCTCCCTGGATTTTAAGTTAAGTTTGTATTTTTGGATTTTCATGTTTCTACACTTTCATGTTTTTGGATTAGTGGATTTTGTGTTTTTGTACAATAAACCCTTTTGTTTTGCACTCCTGCTCCTGGGTCCTTCCATCCATAGCTGCAAATCATGACAGGTTGACTAGTTTTGAGGTAAATCAGCTCATCCTACTAGGAACAGGGTGGTGCTACAACTGTTACTGAATATTGAACTGTGGATGTGTTAAGGTTTGGACTACAATCAAACACATTAGTTCTGAACAGTAATAAAAAATACATGACTGAATTATTGTCAATTTCTTTTTTTGCGGCAAGTGTTTGAAATGAGACCAAAATTCGCTGCATTACAACAGTCACACTCCTGAATAAGTTGTATAAAGCTGTAAGCTGCACAATTTAGCATCAGCCATGTGTCTAGAGTTTACAAAAAAGTTTTGCGTTAGATGCAGGATACCTTTTTGTAGATTTTAGTCCTATACATCAGTAACACAAGTTTTATTTGCTCTGCAAATGCAGGGGCTCAGTGATAAACTTGAAGCAGGTGCGCTATTGAGCCCATTTTTATATGCCCATGCCAGAAAAAATTCCAAAACATCTGTACTTCTAATCCACACCTGATGCATGTGCAAAATTTGGTGAGTTTTGAAGTATATTAATGCACAGAAAAAGAGGGCTTTTCCTTTCAGATAATAACATTAATAACAAGAACAATATTTCTACTACTACTACTATTATTATTATAACAATAATAATAAACAGTATTGATAAATAAACAATAGAGTCCTTGCACCCTCAGTGCCTGGGCTCTAACAAGACACAAAATTGACTAATGTGCGCATAGTCTAATTGATTTAATAAATAAAATTCAGTGTGTCACAGATCCCAGGTGCATGATGGATTATTCTGCAGGTGTGATCTGAAAGGTCTTAATTAAAATTGTGTTTTTGAAATGTATTGTAACTGCCATGAATCCCAACAGACCTATCATGCCTTCCTTTGTAAAGCATGAAAAAGGAGAGACAATTGTGTGCTACTCTTCAAGCCTACAGGGATGCAATGAACTATGATGCTTGGTGGAATATTACATTTGGGAATTTGAAAGTTTTAGCAAATTAGGGTGCAGCAGTACAGCTTGGGACTCCAACTGAGCAAGCTTTTAGACTTTATAACTCACAATTTACTCTCTCTCACTCTTGTTCTGTCTCTCTTTCTTTCTCTCACACACAACCACACACATACACGCGTGCACACACAAACACACATACACAAAGAGGAGAGCCATATGTAATTAAGGCTGATCCATGTTGTAACTATGATCTGCATACTCGTAATTAAATCTAATCTGTGTGTGTGTTTCCCTCTGTGTGAGCATGTGTGCCTTTAAGTTCACGTGTGAGTCTGAGTGAGTGAGTTTTTAATGTCATAAGGCCAGAGCAGTGTAATGCCAAACTCCTGTCCAGTTAATTAATTCAAATGTCCAACCTTAATTAATTTCACACAGTGGATCTTGACCATTCCCCTGGTAACAGCCTGTGAATACATAATACCTGAATGGTTAAAGTGTGTGCTGGATGTCCATGTGGATGTTCTTGGTCCTTTGAATATAATGGAGAATGACATTAAACTCATTTTACACCTCTAAAACTTTAAATGTGTCCTTGTAAGGGGAACGGATTTACCTTGTCAGCATAAGCTGTATGAAAACATTTATTAAATTTAAAATGAAAAATTTAGATAAGGGAATTGTGTCTCATTTGTAACATAACTAGTGTCTATTAGACATTTTTATGACATATAAAAAAAAAAGCGTCATTTTATGACACTAAAATTCAGATGCTGTGACACCAGAGAAGACAAATTTATGTCACAATCCTGGTTTTTCATCTCTCAAAGATGATCATCACAGTTCACTTCAGTTCACTTTTATTTGTGTTGCACCAATTCCCAAAGTAATCCCAGGGCACTTTACAAAAAGTTCATTCTAAGTTTAGAAATTTAACTCTTAAGTTCCAAAGTCAAAATATTGCCACGAGCAACAAAACTGAAAGAAACTGACCATAGCTCCAGAGTGCCAAATCTTGTTACCACATTTCACCTCCAGACCGTGGATATGTGCTGCTTCAGTCCTTACATTCAATTCAGGGCACGTGTCTATGCAAATTTAGGGCATGTGTCTATGCAAAGTGAATGAGCAAATTATGTCTGAAACACCCCCTAATGGCCTGATGAGGAAGCGGTTGTGATAGTGAGCGAATTACAGAGAAAATATGCAAAATGTCGAGACGTCTGTTCAGTTTTTCAAGAAGTACTTGCCGACATTAATTCTGATAGGAAATCTTTACCTTCTGAGGATGACAATTGTCCTCTAATGACAGTAAAAATGACAGTGTGTCTGTGCAAAGAGGTGGTGGCACATCGGTCCACAATGACAGCCCTACAGAACACATGTCAGAGTGTCGGAAAATTCAGAGGGCTTGCCAAATTGAGTTTGAGGTGGTATAAATCCGGGAATGACTAGAGTTTCTAGATGTGGTAGAGGCAGCGGGGATGGAAAACATATCACAGTAACAAGCAGTGGAAGCAGCAGGGATGGTCAGAATAGTGTTGTAAATAGGGATGATGATGATGATGGCTGGGTTTACTTGCAAAATGAGGAAGAGCATTGCCGGAGGATCAGACAGTTTGATAAGCCTGTTGGATATCGTGGACACAAGGTCTTGACAAATTCTAAACCCATTGATTTCCTATCTTTATTTTTGAATGATGATTTCAGGGACCTTATCAAACAGATGCTCACCAGTTCTTAGATACTGAACAAGTAAAAGAAAAATCCAGATTTCATGAATGGGATGATGTAACTGTCCGGGAGATGTTGTGTGGAGTAGGTCTGTGTGCTGTGCCTTGCAATGACAGATACTAGAGGTGGGCGGATCAATCCAAATATTGATAATATTGATACCAATACTGGTACTGATATCGAACAATACTCGTGTAAAAAGATTGATACTCAAGCTGTTTTTCTCTCCCACAAGCACTGACTGCTGTGAAGTGCAAATTCATTGAAGTTTGTCTGACACACTGTTGCAGTGTCCTCCTCCCCCTCCCCTCTCGTCTCGTCATTAGACATTGCACCGTCACGTGGCTCAGCTGCGCCAAACAAGCATGCAGGTAGACTCAGTCTGGCCCCTCCCCCAGGCCCGCCCACTCAGCGCTCCCTCTCCCCCCTCGTCGATACACACCAGCGTTGCCAGGTGTACGATAATTATTGTATTTGTACGATAATTTGGCCGTCTGTACAATGTATGATCAATAATCCAAAAAAAGGTCAAACGTACGATAATTTGACCATTTCAAATTATTGTCTGCCACAACTGTCTGCCAGAGAGTTTTTTTTGTGAACCCTGAAGGCATCTGTTCCCATGTGACATGTTTCCAGCCAATCCTGCTTTGCTGAGCGGAGGATATGAGTGTTTGTCTCAGAACAACGAGCATGATAGGCTGAATTTTCAGCTTGCGCTTGCCCCACGAGACGCTCACAGTCAGGACCAGATCAGGAAGTTGAGCGAGCGAGATTTAAACAGAGTTTAAGCAGAAGAGAAAAACTAAGGGAAAAAAAACAGTCTCCAGCCTCTAGGCCTCATAATTGGCTCTTAGTTCCTGCCTCTCATTTGTTTTTGGGGGACACATTAGTCTAACACAACTGTAAGTTGGGGCCGATGTGGTGCCATTAACCCATTCCGTACTTACGCCACGAAGCTGTGAGTGCCTGTGGGACGCTATGTAACACTAGAGTCATTATGTTTGACTATAGCGCATCATTTGGCTTGTTATTTTGGTTATGGCAGATAATTTCACTCAAAATACGATAATTTTGAGTCTCTGGTACAAAAATCCTACATTTCCCACCTGGCAACGCTGACACAAACACATCACAGAGAGAGATAAGGGAGCAGACCAAAAAAGAATGGCACAAAGGAAAAGGAGTGAGGTTTGGCGGTATTTAATCCTGAAAATGAAACAACAAGTTGTGTAGTTTGTAAAAAGGCTGTAAAATACAGTGAAAACACTACCAATTTATTTAAGCACATGAAAAACCATGCGCACGAAAACAAAGAGGTGCAGAAACAGAGAGGGGAGAAGAGACATCCTACATTCCCTGACAGACTGTCAACCCTGAGACAGAAGTCATTGGCATACGCATTTCAGTCCAACAGAGAGGATCCAGGTAGATAAGAGTGGTCATCTGCAGCATTAATTCAGATTAACTCTCAAAGTACATATTACTCAAGTCATATGTTACTAGAGCTAACTCAAAAAAATATAAATAAGACCTTGAAATAACCCAGCACATGTCATGTATCCCATTAAAAGGTGTTATCTAAGATAAAATAACATTAGGTAATCCTTTATTTATCCCACAAAACTGGGAATTTATAGCGTTAAAGCAACAGTTAAGTGTACACAGTGCAAACAAAATTACACAAGTATTGAAAGATATATCATAAGAGGTGAACTAGAAAAAAAACATTATGAACCAAACAATTCAACTCCAAGGAATATTTACACAAAAATGTTAATTGTGATAGTAAAGTATTTTGTTGTCACCTATAAAGTTTGCCAAAATTCTATCAGAGGTTTAAACAAAATAATCCAAACAAAAATCACAAAAGCAGCAAATGGTCAGCAGTTTCATGATAGATCAAGGTCAATATGAAAAAGTATTAGTATTGGTATCGGTATTGGTGAGATTGGTCCTGTATTTACTTGGTATTGGATCAATACCAAAATTCCCAGTATGGCCCACCTTTAACAGATACCACATTCTGAAGAACATTAAAACAATGCCATCATGATAGATAAGGGCAGATTTGCCTTCTCTGCTGCTTGGATAGAGAGCTACTGAACTGCTGCATTTTTACCCTTGTTAGTTCAATCAATTAATCAATCAAAACTTTATTCAAATAGCACTTTTCTTACACATAATATGCAACACAAAGTGCTTCACAAAATAAAATCAGACATAAAACAGGAACAAAAACACATAATAAAAGCCCTCTCACCCCCACACATATAACTGCACACACACCAAGCACAGACACACACACACTCACAGCACAAAGTAACACACACGGACTGTTCAAGCTCCTCCCCTCTGGTAGGCGTTACAGAGCACTGTTCGCCAAAACAAGCCGACACAGAGACAGTTTCTTTCCCCAGGCTGTCGCTCTGATGAACTCTTCACAGTCACAGAGTGTCAGAAGAACCACAAAAAAATTGCACAACAACATGTTAGCTTGTATATATTGTTGTATATTGTTGTATATATTGTGCTAGTAATTTGTTATATTTTTATTTATTTTATTGTAATTGTACAAAGAGAGCTTAGTAACCGGAGTCAAATTCCTTGTTTGTGTGCACAAACTTGGCCAATAAAAAACTGATTCTGATTCTGATTTAAAAAAAACATAGTTTACTTTCTACTGATTTTCTGGTTCATTTATTTTCAGCATAATATAGCATAGTGGCCAGCACCCTGTGATGTCACAATATGCAAATTCGATGATAAATGTACTGCCATCATAAACATTGGGTCATACTGTATATTTTTTATGATTTACAATATGCCTTTATCTGTAACTACTTTCAAGCCACAGTATTTTGAATTCTTGATATTGAAATTTAACTTTTTTTTTTACATTTTCATTTTCAGAACATTTTCATATTTCCCCAACAGAACATTGCACTGTAACAAGATGAGCACTGTTGACTTTACCTGTTAGTGGTCATTATAATGTGGCTGATAGATGTATGCTGTACATACCAGAGTATACACATCATCGAATGAAGCTACCGCTTAACTGTAAGCTTTCTCTAAAAGAAAAGTTTTAAGCCTAACCTTGAGGGTGGAGAGGGTATCTGCTTCCCAAACACTTACTGGGAGGAGTCTGATAACTGAAGGCACTGCCTCCCATTGTACTTTTCCATTTTACAAAGCGAGGTAACTTAACCCCGAGCAAGAGGACGTGGTAAAGTTAGTTTCACATCCGACATTCGCTTGTTTTCTTTCTCTTTAAATTTCACTGGCGTCATGAAAACTGGACCGATTTCATCCAGGTTGGTATCATTTTGTAGATATAAGTATGCCAGATATTTCACAAGTGTCATTAACCCTCCTAGCTCAGTGAGTGTGGCAAAAAAACTAAGGAACAGCACTGAATGTCCTCCTGAGTACCTCGCTGCTGCCGTGGAGTTTAGGTACCGTCAGCAAATTACTGCGGTCAAGCAGCAGCCCCCGACAAAATAAGCCCCCAAAAAGTACGGCAGCATTGGTGGAACTCTGGTTTTCAGACTAAAGGCTTAAAAAAATAAAGCAGATCCCTGTGTATCCCCTTGTATAGGACAAAATGGGTATAGATGATGTATGGATGGAGGGATAAAGAGAACATTAAAAAAATTAATTGATTAATGGGCAATTCATCGCGAGTTAACAATGAAAATCTTGCGATTACAAATGTAATCGACTGACAGCCCTAATATATATATATATATATATATATATATATATATATATATATATATATATATATATATATATATATATATATATATATTCCAGTTAGGGTGAATGTGAGCATTTTTCTGCAATAACATAAGAAAATGGCCTTCACGAAATTGCCGGAGCCACCACAAATTCAAATACATTATGAAAAAAAAAAAAATCCACGAGTATGCAACGTTGAACAGCATATGGGCAAGGGTATACTCTATTGGTAAGAAAAGGTCCAGGAAGTTAATGGTATAGTTTAAGAGATTCTAACAACAAATCTAAATTTGTTTGTTAAAAGCAGTTGTTCATAGTCCATTTAATTATTTGTTTTAAAGATTGGCTGAGGTTGAATTGTTTGTTAAGTTTAACTTAAAACAAAAAAAAACTTTATTGTCCACTTATATTTCAAAAGTCAACCTCATCCCATAATTAAGTGCCTTTGGTTAAAAGGAGGAGAACATCGGTTGTTTTCAGCCTTGCTTTTAATTTATTAGGCAAGGCAAGGCAAGTTTATTTGTATAGCACATTTCGTGTACAAGACAATTCAAGGTGCTGTACAAAAGCATTACAAAGCATTACATTAAAACAGGAGGAAATAAAAAGATAAAATAATAATAAAAATGCAAAAAGTTAATCAACAGTTATTTTTGATTTAGGAATTAAAAATGTAGATAAAATGCAAGAAATAAAAGTTAATTATTATGATAAAATGTGGCAAATAAAAACGTTTTTAACCTTGATTTAAAACTGCTGAGAGTGTCAGCAGACCTGCAGGTTTCTGGGAGTTTGTTCCACATTTGAGGAGCATAAAAACTGAACGCTGCCTCTCCGTGTTTAGTTCTGACTCTGGAAATAGAAAGTAGACTTGACCCTGATGACCTGAGGGATCTGGTGGGTTCATAATGAACCAGAGATCCTGAATGTATTTTGGCCCTAAACCATTCAGTGCTTTGTAAACTAACAGCAGGATTTTGAAGTCAATTCTTTGACAAACAGGAAGCCAGTGTAAAGATCTGAAGACTGGAGTTATATGATCCACTTTCTTGGTGTTAGTGAGGACTCGAGCAGCAGTGTTCTGGACTAACTGCAGCTGTCTGATGGTCTTTTTAGGGAGAGCTGTCAGGACAGCGTTACAGTAGTCTAGTCTACTGAAGATAAATGCATGGACAAGTTTTTCTAAATCCTGCAGAGACATCAGTCCTTTAATCCTGGATATGTTCTTTAAGTGATAATAGGCTGACTTCACAACTGTCTTGATGTGACTACTGAAGTTTAGGTCTGAGTCCATAACAACACCCAGATTTCTGGCTTTGTTTTTGGTTTCTACCTTCGCTCTTTGAAGCTGAGTGGTGACTTTTAATCTTTCTTCCTTGGCTCCAAAAACTATTATTTCAGTTTTGTCTTCATTTAACTGAAGGAAGTTCTGACACATCCAGTCTCTAATTTGATCAATGCATCTGATCAGTGTTTGGATTGGACTGTAGTCTCCTGGTGAGATGGTTATGTAGATTTGTGTGTCATCAGCATAGTTGTGGTAACATATTTTGTTGTTTTTCATAATTTGAGCGAGTGGGAGCATGTAGATGTTGAGCTTTTTGCTAATCATTGCTTTTTAATTTATTAATTTATGATTGAAAATATAGTGTGTCTGCTCATATCAAGCATTGCATACATATTTTTTTTCTTTTCTGCAGTTTGGGTTTTTCACATAAAAAAAAAGTATTAAATATTAAAAGAATTCTGAGTGGAAGTTTGTTTTGAGCAGAAAGTAGAACCTTTTCAAGCAAGGAATCTGCACATTTAAGGAGCTTTGGATACAAAGTGAAAAACAACAGTCCAAATACAGAACCCTCAATAACACCATAACAAACTACAGTATGAGGATGACTCCAATCTATCAGATTATCATAACATAAGACAATCTAATGGTTCTTTTAATACCAGTAGTATGTTCAAGTCTCTGTAAAATAATGCTGTGATCAGTTGTATCAAATGCAGCACTGAGATTTAACAGTACAGGAATGGACACACTGTCTGATGCCATGAGGAGATCATTGGTAGCATCCACCAGTGTTGTTTCTGTACTATGATATGATCTGAATCCTGACTGGAATATTACAACAGCAACTAGGAGAGGGAATTTACAGAGGGTAAATTTGGTTGTCATTCACATAGATAAGTTTGAACAGCATGCTGAATATTTTAAGACAATGCCCTGCTACCCAGTCAGTTTAAATGAATGCTCTCTCTGTTAAAGAAGACCTAGCAATTCCAGAAGAGGCTAAAATCATCAATAAATTGAACGTTACTGGACTTTCATGCGAACTGCAGCCAGGTGTGGAGACTGAGGAGCCTTGTAAACAGTTCACAGTCATTACAAAAAGTAGGAATGGGACCAGAGATGAAGACACATATATCAGACTGCTTAACTGATCCACTGATTCCATATTCAGGAGTGGAGGGACAATTAGGGAAATTATGACTGATTGTCAAATGTCATTCCCTTTTGATTGGCTAACATTCATTAGCTGCCAAAGTGAAAAGTGAGATTTAACACAGTTTGTAAACTCTAGAGTCTGGACTCTTACAGCCTTGTTTTCTCTGGCCAGCGCATCTGACAAGGGGATTATCCCTCGCAACCCTACAACTTCCACGCTGTCTTTTGCCACAGGAGTAGTGGTGTTGACTCGCTGACTGGATATGCTGTGGGCAGGAGATGACATCATTCAGCTACCTAATGTATGCATGTAAGTCATCTCTTCTCATTCAGCGCTACCATTATTCATTATACAAATGCTAAAATAAAAATGTTAAAATCATCTTTAGCTCCACCAATATTCATCTCATCATTTGAATTTGCTTTTCTTCTTTTATTTCTTCTTTATTGCCAACATCTAATTTTCTTTTTTGGTGGTTGACAAATAGCAAAAGCAGTACACTACCACCTCCAGGTGGTTTGGAGTGATAGCTTTCATGCAACTGGCTCTGACACTGTAAGTGGAGACATGATGGCACAAAGGACTGCGGATCTTAGTAATTTTTTTTGTACTCTCTAAGTTCCTTTTTATGGAGCGATAGGAGTGCTACATTAATAAATAAATAAATAAATGTGGAAATAAAAAGATAAATAAATAAATAAATAAATAAATGTGGAAATATAAAGATAAATAAATAAATAAATAAATGTGGAAATATAAAGAGAAATAAATATTTAAATAAATATATGTGGAAATATAAAGAGAAATAAATAAATATATGTGGAAATATAAAGGAAATATAAATAAATGTGGAAATATAAAGAGAAATAAATAAATGAAAAGGAAAATCATCTTTAATTTTCCTATTGCATTTGCTTTTCCTTTTTGGCACTCCTGTGACACAAGGATAAAGCAATGACAAAACGCTTGGTGGACTGAGCTGTCAATCAAATGGCTCTGGGCGGGGCTTCCTGTCCAGGATGGATAGTCGTTCCCTGATCACTGGATTTCTGCCTGGCGGTATGGGCGCTAACTCATAGATATGTATGCTAGCGTTTAGCCTTGTGATATTGTGATGGAAACTAAATAACAATGACTTTGTTGTCCATAAGCCACTTGGTAATTCATTTGGTGGTGGGCTTAAAGGTCATTGTCCATTTGGAAGACCCATTTATGCCCAAGCTTTAACTTCCTAGCTAATGTTGCTTCAATATTTCTGCATAATGTTACTTCCTCAGGATGCCATTTACTTTGTTCAGTGCACCAGTCCCTCCTGCAACTAAACCCCCACAGACAACATGATGCTGCCACCCCTATACTCCACAGTTGGGATGGTTTTGCAAGCTTCCCCCTTTTTCCTCCAAATGTAACAATGGTCATTATGGCCAAACAGTTGATTTTTAGTTTCATCCAACCACAGGGCATGTCTCCAAAAATTAAGGTCTTTGTCCCTGTGTACATTTGCAAACTTAAATTTGGCTTTTTTTTTATGTTGCTTTTGGAGTAATGGCTTCTTCCTCGCTGAGTGGCCTTTCAGTCCATATTAGTACAGGACTTGTTTCACTGTAGATAATGACGTTCTCTTACCAGCTTTAGTCAGCATCTTCACAAGGTGTTTTGCTTTTGTCCTGAGGTTGATACCCACATTTTGCACCAATTAACCTATCAAAAGCTTCCAAAGCCATGGTAGTATAATCTGGGCTTTCCCAAATCGTTTGAAGGCATAGTAATCTTTGTGTATGTAAATTTCTGACTTTGAAAAAAATAATACAAAATGTTTCTCATTATTCTGGCATTTAGCAAATAGAAATAATTTTGGTTTATCCTAACGAGCAAGCAAGACAGTAAGAAAAAAAAGAAAGATTATGTGTATTTTTATGTAGTTTATGTAAACTAGTTTTTGACTGTGACTGTCAAATTTTGACATCAAGTATCCTGTTTCCCACAACCTTTGAAGCCACCATCTTCCTCTGTCACTGATTAACTGATGACTTTCTCTTGGATTCACTCCAATTTTAGCTCTTCTGCTCCACTCTGGATTTGCAAATTTGTTGTTGATGTATTTCACTTTGTTTTAGTCATCTGTCCCTAGTATTTGTCTTATTACCTGAATCAAATTCATATAACCATTTTGAATTGTACATTGACAGAATCTTCTCCTGTTTCAGGATCCAGACTGCCCAGTTGCTGCCCTGGGATTGGAACCATCTCTCTACCTGAACTCTGACACTCACCATCTACTCAATTAACCTTTTGTCAGATCAAATGTTGTGTCTGTGTTCCTTGGGTCCTAAAACAAAACCATTATAGTAACTATGCTGGTGTGTGCATATGATTTTGGGTTGGTGTTAAAATTATCTCAGGGTAGTCTAATTTGTTTAATCAATGGAGCCTCAGTGGATCACAATCCAGTGTCTTCTTGAGCCAGTCATAAGCCCAGTTAAATGTAGAGGGTTATGTCAGGAAGGGGATCCAAAGTAAAACCTATCAACCAATCAAATAAATCACAAGACCAATGAACATCATACTGGATAGGTTGAGGCCCAGGTTAACAATGACAGCCATGGCTATTGGGTACTGATGAAAATTGGGAAACTGTTGATCAAAGAAGGAGATGAGAAAGACATGTCCATATGCAAAGAAAAAAGAGGAAAAGCAAGGGATGAGGGCTGAGAGTAGGGACTTTGAATGTTGGGACTATGCCAGGAAAAGCTATAGAGTTGGCTGACATGATGCAGAGGAGGAAGGTGAATATTCTGTTTGCTCATGAGACTAGGTGGAGAAGTAGCAAGACAAGAAGCATAGGAGCATGGTTCATGTTGTTTTATCACAGTGTAGATGGTAAGATAACTGGAGTAGGAATTATCTTGAAGGAGAAGCTTGTGAGAAATGTTCTGGAGGTGAAAAAGATGTCAGAATGATGAATCTGATGGTAGAAAGCGAAAGTGTGATGTTCAATGTTTTAGTGGTTATGCAGGTGTAATGTGAGTTAGAAGAGAATGAGAAGTTCTGGAATGAGGTGGATGAAGTGATTATGAGTTTCCCCAGAGATGAAAGAGTGGTGATTAGTGCAGACTTCAACTGACATGTCGAAGAAGGAAACAGAGGTGATGAGATCATGATAGGCAGGTAATATCCAGGATAGGAAAGCAGAAGATAAAATGGTCGTAGACTGGAGTGAATACTTTCTTCCAGAAGAGGCAGGGACATAGGGTGACTCATAAGAGTGAAGATAGGAAGACGCAGGTAGACTACATCTTTTCTTGACAATTCAACCTGAAAGAGATCAGTGACTGCAAAGTAGTGATAGGTGAGAGTGTAGCCAGACAGCATAGGATCATGGTGTGACTCTGGTGGTGAGGAGGATGGAAAGGACAAAGGCAGAGCAGGGGACAAAGTGGTGGAAGTTGAAAAAGGAAGAATGTGTGGTTTTCAGAGAGGAGTTGAGAAAGGCTCTGGGTGGTCAGGAGGTGCTTCCAGATGATTGGATAATTAAAGCTAATATTATCAGGGAGACAGGTAAGAATGTGGTTGGTGTATCAGCTGGCAGGAAAGCAGACAAAGAGACTTGGTAGTGGAATAAGGAAGTGCAGGTGTATCTACAGAGAAAGAGGTTAGCTAAGAAGAAGTGTGACATTGAGACGACTGAAGAGAGTAGACAGGAATATAGGGAGATGCAATGTAAGGTGAAGGTAAAAGTGGCAAAGGCCAAACTAAGGGAATATGAAGATTTGCATGCTAGGTTGGATAGTGAGGAGGGAGAGAGTGGCTTGTACAGGTTGGCAAGGCAGAGAGACAGAGATGATAAGAACGAGCAGCAGGCTAGGATGATTAAGTATAGCGATGGAAATGTATTGACAGATGATAGGAGTGAGACAGGAAGATGGAAAGAGTTCCATGAAGAGTTAATGAATGAGGAAAATGAAAGAGAACAAAGAACAGAGGGGGTGACTGTTGTGGACTAGAAGGTAGCAAAGATTAGTAAGGCTTAAGTGAGGAGGGGATTGAAGAGGATGAAGAGTGGAAAGGCAGTTTGTCCTGATTATATACTTGTGGAGGTATGAAAGTGTCTATGATGTATGTGAGAGTGGTGCAGGACATGTATGAAAGCTGTAAGACTGTGTGTGATAAATGAGTATCAGCAAGAATGAAGGAAAAGGTATACAAGACAGTGGTGAGACCTGTGATGTTGTGTAGTTTAGAGACTGTGGCACTGAGGAAAAGACGAGAGGTTAGCAGAGGTTAAAATGTTCAGGTTCTCTTTGGGATTGACAAAGAGGATTGTATCAGGATTGAGTACATCAGAGGCAAAACATGTCTGATGTTTTGAAAAGAAAGTCAGAGAGACAAAGCTGAGATGGTTTGAACATGTACAGAAGAAGGATTGTGTATATATCGGTTGAAGGGTGATAAGGTAGGAACTGCCAGGCAGGAGGCCGAAAGTAAACTCAAAGAGATTTATGAATGTAATGAAAAAGGACATGAAGTTAGTTGGTGTGAGAAGAGGATATAGAGGGCAGGGTTAGATGGAGGCAAATGATTCACTGTGATGACCCCTGAAGGGAACAGCTAAAAGGAAATACGTTTACATTCTTTAATCAAATTCAAAATTTTCATTTGAGATCCACATTTATTTGATCTCCTAACTTCTGAATTTCAATTTATTTTTATTTCCAGCATTTTTTTTTAGAGTATTTCATTTTATTGTGTTTTTTTTTATTATTATTCAAATTGTATTTAATCTTTTTTTATATCATTTCACCATCTTATAATCACTTTGACATGAATAATATAATTTACTGCACAATTGAATATATTAACTGGATATGTTTTTAATAAAGTCCACACTTCAGAGGTGCTTTTGTGTGTTCATCAAGCATAGCAAGAACCCTTCAGGTGAGAATTTATGAATTCAGATGAGTTACTTATTAATTATTACTTTATTTTCTTCCGTTAAAAGAAGTGGGGCCCGATCCTCCACCAAACCTTCTAAAGCCACTATTAAGGGATAGCGGGTAGTGGGAGGGGCGTTCCCCTGCAAAGAACGCAATCTTCCACCTCCCTAAACCCACAATCTTACATGCGCTAACCACTATATTATGCATGGGAGTGGTTAGAGCGTTCCACCTGTTAAACCAATCAGTGCATCAGTAGCCATTCCCTTTAAGAGCAGGTTGCACAACCCGCAAACCGCTATGGAGCGTCTTTTCATCCAGATCGGAGCAGCTCTCAAAAAGTTATGGATGGATTTTGAGGAAATTTTCAGGAGTTGTCAGAAATGTTAAAAGGAAGAACTGATTTCATTTTGGGTGTGATCCAGAAGAAATCCTGGATTCTGGATCACTTTCAAATTTTCAATAACATTGCAGCTAATGGGGCCGAAAATTTTGTTTCTCAATATCTCTGTTAATTATTGCCCAAAACTCATGAAATTTGACTCAGGGATTGACAATGGGAACCTCTATCAAATCTCAAAGGCTGATCTGGATCTCATCCAGAACGCGTTTTTTTTTCGCAAACTGTAAATCGCTATATGGGGGAACTGTTGCGCTTGGCGAAGGACTGCACTCTCCAAGTGCTTTTCTAGTTATCACAATGTGATGATATGTCATTTGTGTGTCTGTGGAGACTCACAGACACACATATATGCACACCATGTTCATATCGTTAATCTGTTATTATTTTTCTTATTTTTTATTAATTTCTGGTTCAAAACTATTCTTAAATTTTCTTTCATTGTAAATTGAGTAAATTTTGATTCTAATTCAGCTGGTCACTTTGACCCTGAAGATGAGGTTTTCTTGTGTTAATTTATCATCATCGCCACAAAAAGAAAAGTTCAAAATATATAATAATTACAAAAAAAGTCAATGTCAGATTGAACTATTGTATTTTATAGACAGATCTTTCCAATTAACATTTAAAAATGTTTTAACATTCATTAAAAAAAAAACAGTGAATTATTTTCATTGAACCATGATCTGTGAGAGGTAAAGAGTAACAATGCACTAAATATTGATTGAAATAGTTAATGATGGAGTTAATTATGTGATATAAACAGCGTTTATTGGGAGTGTTTAGACACTTTTGAATGATCAAACATGCCCCGGGTCAAATTGACCCGGGAACATAATTGCTGTTCCTGGGAAACGAACATAACAGGAGGTTTAAGATGAGCCTACTCTAGTCTTAGCTCCTATAACTATTGCTATAACTATTAGTCCCTACACACTATAGTTTAGACTAACTGTAGGCTTTACTGAACAGAAATGTTTTCAATTTAGTTTTAAAGATGGTGGTGGTGTCAGCCTCCTTAACCCAAATTTGGTAGCTGGTTCCATAATAAAGGTGCCTGGTAGCAGAAGGCCCGTCCTCCAAATCTACTTTTAGATATTCTAGTATGGCGAGTAATCCTACTCTCTGAGAGCAGAGCTTTATTTGGAGCATAATATGCTATAAGGTCTTTTAAAAAAACAAGAAGCTAGGCCATTAAGGGCCTTATATGTGAGAAGCAGAATTTTAAACTCAATTCGGAATTTCACAGGAAGCCAATGGAGGGAAGCTAAAAAGGGAAAGACATGATCTCGCTTACAGATTCCTCTCAGCACCCTTGCTGCTGCATTCTGGATCAGTTGGAGGCTATTCAGCGAGCTTCTCGGACATCCTGCTAACAATGCATTGCAATTATCCAGTCTAGAACTGACAAACGCGTGGATTAATTTTTCAGCATCACCCTGGGAGAGGATTCTCCTAATCTTGGCAATATTTCGGAGATGAAAAAAGGCTGCCTTGCAAACTTGATTAAAATGCTGCTTAAATGATATATCCTGATCAAAAATGACTCCAAGGTTTTTCACAGCTGTGCTGGAAGCCGGCTTAAACCCAGTTAATCCATTCCTCAGGTGTTTGGGACCAAAGACAATAACCTCTGTTTTATCCAAATTTAGAAGCAAAAAGTTAGAGGACATCCAGGACTTTGTCATTATGACACCTTTGAAGTTTGGCCAACGGTTTTGCTTCCTCTGGTTTCATGGATAAGTACAGCTGCATCTCATCAACATAGCAATGAAAGTTAATGCCACGGTTCTGAATAATTTTTCCCAAGGGCAGCATGTACAAAGTGAAAATAATTGGTCCCAGCACTGAACCTTGTGGGATGCCATAGAAGATCCTAGTCGGTGCAGAAGAAACGTCATTAACATGGACGAACTGGAACCTGTCGGATAAGTATGACTTAAACCGGCCTAATGCTGTCCCTTTAATTCCAACAGTGTGCTTTAATCCATGTAGCAAAAAGCTACGATCAACAGTATCAAAAGCAGCACTGAGGTCCAACAGAACACGTATAGATACTAATCCATACTAATCCAATCGCATGCCACAATTGTTGGAAAAATACATTTCAGTCGATTTTTTTAAAATAGGATTTGAATTTGGCTCCCTGGTGGCATGGTGGTTGGAGTGGGCAGCCCATGTGCAGAGGCTGCAGTCCTCGGTGCAACGGTGGTGGGTTTGACTCCCGATCCGTGCCATTCTTTGCTGCGTGTCCTCCCCGTTCTCTCTCTGCCCCCCTTTCTGTCTGTCAGTGAAGGTCACTAGTGCCAAAAAAAAAATCCTAAAAAAAAAAAGGTATTTTCCACCTAGTGGAGAAAAACAGGATCAAGTATCCACTCAAGTAGTCACTGTGCATCTGATAATGGGCTGATGTCCTCCTCCCTCATTTTCCATAAAAGCCCTTGACTGAGCCATCTGACTTCAGTGTTGAGCAGGAGATCCCCGTGATCCTCCAGGAACTGCTTGAAGCTCCAGTGTTGCTTTGCCTTTGCTCCAATGAAGTTGATGACCTTTACAACAGGTGCCATGACTTGGTTAAATCCCATAACTTTTGCGCATATAGCCTATTGATGAATGATGCAATGACAGCTCAGAAACTTAGGAAAGTCCAGGTTCGCTTTGCAGTGCACAATAAATCCTGAGTGACGACCCATAATAACAGGTGCTCTGTCAGTTGTCATGAAGGCCAGCTTTTCAACTAGGATTATCTTTTCTACAAAGTGGTCTTTCAAATATCAACTCTCCTGGTCGGTAGTTTTCAGTGGAAATAGTCAAAAATTCTTCGTTGGTGGAAAAGTCATCAAACCTTATCCGAATGAACACAGCTAGCTGAGCTGCAGACACTCTCATTGCCACATCATTTGCACCAAGTTGTACATCAGCAATAGCAGACAAAATTTCTGCCTTACTTTTATGATCCCTGAATAACATTTCAACCACCCCGGTCATAGCCTCCTTTACAATTCCACAATCAGTGAAGGGCTTTTTGTGCTTCATTAAGATGTGCACCACTTTAAACAAGGCCTCTGTTGCACCATTGGCCTTTTCGTAAGCCTTTTTCCCCTCAGAAAAAGTCCTGTCAAAAGTTGCTGTGGACCTCATTAAAATGGCGCTCCACATTCCATTTTTTACTGACTGAGACGACGGAGATCAGACATACGCGCTTGTCGTTGACATTTATGAAACAAAACTCTTTTCCCCACTTTTCATGAAAGTAATACGTTTTCTGCCTCTTATCAGTGTGGCTATCTGACGTGGTAATGGTAGCTGCCCATCTCATGTCACCCCTGACTCATCATCATCAAGCTTGACAGCTGGCGGGCTACTTGGAGAGGGGTTGTGAGCTCCTGGCAGCTCGTGAACTATGTATTGGAGACACATGATCTATAGAATCAGTACAGGGTTACAAAAAAGGGATTTAAATGGGTACCGCTTGCATTTTTTTAATCTTGCTAGATTATTTTGTCTAACCCTAACAGTGATCATGCTGATCATTCTCTGTGTATGTAGTACAACTCCCTCTAATGTCAAAGGAAACATTTTACAAGTTTTATTTGACCATGTTATTTCATCTGCGATGGACTGGCAACCTGTCCAGGAGTGTACCCCTGCCTTTCGCCCAAAGAGAGTTGAGATAGGCTCCAGTGGATCCCTGTGACCCTGCATAGGATTAAGTGGACAAAGATGATGGATGGATGTGATTTCATGGAACAAATAATCTTACATATTTTAATAATGCATATACAGTGTTTTGCTGACATATGAGACAGCCCAGTCACTTTGTCTTGGGCTTTGAGTTTCAACTGATATTATCAAAATTAGCTGTGACTTGGAAGATAACTATGCCTGTACAAAGCTATTTGTACATTATGCTGTTTACCACCACTATGAAAAGGTGTATAAACTTGAATACTGAGGTAGTCAATCTTAAAGTGGAAACATTATTATCATTTTTGCATAGATCAAGGTTGTTATTCAGTTAAAAAAAAACTGTCATGCCATGATCCAGAAAGATAGAAAAAGCACATTGTATGTATAGAGCTAACTTTTGGTTCCACAAGAACGTGTGACATACAACAGCATTCATGATGAACCTGAGCCAACTCTGACTGACCCTGAGTCTTGTAGTCCACTAAATTTAATGTTAACTAGAGTGCTGGCACACAGATGACGGCCTTGTGCTTAATGGTTACTGTCTTTATGCCAGCAATGCAGCATTTATGGACGTGGATAGATATGCTGCCTTGAGCCAGAAGCAGTTATGATGAAGGCAAAGAGAGCAGGTGTTGCTCTTTCAAAATTTGTTTATTAAAGTCAGCATATATTCTCATGAGCATCACTGTGAGGTGGTGTAATAAAGAAAAAGAGGGGAGGGGATCTTTGAAATGATAATTTTTTTCATTTTTTATTTTTTGATTTATAAACTTAAGAACAGTGTGAATTAATAAGTAAGTGAATAAAAACACAATGAAACATGTTTGACACATTGGTTATTTCAATGGTTATTTTATTTAGAGTGTGGATAAAACCCATCATCTCCACTAAAGAAGGAGTCCAATGACACATCAATTAATGATCTAAGCTGTACAGAATAATAGAGTGATTGAGTGAATTTCTGTCACTAATTAAACAGCATTACTCTGATCTTGCTGGACAGCAGCAAACCACTGGAAGGTTGAGCACCTGACCCTTTCCCTCTCTATTTCAGTTAACACTGCCGGCGGCAGTTGTATGGGTGCCAGTGCAGCTTCTCTTGCACTAAATGGGTACTTCACAAAAGAACTATAGCTCAGTCCAAACTTTATTTGTATAGCTTCTATGGCGGTAAGTGACAGCGGAAAGCTAAAACTTCCTGATTCAAACCTGAATGGTTTTCTTGAAGTAATGATGTCCCAGTAGTGAGAAGGAATTTGGTTGAAATCTGGTTGAAATAATGTCCTTTTTGATGACAGCCTTATTAAAATTCTCATATCTAACATGAAGTGGCCTGATGTGCCCTTTTTCCCCAGACAGGTTTTGTGATGAGGGGATTTGTTGTGGCTTTTAGATGATGTGTCCTTTGGGACAGCAGCTTGAGGGAAGGATCAGATGTTCTTTAAAACAAGGGATTATTATTCTTATTCATTTTGTCTTATTTCCTATCTCCTCTCTAGGGACAATGTGACTTTCATTCTCCTGACATTCTGAAAAGTGCTGTTAAATGTTAATGGAGCCTATTTTTAAATGGGTCATGACCACCACTGGTTCACCCATACTCACCCACCAGATGCACATGAATTCATATATCTGGTTAACACAGACTAAAAAACAAATATACAGAAGTATCGAAAAAATACACCAAAATTATTCCATTAAAAAATTAGATCAAATTTTAAAAATGCCTGGCAAAATTAATCTCTAGATAACCTCTGCCTTCTATTTTTCAGTTAAACCTTTGGTGCTTCTTTAATAAAGTTATTTTCGATTTACTGTCTGAAGCTGTACTTAGTTCTTTTTTGATCTGACAACCCCTCTGCATGTGTCTGCACTGAGCCATATCATTGGACAGGTTTCACAGGCTGAAGGTATGAGAAATTCTCATGTAGCGCATCACTTCCAAAAGGCAGCCTACTGTTTAAATCAAATATATTTTACTTTTGCTGGACCTGAAGATGTCGGACATTGACTGTTCTTTTATGATAGATTGGTGCATTACCCTTTCTAAGCAGTAGGAGATGGATATAATGAAATATCGCAAAAGGCAACAGTAACTCAGTTTGTACTGAAGCCCCTAGAAGCTCTTGAATATATGAGGACTGTGAACATGTAAAAACCATTACAATTTCATTGTGACTTTATGACTGACATAGACATAGATAAATGGAAAGACAGATAGATATCACATTCTCTGAGAACAAATGATAAGGTCAAAGGCCTGAAAAATAAGGGAATATATTTTGACAGATGGTCTTGTAACTGGATTCTCACTGATGATTCATACACAGTGACAGAAAGACATTGTCAGTCATCAGTTGACATTATATTCAAAATGTAGAATAATTACCACTTGAATGACATTAACAAAATGAATAAACATTTAAAATATTTTCAAAGAAACCAGCCAATGCAATGAGCATGACCTTAAACAGGCCATTCATGCCCAAAAAATATCTGTGTTTGAATTAAAACAATTCTGCAAAGAAGATTGGGCCAAAACTTTACTTTTTCACCCAGGGACAAGTTGGTTTGGATAGATTTTTTCCCTCAATAAATGACCTCATCAATTGAAAACTGCATTTTGTATTTAGTCATGTTATATGTGGCTGATATATAATATATATCGTATAAACATATATACAGTCATGGAAAAAATTATTAGACCACCATTTTTTCTTCACTTTCTTGTTCATTTTAATACCTGGTACCACTAAACGTAATCATGTGACTAAAACAGACAGAAAAGAAAACACTGAATGCATAAAAGCAGTGTTTTTGGCAGTACAACGCCATAGCTATTGATGTAAAAACTTAAGTGATTTAGGTTATAATCAAGAAAACCATGGAAAATGGTAAGATATCAGCTCTTAAATAAAACTCTTATGAGCAATCTTTGTGGTTATTTTTATGTTTGTCCAAACAAATGTACCTTTAGTTGTACCAGGCATTAAAATGAACAAGAAACTGAAGAAAACAAGGGTGGTCTAATAATTTTTTCCATGACTGTATATGATATATATGTCACACCAAGTGTGACAAAAAAAGAAGAAACCTGTATGGGGAAAATATTTTATTTTATATTCTTAATTCTTTTTACAGCTCTGCACTATTGTAAATTATTCTAGGTCGATGTGCATACAATTTAAGGAATCCCTGAGAGGTCCTTTGAACCCTTTTGAGCAAAGATCACACTGTGACACATATGTTCTTGATGTAATAACCTGATATTTATAAGATTTTGCACTTCTTTTCTTTATATGCATTATTGAAATTACACTTTTCAATTTAAAAAAAATATTTGGTGTTCATATGCAAATATAAGTTAATTGCATTCCAAAATAATATGTGCAGAGAATCACTGTTGATGAATTCATTTATTCATTTAAGTTGTGAGTCATTATTTGCAATTCAGTATTTCAGTAATATGCCTGTGGAGGATTCATCCTGTCGCTGCAAGGACCCTGTGTAGATGGTGGGAACAGGACTCTCTGTATGGAGGTACTTTCTTTCTGAGTGCAAACCAAAGAGTGCCAATGAACTATATGCAAGTTTCTACAAAATCTACTCTTTAAAGGTACTTTGAAGTTAATAAAGACCAAAACATACTTTGACCTGGGTCAATGTCATTTTTATTTATTTCCATTTATTTCCACTCTCATTCCACTCTCTTTCTTTGAAATTAAGTGACCAAATTAAATGGAATCTTGAAACTGAGATTCGTTTCTTTCTGTCTGTTATTGTGTTTTGCATGGGTGTCACAGCACTGAATAGTTGAACAGTATATGAGGGTTTCCTAATCAGTGATACCAATAGCCTCTTACTGATTAATTGGTTATTAGAGAGTGAGAGTCATACTTTACCCCTGACATGTTTTCTTTTGTAATGAGATGTTTTCTACCATTTTTTTCCCTTTCATCTCTAGGCCTTATTTTTTTAGGCCACTGCTTGAAAATTGCATGCCCATGATGAAATGAGTATGTCTCAGCAATCACAAGGTCTATTTGAGTACCTTTGGTAAAGGTAGTAAAGTGAACACATGTGGGACTTGTTATAATGTGTACATGTCAGAATAAGTGTACTGCTTAAGAGTAAATGAAAATGGCAGCACAACTGAAAAAAAAGTTTGGGGTTGGAAAAAGGCACTTTCAGAATGAATATCCCTTTGGAAAGATGCAGTTGAAAAGCATCAAAACATCTATAAAATCATGGTACAATATATGAAATGAAATGAATGAAAATGAAATAAAAAATACTTTATTAATCCCAGAAAGGAAATTCAACATTGTAGTAAGGTTTTTTTTTTTTCAACAATAAATAAATGACAGCAATAATAATATTGAATTAATAATAGTAGGATGTCTTGTTGTGGAGGCTGATGGCTGCTGGCAGGAATGATCTTCTGTATCTTTCTATCTTGCAACGGACCTGAAGAAGCCTCTCGCTGAACACACTCTGTTGTTTGATCACTGTGTCATGAAGAGGGTGTGAAGAGTCCTCCATCATCTTCATCAGCTTGTGCAGCATTCTTTTTTGTACAATCAGCTCCAGAGTTACACCCAGCACAGATCCAGGTTTCTTGATCAGTTTGTTGATTCTCTTCAGGTCTCTGGTTCTGATGCTGCTGCCCCAGCAGATGGCTGCAAAGCTGATTGCACTTTCAACAACAGACCTATAGAAGATGTGCAACATCTTGGTGCAGACATTAAAAGATCTCAACTTTCTTAAAAAGTAGAGTCTGCTCTGACCTTTCTTGAAGATGTATTCTGTGTTGCATTTCCACTCTAGTCTGTTGTCAAGCTGAACTCCAAGATACTTGTGTTCCTCCACCACCTCCACCTCCTTTCCCAGGATGGAAACACTGCTGTGTTGATTCTTGCTCCTCCTGAAGTCGACAATCATCTCCTTAGTTTTGCTGCTATTTAATAAGAGATGATTGTTACCGACACCATTTCACAAACTGACAGATCAGTTCTTTCAGACACACAACCTTTCAGTCTCACAAACTGTGGTCTGTTTGTGAGGTAGTCATAAATGCAGGAGGTTGTGGAAGGAATCCACCTGGAACTTATGGAGCTTCTCACATAACAACGCAGGCTGAATTGTATTAAAAGCACTTGAGAAATCAAAGAACATGACCCTCAAAGTGCTGCCTGATTGGTCCAGATGAGAGTGGGCTCTGTGAAGCAGGTAGATGGATGGCGTCTTCAACCCCAAGCCCATTACGATATGCAAACTGTAATGGGTCCTGAAAGGTGCTGACCTGGTTGTTGAGGTGGCCAGTAAGAGTCTCTCCAGGACTTTCATGATGTGAGATGTCACGGCAACTGGTCTGTAGTTGTTAGGTTCAGCTGGTTGTGGTTTTTTAGGCACTGGAACAAGGCAGGATGTTTTCCACAGCACAGGAACTGTTTTCTGTCTCAGACTGGTGTTGAAGAGGTGCTGGAGAATCGGACATAGTTGCAATGAGCAGGTCTTGAGAACTCTGGGACAGACACCGTCTGGACCTGCAGCCTTGTTCTGGTTCAGTTTCTCTAAGTTGTTTTTTGACCTGATTGCAGGAGACAGACAGAGTGGCTCACCGAGGGTGTGTGGTCTGTTGGGCTGGAGGCGGGGGGACTGACCTATTGAAGAACCTGTTCAGTTCATTAGCTCTGTCCAGACCTCCATCAGTCTGGTAAAGACCTCCATCAGTCTGGTCCCCCTTTGCCTTAAAGGCGGTGATCTTCTTAATTCCAGACCACACATCCCTCATGTTGTTCTGCCTTTCTAGCTTCTTCCTGTAGTCCTCCTTGCACTTCCGGGTTTGTGCTTTAATTTGTTTTTGTGTTGTCTTCAATCCACTTACCAAAATACTTATAGTATACTTGAGTATACTACTTTTTGGTAAGGGATAACTCTCTGTCTCCATCCCTGAAGGCTTTCTTTTTGATGTTCAACAGCTTTTTCAGGTCTCTGGTGATCCAGGGTTTGTTATTGGGGAAGCACCTCACAGTTCTTGTTGGAACGATGCTGTCCACACAGAAGTTTATGTAATCTGTCACACACTCAGTCATGGTGTTGATGTTGTCTCCATGAGGTTCACAGAGGGCATTCCAGTCCGTAGCCTCAAAGCAACCTTTCAGAGCATCTTCAGCTTCATTAGACAAGGTTTTGATAGTTTTTTTTTTATCACTGGTTGCTGCTGAACGATGGGCTTGTAGGTGGAGGTGAGAAGAACCAGATTATGGTCAGATCCTCCTAAAGATGGCAGGGCAGAGCAGCTGTATGCATTTTTAATGTTTGCATAAAATAAGTCCAACGTCTTATTTTCTCTGGTGGAGCAGCTGACAAACTGTTGGAATGATGGTAAAGCTGCAGAGAGGGAGACATTGTTGAAGTCTCCAGAGATCGCCATAACTGAGTTTGGATACTGTGTTTACAGTCTTGCAATAACGGAGCTTATGACATCGCAGGCTGCGTCTGCAGCGATACCAGGTACAATATCTTTTTTGAAGATTGGTAGTTGTAGGTTCGATTGGTGTTATTAGATTTATCAAGTGCAGGGTTGAGAACTGTGTTAAAGTCTCCACCTATAATTATTGGTAAGCTTGGTAAATTGGAAATAGCCATAAAGAAGGTATGAAAGAAAGCTGAATCATCTTTGTTTGGCCCATAAACGCTGGCTATTTTTACTGGGCTGTTGTCTACTGTAATTTTAATAAATATAAATCGTCCCTCAGGGTCCGTGACTGAGTCATTATGAGTGAACAAGACTTTTTTGTGGATTAAGATTGCTACTCCCCTTTGTCTTGAGTTGAAATTAGCCATAAAAAATGACTAAATTGGAAAGTTTTTAATGTTTGAAGATCTGATTTAGAGAAATGTGTTTCTTGTAACAGACAAATATCAGCTTGTAATCTATTTATATGGTCAAATATTTTAGTTTTTTTTTTGCTTGTGAATTTATTTCTTGGATGTTCCAATTTACTAATTTTAATGAATTCATATTGTTAGAATTTTGTAGCCTGATTCATGTTGCTGTATGAGTTATGGGAATATTTATAAAAGCCTGAGAATCCTTTTGCCAGAAAATATAGATAGGTGCTCAGTAAAGGTGTAAAGGATGTATATAAATTAGTCTGTCGTGTGTTGTTTGTCTTAAAGAGTGTCTTAGAAAGGAAAGATAAGTGAGAGACAAGATGGGAAGAAACATTAGGAAAAATAGAAAACACTGAAATACATTCATGGACAAAAGAAAAAAAAGACATGAATAAAACTAAGAATAAAAAAGAAAAAAAAGGGGGGGGGGTGAGTATTTTTAGTGACCTGTGTGCGAATTACTAAATCAAGAGTCTCATACTGATCTGCCAAAGGGTTGTGCAGCTGCAGGCCCCCGCCCCGACCACGCAGCAGCACAGCCGACTCGTCTCAGTCAACCAACTAGTTGTTTTCACTGAAGGTCTGAAGTCAGCCATGCCTCCCCAGGCCGGAACAAAAACCTGCAGCCATGCGGCCCCCCCACGGACCAGCCTTAGATTTATATTTATCAATTGAGTTGTACTATAAAGTAATTTTCCATTTAACTTCACCATTTTTGGATTATTTTTTATTCAAAATCGCCGAATTTTCACATTTACCATTCAAATACTGAGAAGATGCGGGCGGTGAGGCAGTACCCCGCTGAGCCTCACCATGGATTGCGCAATGACTCGGCTAACTGTGCTGCCATGCTATGCAGTGAGACCAGATCGCCGTCTCTTTGTATGTGACTATTAAAATGTTCAAACACGTTTGCTATATGAAATAAGTTTCCATAGTTTAGCTGATTTATATAATGAACAGCAACTATATGTGTGTAATGTGTTTCTTGTGCCGGCGCGATCATAAAACGGCTGAGAAGAGGCACGGGGGTGAGGCACGCACTTCTCCTGCCTCACGTTAGGGGGCACTAGTGAGCACAGGGATTCTTCTTGCGACACATTGGCTGCAGAATAAGTGACAGCAAGCGCTGTCACTTATTCTTCAGAAGGAGCGGTGCATGGACTTCATTTATAAGTAAAGGTAATAATAATAATAATAACTTTTTTTTTTAATTAAATGTGATTTTTTGTGCGCTACAGTTTGTATGTGTAAAGCATTTATATGTGAATGACGATAGGAAGGTTTTAAACATAAACAGTTAACTGCTGCCAATCAAATGGTGAATAAGTTGTTCTGGAGGGTTCATATGCTTGTAAATCTGACTGATGAAGTCAGTGCCTCACCAGCCATGAATCTCACCGCACGTCACTGATATATATATATAATATATAATGGATTTGGCATTGTAGCAATAAAAAAACATGAATTCTTTTGCATAAGGCAAGCATTTGTGTACTCTCATATTAGGCAAGGCAACTTTATTTGTAGAGCACAATTCGTACACAAGGCAATTCACAGTGCTTTACAGATGCATAAAGTCAGAAGAAGGCAAATAGAATCATTCCATGCAAGCATAAAAATAATCAAAAATAAATAAAATTAATTAATAAAAAAAAAATTAAGTAAATTAAAAATGAAGAGTGCAGATAAAATCCTTTCAGTCATCATCTTCACATCTGTCAGAACTGTTTTCAGTCTGGATCTGAATATTGTGAGAGTTCAGGTCTGTCTCACATCTTCTAGAAGACTGTTCCAGATTTTAGGAGCATAAAACTGAAATGCAGCTTCACCTTGTTTAGTCCTGACTCTGGACACCAGCAGGAGACCACTACCTGAGGTTTTCAGAGTCCAGGTTGGTTCTTATGGCTCTAACATGTCAGAGATGGACTTTGGAGCCATGAAGAGACTTGAACACAAGTAGAGCTGTTTTAAAGTCTATTCTCTGAGTGACAGGAAGCCAGAGACCTCAGGACTGGACTAATATGGTCATATTTCCTGGTTCTAGTTAGAACTCGTATTAATAAGAGTAATACAACTTGAAAAAGATCTGTATAAGGTAGATTTAGAACAGATAAAAATATGTGATTAATTTGTGATTAATCATGATTAACTATTGACAGTCATGCTATTAATCTGATTAATTATTTTGAGAAATTGACAGCCCTAGTTTTTTTTCCACAGAATAGTGTTTTTTTTCCCTTGCGTGTATTATCTAGCAGCGAGCTGCCATCTTGGATTCCTGCACTGGCGGTCTCTGGTCACGTGATCAAAGGTGCATCTGGCATATGTTTAAACACCACAAAAAAGTAGCGAGGTACTGCAGCCTTTTTATACTTATTACCTTCTGGTAATCTACTGTATCTTAGTATGATTTTCAACAATCAACTTGTACCATACTCCAGCTTTCTCCCACAGTCCAAAGACATGCATGTTAGGTTAATCGGTGGTTTTTAAATTACCCGTAGGAGTGATTGTGAGTGTGTATGGTTGTTTGTCTACATGTGCCCCTGCAATGGACTGGCAACCTGTCCAGGGTGTACCCCTGCCTTTCGCCCAAGAGAGTTGGGATAGGCTCTAGCAGATCCCCATGACCCTGCATGCAGTTAAGCAGGCATAGATAATGGATGGATGGAACTTGTACCATTTGCAGATATGTCACCTCTTTTGTTTATTTAAAGCAGAAAAAGACATTAAATAATCCAGTAATGTAATAAATAATTTAATTGATGTAATACGGTCAATAGAAATAACCATAAAGTAGCTTGTTAAAACATGTTGAATCCCATTAAACAATAACCCGTTGTTATGAATTTCAGATGCTTGTGTGGCTCAGAATTTCATGACATATTGGTGCCATCACAAAAACATGCAAAAAACCCTCTGCACTGGCACATACAGAATGCAGTGTTTATGTAATGGCTTCAGCTGGTAAGGAATACTCTTCTGGTTTCTCATTTTTCAATAATCCAAAATTGGACAAAAATGTCACAGATAAATGTTTGGTTCATTGTACTGACTCTTTTCCCTCCAGCGACTTATCAGAAAAGATCATGATGCGAATCAACAGTCATTAAACAGTTTATTACAAAAAACAACAAAACTCAGACTATTTACATTATGTGCAAAATCATTGTTTTACATCTCTGATGTAAAAACAAAAAAAAACAACCTGGGAAATTTGGAGAATGGGTCACATGCACCTGACACTCACCGCCTCGACGAGCTTGCCCACCATATTATATTTAAATTTTATATTTATATCTTAACACTTTTACCCAAGTGGAAGTTGTGGTACTTTTACATAAGAAAATTTCTAGGACTCTATCTGCAATCTATTGTAAGTAAAGAAATTGAATACCTCATCCACCACTGCTAAAAAGAACATTTGTGAAACATGTTTTTTACTAGTTTTTTTTACCAGTGATAACACAATGCTGTGTCATACTGGACTTTTCTGGTGTCAAAGCTGGTTTGGGTGTTGAAGCAGCTGCTGTGGTGGAGACAGGAGAGCTTGGGGAGTCCTTAGTGAAAGAGGTGGACGAAAATGCCTCACAAGTGGAATAGGAGTCTTGAACAAAAATACACAATACTTAAGTACACACACGGCATGAATTTGCAACAAAAAACAACTTTAGCAATAACAAATATATAAGTAAGCGCAAAATACATGCAGAGCACTGATTTAGATTTAGCAATGCTAGCTAGTTAGCTTTTTGTCTGCATTCAGGAGAGAACGGCGTTACTTTTAAAATGTTCTTGTTTTTTCAAAATGAACTTTTCAACAATTGGATAAGTAACATGAAAAATGTTTTTAGTCTGGAAACACTCACCACTGTCTCCCGCAGCTTAAAACAATAATGACGCTGACCACCCTCCCTGCTTGCCAGTCAGTGCCTGTTAATCGCATCTATTTGTTGGAGCCACTTCCGCTCTTTTCTGTTTGACCCACTCTGGCCATTGTGGTCCTTGATGGTCCGGTAGTTGCTGGCACCCATGAGTGGCCGATGCCTTGGAGACCTCCAGGTAAAATGTTTTATTCTGAGTCAATTAAGCTTCCTCTGGATTCTGTCATTAGCCAATAAGCACAGAAACATTTGCACCTCACGGACCATGGTGTTGGTTTATTTGTTGCCACTCCTCATTGGTAGAAATAAAACCCACGGTCACTGTTTTCTGGTTTTAAATATGGTGGGTTTGACGGAGTTACTGTTGTTATACAGTATCTCCAGCTTCCGGCATGCAGGATGTTATTTTATGTGCAAATAGTGTCTATGGGTTCAAAGCTAAGATTTATTTCACCTGTTCATCTGGTGCCTTGCATGTGTGTATCATAGTCTGTGCGATTAAAAATTTCCTGAATGATTAATGTGTCGTTCACCACAAATACTGCACTACTTTCTACAAGGAGGTTTTAAACATCCATGAAGCAAGTGATACGTAAACTGTGATTAAACAATCCAGTGCTGAGGTACTCCCATATCCATGCTCATAGAATGTCTCCTCCCCAATTCAAATTATGTGTGGAATTAATTGTCATATATGACTATACTATTTGGGCTACTTATGAAAGTAGACAAGCCAGTAGCATGAGTTCTGTTATATTATTGTGTATAAAGATAATACAATATTATTATATATATATTATATTGTAAGTTTTTATACTCACAAATTTTATTGACAAATCCCAGTGTGGTTTGGGTCCACATACATCTCCTTAGAAAGAAGGGTCACTTTACATCAGTAGAAAGTTATACTGAATGACCACTTTATCCTATGATGAACTATGTCTATTTAATGGAAGTTTACCATCCATTTAGGGTCACAGGGATGTGCTGGAGCCTATCCCAGTTCTCTGGACAGGTTCCAGTCAATTGCAGGGTCACATTTATTTGATGGCTTCATCCATCTACACCATATTTACATTACGGTCTTCACAACAACTAGGTCTCAACAAAGAAAAGCACTGTTTGGAGATTTTAGACTGAAATATTCCATGATTTTCTTTTGCCATTAGACCTCCAGAGACTTTAAGTATCAATGCAAAGTATGAGTATTAGTTTATCTTCTTTATGTACTTTATATCTAAATGCATGGTGAAATATGAAGTTTGTGCCATTATGCATCATATCTGAGTACTGGAAAAAAATGTTAAAATTTGACATGACTATTGAGTTGTTTTTTACTTGTTGTTTTTTATTTTTACATTTAAGTGGTGTGTGAATGAGTGAATGAGATGGCAGTGTAAAGGGAGGCAATTGGGGGTACCATGATGGTGTCTAGAAAACGCTATATACTCTATCCATTTATCATATACCATTTTATATGAATTTATACAAATGATTAAAGAATACAATTTTCTTATTTTTGCCTGATTCAAAATAATTAATGTAGAAACTTGTAGAAAACAATGAAGAAAATACAAAAAGTGGGTAAAAATTCATTAGAGATACTACAGAAAAGAAGAAAAGAAAAACTAATTTATTTTCTACTGAAATACTGAAAGAAATGCTTCCATATAATTTATATCTATGAAAGTAGTCTTGGGGCTCTTGGGGCTTCTCTTGCCACAATTTCACAACAATATTGATGCAAATTGAATTTGAAACCCCTGTGACACTTTAGTCTCTTCCACTATTCTCTCCTGTCAAGTCAAAACAAAGTGTCAGTGTAAGCAACAATTTAAAATAATAGTCTCAAATTATTTCTTGTTTCTCTTCATGACTGTGTTTGTGAAAACACACACAAATTCACATGCACCTTCTTTAAAATTTTCTCCATCTTCCTCTGATAACAGACCCCTTTCCCCTGTGTTTACTTTGTCCCCATTTCTTTTTATCCTCTTTTGTGTTCCCCTGTCATCCCTCACTCATTCTATAATAATCCTCATTTTACTTCATGCCATCTACTACTGTCATTCTTCCTGTGCACACCCTGTGGATGTGTATGTTATCATTCTCATACCCATCGTCACCCAGTAGTACAGCATGTTTTATTTTGAGGGCTTTAACAGTAACACTTCTGAGCACTTCTCAGTGAAATAAAATGAATGAAACTACAATTCAGAATTTTACAAAACACCTGTAGAAGAAGCATGTACTGGATTGGTCAAAATAGCTATAAACCATATTATTTAAGAGCTAAACCATATTTAAGCAAAACAAGGTTATGACTCACTTTTTGAATGGATGAAGAGAAATGAACACAGCTTTGTGGAGTAACTTACAAAAATTAAAGTATATCAATTATGTGTTTTTTCTGTTCTTTTCCACACTGACAATAGCGTCCATTCACTCAGCACAAACAGTCTCAGGTAACTGTGACTAATAAGTGTGATAGTGCTTTGGATGACGACATTAATGATCAGGCAGCACTGCTGCAAACGCCTGATTTCTGCTAATTATAACACATGCAACACATGAGTATACACACAAAAATGCAGACATTATGAACTTAGTAAAAGAATTTGAAACTCATATGGTTAACTAGTAAAATAGGGCCATTCCATCCTGTCTCACAACCCCCACAGGTCATGTCATAGACTTTAAATCAGGTAATATAATTTAACTTTTTCTTTTTTTAAACCAATTTTATTTTAACTCATTTAAAGCTTGTGGGAAAAAAATACCCTCAACATACAATTAGGAATTTTTAAGAGCCACGTTGTTAAGCCACTAAGCACACATCTGTACTGTGATGCAATCCAAGAGGATGCATCTGCAACTTTTTAAATGTTTTTGTTTATCTCTTTTGTTATCTTATAGTTGTTTTTTTAATTATAATCTTATTATTAAATAGTATAAAATTATCAGCTTTGAACTGAATTGAATCTGTGTTTGTGTGTACATATGCATATGTGGTGTGTATCTTCTATATGCTCTGACCAAACAAACAGCTCTTGTTGTCCTGACACAAGCAAACATTATCACAAACATTGATGCACATGGAAACACAGAGGACACATGTTCTTACCCTACGCGACTGGATCTCTTTCACATATAAAGGCAATAAGAATTCTGACACTCCCTCCAATCTGACTCCTTCCTTGGTCACTCGCAGATTCCCCATACCATCCTTAAATGACAAAAGGGAGAGAAAGAGAGAAACACCGTGTTTCTTCAAAGAATAATGGCAAGTCAAGTGAAAAGAGTCAAAATACACTGGCATATGGATACTTTCTCAATATAAGGAGTAAGAAAGATGAGTTATGTACAAATCATACTTACTGTCAGTTGCAGTGGTTAGTATCCCTCTTAAAATCCTGTTTTGATGTCTACGATACATCTTGCCACTGTTTTTCATATGTGTGTAGTTTTGTGTTTGGAAATTTTGCTTTATGTTTATATACAGTCATTTTCAAAAATGAGTACACTCTGTTTTAACACTATGCTTTGTGTGCATGTGGTCTTGTGTGCATGTGGTTGTAGTGGCTTTTAGCATTAGGCAAACACTACTTCAGATGAACAACAGCATATTACTTTTTTCATTGTTCCATATGACAAAAATGAAGCAATAATAATAAAAATGTGGGCAATACTAAGTACCCCATGATTCAAAAGCTTTGTCTTTTCAGCCTCACATTGTAGAGGAATCAATTCAGAGAGATTTTTGGGCTTTTACTGATGCTCAGCTCTTTAAAGGTACCACCACAGCATTTTAAATCAGATTGCAGTCTGGACTTTGAGTAATCCAATTTCAAAACCTTGCTTCTTTTTTTTTTCTCTTTTCAGCTATTCAGATGTAGATTTGCTGGTGTGCTTTAGATCATTGCCATGCTGCATGACCTCATTTTGACCAAGCTTTAGCTGACGGTCTCACATTTGCCTCTAGAATACTTTGGTATACAGAGGAAACTATGGTTGCTTCATTGAGTGCAAGGTTCTCAGGATCTGTGGCTGCAAAACAATCCAAAATCATCATACTTCCACCACCCTGCTTGACAGTGGCTATATGGTGTTTGTACTGAAACAATCAAACCATGCTTTTTCAGTTCTCTTCTACTTGTGCTGTCATGGTCTTCATTATACAACATGTTTGGGGAGATCTGCTGAGACTGAGATGTAGCTCTTTTTTTCTTTTCTTTTTTTCTCTTCTTTTTTTGACTGGCAACTATCTTGAATGCTTTGCACTTCAAAATTAAATGTATATTTCTCACTGAAGAACACTGAACTTGAGATTGTTTGGACATTATAACCATTTGTGAACAGTGTATAATTGTTTGAATTGTTTCTTATATGATAACTGGATATACTTAAGACAAAGTGACTTAAAATTTGAGTTTATGAACAAAGGAACAGAACTTTCTCGATAGACATCATAATTTCATATGAACCTAATGTTCTCGAAAACAAAGGCTCATGAAGTTCAGATGATATGACTTAAAAATATATATCCCTCACAAATGAAACTAAAATATCTTAGTTTCCAAGCTTGATTCAAACTAAATGAAATCAAAAAATCTGACAAGCATAACCACACATTGTCATCAACAGTCATAGAATAAAACTAGATTAAATTTAGCAGCAGTGAGGTTACCCTACTGGGAGTCTTTGCCAAACTGTGATTACAGCATGGCTCAAGAAAATAAGCTCAGTGTTCTGGAAAAAAATAATGTCAATTATGAAATGCAAAATTAGAATGAAAAAAAATTGTCAAAGCTGATACAACTGAGTCATCTCTCAAATGTTTAGTTAAAAAAATATCCAAAAACTGCTTTGTTTTGCTATGTTCTCAGAAATGCATTTTCCATGGTTAATTTTGCCTCTATCTTACAATGAGTAGGAATATTCATATTTCTAAGATTTACAGTTTTTATATCTTAACGTTGAGATGACCAAGAATTTGTTCAGAGAGATTTCCATAAACCCAGTGCTTATTAAAGATGAACAATCAAATGCTGGTGTAAGATGGAAATGTGTTTTCACAAAGGTCAGATTCATTCAGAGTCAGATACCGTGACATGCATTTCTTATTTTAAGATTTTGTGTGCATGCACAGAATTTTTTTTAAATGACAAAAACAATGAAAAAAACTCACAAAAAATGCACCACTTCAAAATAAAAAAAAAAGTGATACTTTTCTTGGAACTGGCTTGTCATTCATCAACTAAAAGCAACTCACTGTACTGTAGTTTTTATATGCTAATGACAAGTTTTTTTTTTATCTCTGTCAAAATAGCGTTGCAGTAAAACTTTGTAGAACCTTTACACATCTAATGCAGACAGAGAATCCACAAAACACATTTCATCTTTACAAAAAGACAGATGAAAGAAATCCCTGCTGGGAAAATATAAGTTATGACATGGTCACGTGGAACAGAGGGTAGAAGAGGAAGAAGGCACGAGTGGCTCTCCGTGTCTCTGCCTCTTCTAATAAAAATCATTCAAATAAAACAAAAAGATACAGATTTTAATTAAAAAAGGTTTTATATTATGTACATTTTGACAAACCCAAATCAGAAATGGAAAAATGCAAATGAAAGAATGAATGAATGAATGAATGAATGAAGGTTGCTTGGGGCTGCGTTCTTGCTCTTTACAAAACTGAAATTGCTTTCAGTTCTTTGAATCGTTTAATGATTTTATGCTCTCAAGAATGAAATAAATGCAAATGTGTCACAGTCTTTCTGTTTTTAAACATTTCAGTGTTTTATGTGTTTGTTGGCAAAGTGGAGATTTAATGCCAATTTTTGGTCCTCAAACACTCAGCTTTTCCTTTTCACTACTTTTGAACCAAGTTATCATCACTTATTTTAAATAATATCACTTTTAAATATGATCAAATATTATTATCGTTTTTTTTTTACTTCAACCTTTTTTACATTTTAACAAATGGAATGAAGCTGATATATTGGGTTCATACTGCTTGCAAAGCAACAAAAGTCAAAGTTCTTTTTCTTAAATTTTAAATTATTTATTTTTAAAAAATGAATTAGTTTAGTTATTGATATTTCTCAACTTTGTCTGTTTTGGATCTCCACACACAAAAGACACAAAATACTTTTTTAGTTTTTAAAATGAAAGGTATAATGGTGAATACTTAAATAGATTGTTTAACCCTCTCCATTCATTATGTAAACATTAAAAAAAGATTGTTAGATTTGAGCAGTGATGGAGACAATGTTAAACTCTTGCTCTTGTCTGAATTTAGATGAAAAGTATTCGGTTTAAGCTAATATGTTCAAAGTCTGAGACTGACTGTATGTTTGATGACGGTCATAGAGGCAGCTACAGCAGCTGTATCACACTAGTTTTTCCTTTAGGATTATGAATCTGTGTCTATGATGGTATACCAGACAACCCCTAAAAGCCCTTTATCATCTGAATAAGACGCCCTTGGACTATAGCAGATTATCATCTGCTGGTATTGTCAATGTTCAGAGACACATCAGTGTGGCAACGCTGATGACAGAGGAGAGGTGTTTGAGATTCTGTGTGTAATTTTAAGTCTTTCTTGTTTTTTCTTCTTTTTAAATTATATATCACGCAGATGGAATTGTTTTACCTCCAGAGTCTGAGAGCATGTGCGGGTGTATCATGATGGTTAAATGAAACAATGTCAAATGAATCAGTCCGATCCACAACTGGTTTGAACTTATTGAAACATCATTGCCATTCAAGCTTTCATTTCTTTAACATAGAGTTTGTTATGGCCTGGGTCGGCCTTGGCAGCCCTGTGTGTGTCTGTGTCTGTCAAGTTGGCGTCTTTCCCTGTCTTTAGTGTTTCCTGTTTTACTTTGAAAGGTCTGTCTTGTCTCTATTGTTTTCAGTTTTGCTTCCTTCCCCTCGTTACCACTGATTCCCTGCACCTGCCTCTCGTTTGTTCCTCTGTGTATTTAAGTCCTGTCATTTTCCCCTGTTCTCTGTGGGTCATTGTTGTCGTAAGTATGTGTTTGCAGTCTTGTATGTTTTCCCTCCCGTTTTTGGATTTTTATTAGTTATGTTTTTTCCAGTTTGGCTTTTTGTGTTTTTTGATTGTTGCCTCTTTGTGTTTCTGGATCGTTTTGGACTTTTTGTGTTTGTGGAATAAACCTTTGTTTTTTGAGATCTCCTGCACCTTGGTCCTTTTCGTAGCCGCAAACCGTGACAGAATGACCCACCTTCACCTGGACCAAGCAGGAGAACCCGATGTCTTTTGGGGCACCCGACTGGCCGGAGGGGGGCCCAAGAGCATCCAGCACGCCAGTCGGAGCGGGGGGTTTGGACCAGCCCATTACCTGGCCGGGTTCGCCTCCGGGGAGGAGGAGGAGACGCCTCGGAGAAGGCGAGGCAGGCGCTCACGCTCTCGGGCGGCCCAACAGGTGGCCAGTTCTCCAGGGCTTCGTGTCGGAGAGTGTTGACTTTGGGGGTTTTAAATGAACAATCTGACGCCCTGGAGGCCACATCACCTCCTGCACTCACCCAGGTCCACACACCACGGACCCAGTCGCCACCGCCAGGCCCCTTCTCCACAGAGGCCTTGGTCTTCTTACGGGGGTATCAGGAGGAGTCCGAGGCCTTCCAAGACCTCCACCACCGTCTCACGTCCTCCGTATTGGGGACCACCGACGTGAGGCGGTGGATATTCGTCTATGACCTCCTCCTAAAAGACCTCGCCACCAAGTCCCGGCTCCTCACCATGCCGTCCATGAGGGCGCTTCAGGCCGACCTGGTGAGGGCTAGGGATGAGCTGGTGGTCTTGGTACCGACGTCCAGGGCGGTCCCCAGTGCCGCATCCGTTCCTGTCTCCGAGGTGGTCGACGCACCTCCCCTCGTTCCCGAGGTGGTCGACTCACGCTCACCAGATTTCGCTCCCGAGGTGGTCGACGCACCTCCCCTCGTTCCCGAGGAGGTCGACTCACGCTCACCAGATTTCGCTCCCGAGGTGGTCGACGTACCTCCCCTCGTTCCCGAGGTGGTCAACTCACGCTCACCAGATTTCGCTCCCGAGGTGGTCGACGCACCTCCCCTCGTTCCCGAGGTGGTCGACTCACGCTCACCAGATTTCGCTCCCGAGGTGGTCGACGCACCTCCCCTCGTTCCCGAGGTGGTCGACTCACGCTCACCAGATTTCGCTCCCGAGGTGGTCGACGCACCTCCCCTTATTCCCGAGGTGGTCGACTCACGCTCACCAGATTTCGCTCCCGAGGTGGTCGACGCACCTTCCCTCGTTTCCGAGGTGGTCGACTCACGCTCGCCAGAGTCTGTTCCCGAGGTGGTCGACGCACCTTCCCTCGTTTCCGAGGTGGTCGACTCACGCTCGCCAGAGTCCTGTTCCCGAGGTGGTCGACTCACGCTCGCCAGAGTCTGTTCCCGAGGTGGTCGACTCACGCTCGCCAGAGTCTGTTCCCGAGGTGGTCGACTCACGCTCGCCAGAGTCTGTTCCCGAGGTGGTCGACGCACCTTCCCTCGTTCCTGAGGTGGTCGACTCACGCTCGCCAGAGTCTGTTCCCGAGGTGGTCGACTCACGCTCGCCAGAGTCTGTTCCCGAGGTGGTCGACGCACCTCCCCTCCTTCTCGAGGTGGTCGACGCGCCTTCGTGTTTCCCTGCGCCCCTGCAGCAGGAGCTGCAGGCGGCCGAGACTCTCCGTGCGCCCCTGCAGCAGGAGCTGCAGGCGGCCCAGACTCTCCGTGCGCCCCTGCAGCAGGAGCTGCAGGTGGCTGAGAACCAGCCGTCGCCCCTGCAGCAGGAGCTGCAGGCGGCCGAGACTCTTCCTTTGCCCCTGCAGCAGGAGCTGCAGGTGGCCGAGAACCAGCCGTCGCCCCTGCAGCAGGAGCTGCAGGTGGCCGAGAACCAGCCGTCGCCCCTGCAGCAGGAGCTGCAGGCGGCCGAGACTCTCCGTGCGCCCCTGCAGCAGGAGCTGCAGGCGGCCCAGACTCTCCGTGCGCCCCTGCAGCAGGAGCTGCAGGTGGCTGAGAACCAGCCGTCGCCCTGCAGCAGGAGCTGCAGGCGGCCGAGACTCTTCCTTTGCCCCTGCAGCAGGAGTCCCCTGCAGCAGGAGCTGCAGGTGGCCGAGAAACCAGCCGTCGCCCCTGCAGCAGGAGCTGCAGGTGGCCGAGAACCAGCCGTCGCCCCTGCAGCAGGAGCTGCAGGTGGCCGAGAACCAGCCGTCGCCCCTGCAGCAGGAGCTGCAGGTGGCCGAGAACCAGCCGTCGCCCCTGCAGCAGGAGCTGCAGGTGGCCGAGAACCAGCCGTCGCCCCTGCAGCAGGAGCTGCAGGCGGCCGAGACACTCCCTGCGCTCCTGCAGCAGGAGCTGCAGGCGGCCGAGACACTCCCTGCGCCCCTGCAGCAGGAGCTGCAGGCGGTCAAGACTCTTCCGTCGCCGCTGCACCAGGAGCTGCAGCAGGTGCAGCCTCTTCCGTCGCCGCTGCACCAGGAGCTGCAGCAGGTCCAGCTTCTTCCGTCGCCGCTGCAGCAGGAGCTGCAGCAGGAGCTGCAGCAGGTCCAGCTTCTTCCTTCGCCTCTGCAGCAGGAGCTGCAGCAGGTCCAGCTCCTTCCGTCGCCGCTGCAGCAGGAGCTGCAGCAGGAGCTGCAGCAGGTCCAGCTCCTTCCGTCGCCGCTGCAGCAGGAGCTGCAGCAGGTCCAGCTCCTTCCGTCGCCGCTGCAAGCGGAGCTGCAGCAGGTCCAGACTCCTTCCGTCGCGGCTGCAGCAGGAGCTGCAGCAGGTCCAGCTCCTTCCGTCGCCGCTGCAGCAGGAGCTGCAGCAGGTCCAGCTCCTTCCGTCGCCGCTGCAGGAGGAGTCGCAGGTGACTCCACGGCGCCCCCTGGCTCCCGTCCGGCGCCGCGGCCGCTCTCCGCCTCGTCAGTTCCTGGTTCCTGCACGCCGACGCCGTGGTCGTCAGCCTCGTCAGTTCCTGGTTCCTGCACGCCGACGCCGTGGTCTTCAGCCTCGTCAGTTCCTGGTTCCTGCACGCCGACGCCGTGGTCGTCAGCCTCGTCAGGTCCTGGTTCCTGCTCGCCGACGCCGGGGTCGTCCACCTCGCCAGGTCCTGGTTCCTGCACGCCGGCGTTGCCTGCCCTATCAGTTCCTGGGTCTAGGCCACCGACGCCGGCTGCCTCGTCTGTTCCTGGTTCCAGTCCGCTGGCATGGTGGTCGTCCGCCTCAACTGTCTCTGCCATCTGTCAGGCGCCGAGGCCGACCCCCTGGACTGTTTAGGGCCTCCTTCCGGCGCCGAGGCCGGCCCCCTGGACTGCTTCGGGCCTCCGTCAGGCGCCGAGGTCGGGCCCATGGGCTGCTTCGGACCTCCGTCGGGCGCTGCAGCCGCCCTCCTGAACTCTTTCTGTTTGGCCTGAGGGTCTGGTGATTGTTTGGGTTTTTTGTTTTGTTTTGGTTCCCTGCCTTCCGGCCCCCTCCACCCGCCCTGCTCTGCTCCCCTTCCTCTGTTTGTTCTGCCTTTTTTTGGTTTGGACCGTCTGGGAGCCGGTCCTTTGGGGGGGGGTACTGTTATGGCCTGGGTCGGCCATGGCAGCCCTGTGTGTGTCTGTGTCTGTCAAGTTGGCGTCTTTCCCTGTCTTTAGTGTTTCCTGTTTTACTTTGAAAGGTCTGTCTTGTCTCTATTGTTTTCAGTTTTGCTTCCTTCCCCTCGTTACCACTGATTCCCTGCACCTGCCTCTCGTTTGTTCCTCTGTGTATTTAAGTCCTGTCATTTTCCCCTGTTCTCTGTGGGTCATTGTTGTCGTAAGTATGTGTTTGCAGTCTTGTATGTTTTCCCTCCCGTTTTTGGATTTTTATTAGTTATGTTTTTTCCAGTTTGGCTTTTTGTGTTTTTTGATTGTTGCCTCTTTGTGTTTCTGGATCGTTTTGGACTTTTTGTGTTTGTGGAATAAACCTTTGTTTTTTGAGATCTCCTGCACCTTGGTCCTTTTCGTAGCCGCAAACCGTGACAGAGTTGGTATATAATTTTGCAGTCTTTATGTAAAGGTTTAAAGCATTTGGTACTATTTCACAAATGAAGCAAAAGTAAAAATAACATAATCTCGAATCACTTTGAGCCATATAAAGTTTTAAAGGCATACATTTAGGTTGTGGGATTCACATCCAGGCAACATTTGTGATAAACGTGTTGGCTCGGCAGGATAAAAAATGGCTTTGTGCTGGTGTATAATCAGTTCTGCAGCATTTTACAGATTCCACACGAGCGAATGCTCGAAAGATTGTTGGATCAGACTTACATGGTAAGATTAAATTCCTTTCAAAAAGCCATGCAAGCCAAGCATTATGATAGTTTGGGCTCTTACAGAGCAAAAAAGGCAGCCACTATACCATGTCAAATCGGTGCTTAGGAGAGTGACAGATGAAGGGAGCATAGAAGTGTAACTGCTGCTTTGATCATGGACTTTGTCAGAGTTTGGTGTGTTATGTGGAAGACAAGTGTACGACCCAAATACAGACAAAATGATGGCAGATAATTCTACAAACAAAAGGCTTTAATCAGACTTCAAGTCAAGTTCCTGATTTTCATTGTATAATGCTCAATGTGCTTTTTTTTTTAACCAGACTTAACCCATGACTCATTGATGAGTGTCTCAACCAGGTTTTGCTCTGTGAGCTGTTTAACAGAACTGACAGCTTCCCTTCATGCCTTGTCTTTCATACTTAAGCAAATTCTGACCAGTAAATCTTAACAGACCATTGTTTTTTTTCTCCACAATCTTTAAAGTATGTTTGTTGTATTTGTCCCCATCTTTAAGTGTCATTAGTTCTAGCTCCTAGTGACACCTCACTTTGACCTTCCCACCTTCCCAAATTGAAGGCTTCTTTGTAAGTGCAGGATAAGTGAGGCCTCCTCCTCTGCTTCGATCCTCCCTGAGATGCAGGGAGTCTGCTGAAGCTTGACCTGATGAGCTTGCTCGCCTGTGTTTTGCCATGTGATTGTGGAGATGTTTAGCTCTGTAAAGGCCGATGCACTCTTCACTGCACTGGACTGTGAAACACCACTCATTCTCTTACAGAGAAGGAAAACGCCAGAAACTGTAACCTAGAAATCAAACTCTGTAAATGAGAGTGTAATCATTGACACTATTTTTTAATTACACTAATTACAATAGCAAACAGAAAAAGTGCTTTTAAAAAAGATGCTGCGGTGATGATGACTAATTTGAAAAGGGCAATGGTTCTAGCAAGAAAAGTGTAACCGAGAAAGATACATCAATACAATACAAAAATGTCTTTTTTGAGTTCTGTTTTGCAGTGGAACAACAAACAGTTTGTACTTAACCTATACACCTTCATGTGGAATATACGTTGCTTAATGAAAACTAATTATTCATGCTTCCCTGGTTCCCAGCTTTTACAAATATTGATGCAACTGTGCCTGAAGATGGGAATTCTGTCGAATGTTGCAGTAGATTGTCATTAACTGTTTGTTGCAACAAACCAGCAGAGCTTTTTTTAAAACTGGAATGAAAGAGATAGATGAGACTTCAGAAAAAATGTGCCAAAACAATGAGAGAAGAGGTGAAAGCAGGCTGAAGGTACTCATTCAAAAAGAAGATAAAGGATTCTGTGACAGAAATGAGTTTTCCCTACAAATAGTCCTGATTTTATTATCCATCTTGAATCCAATAAAGTCACATAAATAACTGACTTCCACAGAGGAGCCATGGGAAGTTGTCTGCAGTATCTGGAACATCCTGCTGTCTAGTTTACCATTTAGCTGCACATTGTTTTCCTTGGATGGTGCTGTTTTGTACTACTGATGGAAGTCTTTGTATTCACAAGTCTGTTCTCACTTGACATATAGATTTTTGGTCAGGGCCCCTTTTCCTCACTTTTTATTTACAGGGTAGTCCTTGAGTGTCATTTTTCAACTTGAACGAACAGTTCAGTTGACCTCCAATTGTTGTCCCTCATCATCTGTAAACAAGTATCGTGGGACTGTAGACAAATACTTTTGTAATCTGAAGCAACCTGATGGGGCCGGATGACATCTGTATGAAACAATCCCTTTTCCACAAAGAACCCATAGCACGACCCTCAAGGCCTAAAAGATACACCCAGTACCAGACATCCACTCAAGGACACTCAGATGTTGTTACTCCAGACCCTCATTTTTGGATCAACATGGTAGATTACTTTTCCACACCACAGTGGACAACAAAAGGTGTTTTTTTCTTTGCTGGACAGGCCACTCAAAAATTAACTGGAGGGAAAACCTAAGGGTTTATCAACCTCTCTGGATGAGTTACTGTGGCTTTAGTTTGGCTGAGTAATTTTGATAAAGTTTCCACAGAGTTGGAGCTTGTACTGTGACTCTAAGATCCTAAGAAACAGCTATGTGAACCCTTATATTAATTTATTAACTGTATTTCCAAACAATTCAATTTTTGTGAGGTATACACACTGAGTGCTTTTTTATCTTGTTTGTGCTTTCCAGTAAATTGATTTAATCCATTGTGTGTCCAAAGGTCATAAAAAAAAACACACACACACACAACATGCATTTCCTTAACTTGCTGCTGAGCTTAGAATTCCCCCACCATATCAATCGTTACCAAACATCAGCATGACACTGAACCTATTTCATAGCACTTCTTCCTCTTTGGTCTTTTACATCTACTTTATACAACTATGTGTTTGGGGTTTTATGGCTTTTTTTTTGGGCATTTTGTTTTGCCATGGCCAATAATTGATTGTATATTTTTATGAAATATGCAACCTTGTATACAGATTTTGCCATTATACCATCATAGAATTATACATGTCAGTGTTGCGGTTCATCTTAATGTTGTTAAATCTATGCATTTCTGCTAAAACTAACCACGTAAAATGAAAAAGGTGTTCATAACACTGGAGCTGAATTCCAGTCACTGAACTCAAACTCTGTTCTCCTGCCTGGAGAACTGAGCTTGAGTTGCCTCCAGCCAAAAACCTACTCCTGCCTCCAAATCCTGGATGTTCACTTAGCAAATGCAAATACAAATTACAGCACAAATTACATTCGACAATGGCACTAAAGGGGGACCCACTACATTAAAATGTGATGCCGAAGTTTTCCACCAAAGCAACGGTACTATATGTGACAAGCTTAAATTAAGTCTAGGGTAATACAGCGAAGATTTACTCTTTCCAGGTTTCTGTTGTTTACATGGACAGTGACATTGACTCATCAGTCCAGTTTGATGTAGTTTATGTGACTGAAAAGAAAAATACATTTTCCCAAAGACTTCAGCATTGTTTTTGTCTCTTTTTTTAAATTTAATATTGCATCTCAGCGACCTAGGTTTGAAGATATATCTTTTCAATTGTCGCTGTATTGTCTGAGACAGGTTTGATTTTAATCTATCCACACATTTTCCAGAAACTTCCTCCAGATTTTTCTGAGGGATCCCATCTGCTTCTAAAACCGCTGGGAGACATTATCCCTAATGTAAGTCCTAGGTTGGCCTTGTGGCCTCTACCAACTTGGCCATGCCTTATAATCCTCTAAATGGAAGCTCTCAGACAGCATCCTTATCAGCTGCTCAAATCACTTTAACTGGCTGGAGCAGTGGGTCGGGTCTGAGATCCTCTCAGGTTTTTTAATTTTTCACTCAATGTCAGAGAGTAAGTCTAGCCACTTTGCAGAGAAAGCTAATTTTAGCAGTTTTTATTCCTAATCAAATTCAATCTGATGTTACCCAAGATTTGCAGCCACTGGAGAGGGAGAGGGAGCAGACGGACAAATAAATTGAAATAAATTGAATTCTCATATGGTCCAGCTTCCTCCTCACCACTAAGACACAGTATAGTGACAGCATAACTTTAGATGCTGCACCCTACAGTTAGGCTTAACATCCCTCTTCCCTTTCCTCATAAATAAATTCCAGTTAGACTTCACTTCACCTTTTCCACCTAAGAAATTTGCTCTTCCCCTTTACCTGAAGGGAAAATGATTTTTGTTTTTTGTTTTGTTTTTTTTTTTTTTTAAGCAGAGAACCATGACCTCTGAATTGAAGATGCTGGTTCTCACAAATGAGTACAGGAGGCCTGTGATATCCCCACAAGAAATGCCCCATCAGTAAGAAGGAAACCTGTTTCTATGCTTAGTCATCTCTTCTGTTGGCCTTGATTTACTCTTATTTTAAGTCTAAGTTATTCATGGAAATGTGTGTACTATCTAAACAAAAGTGCTCTTCCACAGATGATTGATATAAATTTGGAATCTTATCTCCAACAGGCCTCATGACATCAGAGTAGGGTAGCCTCATAAGTCCAGTAAACAGGACAACAAACCTAAACCTAAAAATTGCTATCTACCTACACTATATTGCCAAAAGTATTTGCTCACTCATCCAAATTATCGGAATCAGGTGTTCCAATCACTTCCAAGGCCACAGGTGTATAAAATTAAGCACCTAGGCATGCAGACTGTTTCTACAAACATTTGTGAAAGAATGGGTCGCTGTCAGGAGCTCAGTGAATTCTAGCGTAAAATTGTGATAGGATGACATCTGTGCAACAAATCCAGTCAAGAAATTTCCTCGCTCCTAAATATTCCACAGGCAACTGTTAGCTGTATTAAAGGAAGGAAATGTAAATGTAAGGAAATGGAAAGTGTTTGGGAACGACAGCAACTCAGCCACGAGGTGGTAGACCACGTAAACCGATGGAACGGGCTCAGCGGATGCTGAAACGCATAGTGCGAAGAGGTCGCCAGCTTTCTGCAGAGTCAATCACTACAGACCTCCAAACTTCATGTGGCCTTCAGATTAGCTCAACAACATTGTGCAGAGAGCTTCATGAATGGGTTTCCATGGTGGAGCAGCTGCATCCAAGCCATACATCACCAAGTGCAATGCAAAGCGTCAGATGCAGCACGCCACCACTGGACTCTAGAGCAGTGGAGGAACGTTCTCTGGAGTGATGAATCACGCTTCTCCATCTGTTAATCTGATGGAAGAGTCTGGGTTTGGTGGTTGCCAGGAGAACGGTACTTTTCTGACTGCATTGTTCCAAGTTTAAAGTTTGGTGGAGGGGGAATTATGGTGTGGGGTTGTTTTTCAGGAGCTGGGCTTGGCCCCTTAGTTCCAGTGAAAGGAACTCTGAATACTTCAGCGAGGCATTTTGGACAATTCCATGCACCCAACTTTTAGAGGAATGGAGTTTTTTTAATTTGTAATAACAGTCATAAAGCATAAGGAAAATTATTCATGCAGCATAACACAGATATCTGCACATGCATAGAAATATCAAGATAATAACATGTACACAAACAGGAAGAGATTGGCACATAGGCCTACACAAACTACACACTGCGTAGCCTGCAATGCTTCCCTAATCTGGTCCTTCATCCCTCTGTCCTTCACTCAAGCTCATTGTCACTCAATTTCAAAAGCATGAAGACAATGGTGTTGAAGTAATTAGATCAGGTTTATTCCACCTCACTGCTCCAGTCCAAACCTCATTCTGACTGACAAGAGCAGCACTCCTACTTTCTCTTTATCTTGGACACTGCTCATCTTATTGTTTCCTTTTTCAATAAAGTTTGCATTATTGGCATGAATGGTACATTAATTCCTGACTACCTTTAGCAACTTAGGTTTTTATTCACAGCTCTAAAGTCAATATAATGCTAACTCTAACCCTAACCCTGCAAGTTCCAGCACAATTCCAACTGGAACTGCATACTGCACAGAGCTGTTGTTTATAAGATTCTTCAGCCTAGCCCAGAGCACTTTCAGCCAAGCTGAGCAACAGCTCTGTGTGTCAGACCGACTGTGCGACCAAGCTGCCCATGGAAAATCCTTCCAGGACTCTTCCAAGCAGAATTATGGCTGGTCCGTCCGTGGTGAAGTTGTGGCCTTTGCTCCCGCAGGCTCTCTGTGAGTTCAGCCACAGAGCTCTGCTGTGGAACCCTGTGTCTTGTTGAGCCTGGGCCCTGCAGCACTTGTCTTGTTCCTGTAGCAACACTTTAAATTAGGATGTTTGGAAAAACAATTGGAAGGAAATTGATATAAAGTAATATGAATGACCATCCTGGATTAGCAGAAGCTAAGTCAGCCAAAGTAAAAGCCGCAAACTGGTGAAAGACGGGCTCCAAATGCTCTGTACAAACCCTTACGTGACCGGTTTATCCATTTATATATACAGTCACAATTCTGGCCAAACCCACAAAGATAACCACACCCCTTCATTTGATTATAAGGAATTGAAATAAAAAGAGCCCTGAAATAAAAGTGGTGTTTTTTTAAAAAAAGTTTCCTGAAATACATAAATGTTGCATTACAAAATAAAAGCTTCACTAATACATAAATACACCAGTATGAAACAAAAGGATGTTGAAATAAATAAATATAAATATCATTATGAAATAAAAGTGAATAAATAACTATACCATTTTTAAAGAAAGGTGTCATAAAATATATAAATATGCCGTTATAAATTACTGTAAAACTGTCATGAAACAAATAAGTTAGCCATTTAAAAATGTATATGTTATTAATGTATTCTGTAACTACTTCATTTGCAAATACTTGAAATGACTCCATACATTTGAAACCTGTTTTTTCTTAAACTGCACAGCCCCATGCTACAAAGATGGAACCAGCAGCATGGAGAAGCCTGTTGGAACACACCCACCTGTTAGCTGTTTTAGCTTGGCATGTTTAGCTTCTGCTAACCCAAAATGATCATTCTCATAAAACTTTATATATTTATATTTTTAGGCCCCCGAGAGTAAAAACCACAGTCCATCATGGGCTTCACTGTGGAGGGACCAATCAGGTCCCTTTGAAGAATCCCTAAATTTATCATAAATAGTTCGGCTTTGTGTTAGTCAAGCGGCATTGCTGGTCCAACGTAGAGCTGTTGTCTGGCACTCTGGGCTTCAGCTTGGCAAAGGAGCTGATAAAGCAATTGTAAGCAGCTGTACTGAGATGCTCCTGGGAAATCATTTACTCTTCCAATAGGAACTTCTCTGCAGCTGTTAATCCCGGTAGTTGAACCGCCAGTCTCTTTTGTTGCTTCAGTGGAGACAAGTGACTGCTGCAGTAGGCATGGCTAAGCTATGCTCTGTCCTTTGTACTCAGATTCTTCAAGAACCACCACAGCCAGTAATGGCGCTCTGTTAGTTTAATCCACACATGCATCAAGTTCTTTGAACCCACTTGTAAATACGTGTAATTCTGCTGCAAAATTGGCAAAATTATTATAGTAGTCAATGGGCATTTGTGCTGTTTTGCAGCCAGCGGTGGTCAGTGGAGGAACTCCAAAAAAACATTCTGCTCCGCTTCCTCCTGACTGCCAGTGGCAGTAACACAGTGGATATGTCTTCTAGCACTCTGTGCAGGTTGAAGATTATATGTAAACAAAGTCACATATGTGACCTGTCAGCTACCATTGTGCTTCTAGTAAAAATACTGCACTGTAGATGACGTCCAGTCTCTTTGATCTTCTTGAGTGGTGGCCTGGTGTTTTCCACAGGTCACAAACTCTGTAGATCCGTGCTTCGAATCTACAATTTCAGGTAAAGGGGCTAGGCATTTGTCATCCTGCCTGTGACTGAACGGTTAAACTGCAAACACTACCCTCTTAGGGTTAACTCGTGATCCCACCCCTATTCATTTTTTACAGGCTACTTTCAGCCAGGAACTGCGGCTTCTCATGTTGCTGGTTTGTTTGCCATGGTGCTGCCGCAGCCCTGATCGCATTTGTATGTCAGCTGCACGGGCGGTACAGACACTCCTGGAAGAGGAGGTAAGTTCCTGGAGGTTCCTGATCGGGTTCACTTGGATTTCCGGGCTTTCCCACTCACGTATGAGCAGGAGTGTTTGTTTGATCTGCCCCAGCTAGAAGATCAGACCACATACGCTTTTAGGCATGCACTTTTTTTTTGCGCAGTTCCTGCTTGGATTACCCAGTTTGTGACTCCTTGTAGTGGTTTGTGTGCCGCAGTGTGAATCCTGCACATGTCCACTGAAAGTGGGGGATGGGCATGAGCTGTGTCTAGGTCTGGGCCACCTTAGGAATGCGCTCACTGAAGGGCCGTGTATACTCTTGCGTCAATGTGTTGCCGTCAGCTTGTCGCAGAGATGCCGCAGGCACTTTTGATCTATACTTGCGCGGTCTCCGCTATGTTATTCCAAGCCACAACACGAGAGCGACAATCCCTAACGAACTAAACTTACTAAACTTATCTCTTGTGTTTTTCCACTTCCTCACTGTCTCGGCCGTATCCAGACCCACATTCATCGCAATCTCCCTCCATGAATTACTAGAATATGTGCTGTCTTTGTGGTGTGGAGAACAAGAATCGTACAGATGTGGGTACTTCCTCATTTCTTCAATGACGCGCTCTTTTCTATCCGGATGTAGAATTGACCAATCAGAGCCCTCCTTTCGCTCCTCTCTCCTCCCCCTCTTCACACTCTCTGCGTAGTGTCTGCGTCGAGCTACTTTTTTGGAGAGGTGCACGAGAAGTCTCTGCGTAGTGTCTGCGTAGGATGGGTGGGGTGGGGGTACCTCTGCGTTGTCTGCGTAGGTAACGCAGACGACCTGATGTTCGAGTATAAATCAGGCTTGACACCTGAATTGATTGCAGCCTTTTGCCCCTTTCTCTGAGGGAGGTGTGGCTGCCCCAGGATTGAAGCTGTCCTGCTTGGGAGTGGCAACGCACCTTCTGCTCCTGATCATGCAGGTGCAGACTCACACAAAAGACATGGCAAGTGTAGGGGCAGATCTGAGTCGGGCTTTAGCAGCCCTAATCAAAAAAAAAGTAGACGCTGCACACTCCGCCTCATCAGGAGGTGAATGCCCTGCAGGCAGAAGTGGAGCAATTGAAGGCCGCGGTGAGGCCCCAGTCATCCACACCTACAGCCATATGTGATGCATGGGATGATGGATGAGCATGATGATGGTATGTCCACAACGGCTTCCAATTCGCATTTCCAGGCTGCTGGAGGGGGTTCTAGCCTTAGGAGCGAGTCTTCCACCATCCACCCTTACCGGGAGGGGGACCCCCCCATGCACGGAGGTGAGGAATGGCTCGACAGCTCTGGCAGCTGGACTGCTGTTGGAGGGATCCAAAGGCCTTTGCCCATCATGGCAGAGATGCCAGGACCCTAGGCTAGGGTCCTTGCATAGAGGCATAGAGACATAGAGGCCTGTCTCTATATTTCAAGGACAAGCATGTGCTTGTCTGCACAGACTGAACCTCAGCGGTGTTTGATATCAACCAAGAGGGGATGAAATCCCTAGCCTCGCTGAGGGAGACACAGCTGATTTGGACGTGGGACCTACCGTTGCCTGGCCTCTTTGAGAACAGTGCCCTTGCCACGCAAGACAAATTCTACCTGTGACAGGCCTACCTGTCATGCCAGGCGCTGCCCTCTGGGGAATGGCGACTGCATCTCCAGGTGGTACAACAGATATGGAAACATTTTGGGAAAGCGAGTGGATCTGTTTGCCTCACAGAGCTCAGCACATTGCCTCTGGCTTGCCAGGAGGCTGCTTTCCCCTTTTTGGTGTGGTCTGTCATTCCGCTAAGGTCGTGGCCACCTCATGGGCAGTGATTAAGGGCATGTCACTGCAGGACATATGCGCAGCAGCATCCTGGGTGAAGCCCTGTACCTTTTCCAGGTTCTACCGCCTCAATGTGGCCTCCGGGCCTTTGCTGACATCAACCATTCTGCCTTTGGCCTGTTCCAACTGACCAGCAGGTGAGTGTCAGTCACTTGTGACACTGCTGGTATTAGTCATCCACTTTGTTTACTGCCAATGGAAATCAGGAAGGAACGAAACAGAACGAAAGTTGCATAGGTAGCTATGGTTCTGTGAGTTCCTGGATGACTTCCAGTCACACAGGTCACTCTGGTTCTTCGAGGTTCAAAAAGATCTTGTGAGACTGGATGCTGTCTACAGCACAGTATTTATAGCGGAAGCGCAACGGGATCCAACAGGTCACATATATCACTTTGTTTGCATAAACTCTCGATCTGCACAGAGTGCTAGAAGACATATTAACTTTGTTTACTGCCATTGGCAGTCATCCAGGAACTCACAGAACCATAGTTACCTACGTAACTTCTGTACTTCCTGGATGAGCTGCAATCCGGAACTGGGATGTTAAAAACCAGAAGTTCACATGACATGCCAAAACCCCAAATGCAGCAGTAACGACTGGTTTCAACTAGTGCTGCCACCTAGTGGATACCATTTTAGCGGTTCCCCTATTGTAAATTAGATTGTGAAAAAGATTCTGCATCATTAAATATTATAAAGTCACCCAGATCCAGTTCAGTCACCTGAATCTTACTAGTTTGAACTAGAGATGCGCGGTTGAACCGCGCACCCGCGGGCGGAGCGGATAATCCGCATATCGGGCGGATGACTCGTCAAAAAATAATACTTTAATTAAATTCGGGCGGGTTGCGGTTGAAGCACTCAAATAATAATAATAAGAAAAAATATTTTACATATTATTAAAAAGGATGGCGGGTCGGTTCGGTTTTGAAAATTGGTGAAAAAACGTTCCTGCAAATGGATAGCGGGCGGATAGAGATTTTAAGAAGCGGTTGCGGGTTAAAATATACGTCATCCGCGCATCTCTAGTTTGAACAGAGCACAATTTAAACATAGCATGGAATGTTTTATCATTGTCAGACTGTAAATGTGGTGGCTGTGTTCTTTTATACACAAGGTGAGGTAAAAGAAATGCAAAACTTTTTGGGTACAATTTAACTTTTGCTGAATAAGGCTTAAAAGATTGAGATCTTTGGAATTAGAGGGGTTTTTCTGTGTGTGTTTTGTTATGTTTTTTTTTTTTTTTTTTTTTTTTACATGTATTAAATTTTTCATTTGTTTACTTTGGATGAGAGGGACTAGTAGTGAATTTTATTTATCTGACCTGCTCATGAAGGCATCTTAAAATTCAGAATTTAGAAATGTTGACTGTGGTGGAGGAGAGGAATGCTTCAAATGTTGGCAACCAGAATTACAACTCCAAGCCTAATCGAATTTTAACTAGTGTAACCTCCATAAAATATTTTTAAAATACATTAATCTTACCTTGAGTTCTGCTTTTATAACACCACAGAAAAAAGCTGCAAAGTCTTGAATGTGTTACCAAATGCCCTAATATAAAATCCTTAATCCTTTAAAAGCAATAAAAATGCATGTTCTATTGATCTTTTCTCAGATTATTCATTTGGTTTTCAAAGGAAAACAGCAGCTCAAATGTATGTAAAAGAGTCCATCAGCATCAAAATTATTAGGCAGCTTGCTGTGCATAAAGGTGCTACCATCACCCTGGAACTGATTGTCTGATTATCACTGATTATCTTAAAAATATAAGATATAAATATAAAAAAATATTTTCTTGGTATTTCCTACATACTACATTTGAAATAACCTCTCAGCTACTACAAATTCAAGTTTCCCATAATATCTACCATACATTTAATATATTCTAACAAGTGTTTATAACATTAAGAGGCAGATTTGGTAAGACACTGTGCCTGTTGCGAACTGTGTAGGTATTCACTCACTATGCGAAGTGGTGATCCAGTTCTTGAATGGTGTGGACATTGTGATTTTTGCACCTGAGATGGCTGATAGAATTGTTGCATAACATAACAGGTTTGATGCAAAGCCAATCAAGGGAGAGAATCTATAAATGAGGAAATTCTAAAATTGTAAAAAATCTATTTGTAACAACACAAGAAGACTTTATCAGAACCTATCGACTACTTAACCACATTATTTTTGGCAGGAGAAAATTGGTTTCCAAGATAAAAATGGAAACTCAGAAGCAGTCATACAACATTTGCTGCACTAAAACTTTTTGCAGCATTTCTTTTTTTTTTTCCTACAAGTGTTGCCTGGAGTACCCAGTAAACTGCATATTTAATCTGAGTCAAAGAGCAAATCTTAAATATTTTAACTAAATAGTTTATCAAGTTCATGTTTACATAGCCTTTGCTGCTACAAGAAACAAACTGTGTCATAGGTCAAGTACTGCCTGTTCGTGAGTTGGCACTAATTTGCGCTCCTCCTGCTAGACTACTTTGGTCATTGTTGAAATGGGCTGGTTGCACCTGTGCTTATAAATCAGCATAGTTTATGATATAATATCATGCTCAGAACTGGAGGCTCCCATCATTTGCTAACCTGCCCTCCTTTCATCATCCAATCATGCTCCTTCTATGTGGGTGGCTGTAGCTCAGTTGGTAGAGTGGGTCATCCAGTCACTGGAAGGTTGGTGGTGCGATCCCAGCTCCAACTGTCTACATGTCAAAGTGTCCCTGGGTGAGACATTGAACCTTCACTTGCCCCCAGTGGGTCTGGCAGCGCCTTGCATGGCAGCGACCACCCACTGGTGTATGAATGGGTAAATGAAAGGCCATTGTAAAGCACTTTGGGAGCATTATGATGTCTAGAAAGCACTATAAGGTGCAGTCGATTTACCATTCTAAAGTCTAGAAACGTATTTCTATTGTATTCTAATACATCTTCGAAATGTATTTCTGCCAAAAAAAAAAAAATCACCTTCTGTTCGTAACCCACTTTCTATCCAGCGAGAGAATAAGCCAAGACTGTGGATGGATGTATGTGCATAATATTGGAGTGTAGGTACAGTTAAGGGATTTCTTTCATCTTCTCTATCACCTAAAATAATGTTAACCTTGTCATAAACATATCCTAAACTATGTTTAATTTAGACATAACAATTATGAAGAGATTTGCTGTAAATCAAACAAATATTTGTGCACAGGTTTGATCCCACCAATTTTTGGTTTTTCTCCTTCTTTATACCAATGACTGGCTTTTGGTGGGTTTAACAGTTATCATGCCAGCAGTGCTGTCTTGTTGGGAAATCTACTCTCACAAAGTTTCAAACAATCATTAATCTGACTTGGAAAAAATACTATGCAGTTCATATTTATGCCGAAGGTTATAAGGTTACTGGTTTGAATGCCAGCTGGCACATTTCTGTGTGGAGTTTGTATGTTCCCTCTTGAACTTCTGTGGATACTCCAGTTCCCTACTCAAGTCCAAAACAATATATGCTAGGAAAAATAGAATTTCCTTGGAGCAATACCATTTTTTTCCTCCCAAATGGCAAATGGGTAAGGTTGTGTTTTTACTTATAGATGTACAATGACAATACATTTGATTAATCAGCATAAAAGCACTGAATTGTAAAAAGGACCCATTAAGACTTGATCTATTTTTATTTTTCCTTTTTTGTGTCAAGTCCTGATGCACAGAATGTCTTTTTTTAATATGACTGAAGCTAAGTCACATCAGTCCAGTATCCAGATGAGGCATAACGTCATATCAGGTTTTGTAAGTGCTGCATTTACGTGTAGGAGTTTGGCACGTGCAAGGTCAATAGAGAGTGTGAGGTGGCGGACGTCCTCTTCAGTGTAGTAGTTGTAGAGATAATGATGGATTTTCTCATCATGACAGGGTCAAATGGCAAACTGTCCCATTAGGTGAAATGATGCCATATGCAAGGTTATGCACACAGAACATCCATACCAATCAGATAAAAAGCACAGATATGTCTAGCACCATGAATTTTTAGGTGTCCCCACGTGCATGCTCATTCACAAAGAAAACCAATTGACCCATGTGTCCTGGTTGATGGATAGGCTGGAAAACTATTTTTGCAAGCCTTTACTATTAAAGACTATTGCATTTCTTCATGTAACATTTTATTTCAGCATGTAGCCGACCAACACAAAAGGAAAGAGAAAGTATGACATTCACTGCAAATTACAATATTACTAGAATGTTTTAACTTTGTATGTCAAGCAAGAGTATTTATACCAAATAAATGCCTTTGCTATTATATAATGGAACTTCCATCAGAATATAAAAGACAATGAAAATGTATATATCTGTTGTGTTAAAGAATTTCCACGTGGTAACTGTGTTTGATCTTTTTGATTGAACTGAACAGTTGTTTGAAACAGTCATGGTACTAAGTAAAGAAGAATCAATAAAGCCCAAATCATTATGGCGAGAGACTAGATTATAGGCCATCCTCTCTATGAGCATGGTGACAGGATCCTGATATATGTCTAATCCGTGGTGGCTTCTCTGCAGAGCTGAAATAACTTAAAGAAACAGTTTCACACAGATGCTCCTCAAATCTGGAGATCTGGCCCATGGATGGCCCATGAATACAGATATTCTACAGACCTTGCATTCATCCACTATTAATTTCTACTCTACTACTTTTACTGTTTACAAAATTATGGCAACTTGATACACTGCCCTGCCAAAAAAAAAAAAAAAAAAAAAAAGGTCGCCACCTGGATTTAACTAAGCAAATAGGTCCGAGCCTCCTATTGGATAATTACTTCATGGGTGATTAACTTTCAGCTGACAGCAAGGTTATTTAACCCCAACTGGTGCAATAAGTTGCTTCTCATTTCCTAAACAACCATGTCAAAAGACACATCCCGTAGTCGTGGAAAAGATGTTAGTCTGTTTGAGAAGGGTCAAATCATTGGCATGCATCAAGCAGAGAAAACATCTAAGGAGATTGCAGAAACTACCAAAATTGGGTTAAGAACTGTCCAACTCATTATTAAAAACTGGAAGGATAGTGGGGATCCATCGTCTTCGAGGAGGAAATGTGGCCAGAAAAAAATAATCAATGATCATGATCGGTGATCACCTAAATATTTGGTGAGATCTAATCGAAGAAAAACAACAGTAGAACTCAGGGCTACATTTAATAGTGAAAGTAAGAGCATTTCCACCCGTACAATGCAAAGGGAATTTAATGGATTGGGACTGAACAGATGTGTAGCCTTAAGAAAACCACTAATCAGTGAGGCTAACCGGACAAAAATGCTTCAATTTGCTAGGGAGCATAAAGATTGGACTCTGGAGCGACGGAAGAAGGTCATGTGGTCTGATGAGTCCAGATTGACACTGTTCCAGAGTGATGGGTGCATCAGGGTAAGAAGAGAGGCAGATGAAGTGATGCACCCATCATGCCTAGTTCCTACTGTACCAGCCTGTGGGGGCAGTGTTCTGATCTGGGGTTGCTGCAGTTGGTCAGGTCCAGGTTCAGCAACAGTATGAGCTCAAAGAATGAGGTCAGCTGACTACCTGAATATACTGAATGACCAGGTTATTCCATCAATGGATTTTTTCTTCCCTGATGGCACGGTTATATTCCAAGATGACAATGGCAGGATTCATCAGGTTAAAATTGTGAAAGGTTGGTTCAGGGAGCATGAGACATCATTTTCACACATGGATTGGCCACCACAGAGTCCAGACCTGAACCCCATTGAGAATCTTTGGGATGTGCTGGAGAAGGCTTTGTGCAGTGGTCAGACTCTACCATCATCAATGCAAGATCTTGGTGAAAGATTAATGCAACACTGGATGGAAATAAATCTTGTAACATTGCTGAAGCTCATTGAAACAATGCCACAGCGAATGCGTACCATAATCAAAGTTAAAGGCGGTCCAACGAAATATCAGTGTATGACCTTTTTTTTTTTTTTTTTTTGGTGGTGACTTTTTTTTTGGCCAGGGAGTGTATGATAGATGTTTCATGACACAAAGGGCTTGATTTATTTTTCACAGTCAACATGCAGAAACCTAATTTCTGTGTACCTCACAGACAAGTGACTGCCATCTTTCAGTAAAGTCTCTATAAATGAACTCTATCTGATGCTTCAGGGAAGAGATGAATGATGTGTCAGCTATTGCGGGAGGACATATATTAACCTTTTGAAAGTACTTGGTAGTGTTGACCTCCGCTGTACATGAATAGATAGCCATTAGAGTCCCCAGAGAGAGCTGTCATGTATGGGCAGGACTTGCCTCCCAAATCACCTTTAACTGACAAATGACAGCAAGAGGTCTCCTGCAGCTTCACTTGCTCCATACAAACCACCTAGCCACACAAACTAGGCACAAATCACAAAGGAGCAATTTGACAAGTGTGGTTAACATCACTTTGCTTTTAGAGACTGCTGTGTCCCACTTCATGTTTGTTGCCTATGAGACAGCTTGAGTGACAAAAGGTGGAACGTCTCCTCACACTTGTGTTTGTCTCATTCTTCACCACTGTCACCACACTTATTATTCTTGTAAAAAATAAATGAAATGTACAATGCTGGTTCCATGGGGAAATAAGGTAAATTATCTTGACAAGCTCATATGTAAGATAAGACCTCACCTGGAAAAGTGTCTGAAAAATCTTTTACTTTCAAGATGCTGAAGGTAAAATGCAACTATCTGAATTCATGCAAAAGCCACACATGTACTTCAGTGCATGGATTTAATTGTTCTTCTTACAAATGTATCACTTGTCCATATTTGCAGAAATTCATGTCTAGATTTCTTTTGGTTTTAGGGAAACTGTTAGAAGATAACATAATAATTCTATATCTTGAGGCTCAAACCTCTCCATCTACTGAGTAAGAAAAATCAGAATTTGGTAGTACTGCTGGCTCAAAGTTGTATTTAAAGACTGAAAATCAGGCTGCACCAACAGAAATGACTTCATATTTCTACATGCCTTACAAAAGTGATTTATATTAATCTATGTATTTATTGTTTGTCTTCATTTGGTGGAAAGTCAAGTTTATTTCTGTAGCACAACAGAATGACCCCAGTTGACTAAAGTTCTGTAAGGCTAAAACAAATAAAAATCCCTAAAAAATAAGCTAATATATGTAATAAAACAAGATAAAAGGATAAAGAAAACAGATAATGTGTCTGCAGCTGAAGTGACTTCAGACATGTTTATGTTTTAATCATGTTGGAAAATGGGGAAAGTGGTCTGACAACATATTGTCTGAGTTCAAAGTAAATCAAATTTAAAGGATACGTATTATAAGAGCAACAGGAAAAGAAAATCCCAATAGCAATTCAGCCCGCACATTTATGTGCTGTATTAGCTAAACAGTCTGAACAGGGACTATTTAAAAGGTGACAAGTGAGAGTGTTAATATTGATTTGCTAATATTCTGAATGGCTGCAGTCATTTATTTCCTTTCTGAACACAAGGATAACATTTAATCTATAATGCATCCTTGTTTCTGAAGATTGCATGCAGTGTGCTACACATGGATTTCTGCTGCAAATGCACTTTGAAAATAAACTGTCATGAAACATTTTCATATTAGCTGATTCTGTTTGTTAGCCTGCAGCATCACATGCAATGCATACATTACAACAGCTCATCAAAGAAAACTGATAAAGTAGCAATAAATTATCACTAAAAAACACACATTCTTTGAGGAGTCATTCTATTCTGTCACAGTTTCACATGTGAACGCATTATAGGAATGCTGGTACAGAGCGGAAATATTTTACAATAAACGCTCAAGTATTTTAAAATTACTATACTTTTTGGACTCAAATGGTTTCATATGTCTGTCTGCCTTTTTAAAAATAATGACATGATATATACATGATCTGAAACTGTCAAGCATACAGAAAATGTCTATAAACTGCGACAATTTCAAAGCTCCAACAATGCAAGAAATGTTTTTTGTTTTTTTAATGGCTATGTTTTAAATTCTGTAAAACTCTGACAAGGGTGGTACTGCCTGCATGATAAAATGTGTAAGGCATTGTTCATAGGTAGTTAGGAAGAAGAGGAACATGGTGTTACACTGGATATGTTTACTGCTGCATTTAACAGTGCTGCCATTGTATTCCAATTACAATCTGTAATTACCTCCTTCATTAAGAAAAAAATGCCAAAACCGAATGACATTTCAATGAGACTGAATGATGTAGGATAAGCTGCTTCATGCAGATCAAAAGAAAAATTCCTTTACTTGGATTTTGTTCTTCCGACAGGCCTGGATCTGATGTAATTTCTTTGGAGGTTGGACCATACATCAAATTTATCTCATATTAGAATACAATATGGTGACATTGAAACAGAAGTGGACCACGGAGAAGACTTAAATGTTAATAGACATGCTCAGTGGACTCATGTGGCATCTTAATGAAAGGAAGGTGAGGAATACAGATTGAGTCAAGACTGAGTGAGTAACCGTGCATAGTTGTGCCATTGCTTCATTAAAACCGACCAAACTATTGTGCTCAAGTAACAAAATCTTCATTTTGATAGAAAAAGAATTATAGCCTAATGTAGACATGTGACAAGCTTAAATTATCTGAAAGCATCAGTGAGTTATATGTAAACAGGAAATCAGGTAAGATAACATCTCAGGTAAGCAGTAAATCAGAATCAATCAATCAGTATAAATTACAGGATTACAAAAAAGTGTGTATGTAAAGGGTGCCACTGTGAACTGTCAAATAGAAAACAAAGTTTGAGCCACAGTCAAAACTAGTCCACATTGCATTGTGAAACCGGGCTGTTGATTTATCAGTTTCATGTTTCTAAAATGGTGAGTTAGTCATTTGAAGTACTGTTCAGCATTTTTGTCTGTAATATAAGACGTTTCAAACTAAGATAAATTATATCAGTTCCTCTGTTTTGATTGCTATATTTTCTTCTGTCTTTGTTAGATTAAAATACTGAATACTGCTTTTATTTTAGTTTCAATTAGGGAAACATACAGGGGCATTGCCTGCTCTTGAAAAATCATAAACTTCACTCACTCTTATGTACCAGACCACCTGTGGAAACTAACAATATCTTTAATAGTGTTTGCCCAAGAGAAAACACCTGAGGCCAAAGGACTGTTGGGAATGCTAACTGAAAAATGAAAAACATGACCACAGACCAGTGGAGCTTGTGGTTCAAGCATGTCAACTTACTGCTGAAAACCTGTCTGCAGCTGAGCACAACCTCATGTAGCTCTAGGGATGAAAAAAAAATATCTAAAACTCTCACTGGCACAGATGAGATGAGCCGCCACTACAACAGTGCTAATGAGAATCAAACTCTGTACAGTTTCCATACTGCATATGCAGACACCACCTGTGTGGCAGGTTAATTAAAGAGGTGCACTAAGAATCCATTATAGGGATCAAAAGAGGTTCAATCTAAGTTCTGTAATAAAACTAAAGTTCTGACATGTTAAAAAAGATCAATTATGGCAAACAACTTAAATTAAAAATAAGACCACAGAACAGTAAATATATATATATATATATATATATATATATATATATATATATATATATATATATATATATATATATATATATATACACACACACAGTCATTGAAAAAAATTATCAGACCACCATTTTTTCTTTACTTTCTTGTTCATTTTAATACCTGGTACCACTAAATGTCATCATGTGATGAAAACAGACAGAAAAGAAAACACTGAATGCATAAAAGCAGTGTTTTTGGCAGTACAACGCCATAGCTATTGATGTAAAAACTTAAAAAAAGTTATTAGACTACCCTTTTTTTCTTCAGTGTCTTGTTCATTTTAATGCCTGGTACAACTAAAGGTACACGATAACCACAAAGATTGCTCATAAGAGTTTTATTTAAGAGCTGATATCTTACCATTTTCCATGGTTTTCTTGATTATAACCTAAATCACTTAACTTTTTACATCAATAGCTATGGCATTGTACTGCCAAAAACACTGCTTCTTATGCATTTATTGTTTTCTTTTCTGTCTGTTTTAGTCACATGATGAGATTTAGTGGTACCAGGTACCAGGTGCTGAAAGTGAATATTCATCAGCGGACAGCTCCCACAGCCCGGAGAAGTGGCAGGAACTGTCCAGTGCTGAATGTGAATATTCAGCACTGGACAGCTCCCGCCACAGCCCAGAGAAGTGGCGGGAGCTGTCCGGTGCTGAACGTGAATATTTAGCACTGGACAGCTCCCGCCACTTCTCCAGGCTGTGGCGGGAGCTGTCCAGTGCTGAATATTCACATTCAGCACTGGACAGTACAGGAATATTTAAGCTTCTGATTGTTTTTCTTCAAATGTCAATGGGGCAATTAAACCAACTTCACATGTTGACAGACACCCACGCAGCAACTCAGGTTTTTACAGAGTTCACCAGTGGTGTCATGAAGTGGTTGGACTTGGATGCAAGGAGCATCACACTGCTATGTAAACACAAGAAGGTGTGAAATAAATGGCAGCAACTTGATGCAAAAAAAAAAAAAAAAACATGTTGACTCCTATGGAATCATCTGTTTGCATCAGGCATGTTTTCTAATAAAGACATTTCTATTAATTACAGAGGTAAACATGGCTGTCTGAGAAATAGCTTTATTTTTTTGTTTTCTTTTTTGCATAGATGCATGCATTTTTTTTAAATCAATTAGCTCTTTCTCTCTTTCTTTGTTGGGAAGTTGACGAGTGTTTACTTGCGTTAGTCACCTTTTTCCACTGGTCCAAAATACTTTACGGTGTGAGAACTACAAGCAGAAAAAGTCAAGTTAGGAAAGAGAAAAAAAAAAAATCTAAATTTAACCATTCTTGGCCTGGCTGAGTCACTGGGAAGCATAAAAAAATATTCCTGCATCATTCTCTAAACAACCTTGACCCAACAATTAATGTTGAGTCACAGTTGTTAGCAATTCAGGTCCATTTAGATTCAAATTCCTTTAGGTGGGAATGTAGTGCAGTGCTGTATGCCATGCATTACGCTATGTTACCCATACTTTTACCTATTGCCAGGAGCTGCAAAGTCATCTCTTCTTTAAAGCTGCACTATGTCATATCCAATCAAGACTGTCACCCACTGGCTATGGCAAAGGAAGGACGTGGAAATAAAACTGCTTTTTAATTTGCCCCTGTAGCCTCCAGTCATGTTTTATAGAATGAGAGGACTTACTGGCTCATATCCTTTACTAGGGAGGTAAAAACTAAGATTCAACATTAAGAGAGACTCAAAAAAAAAAAGAAAAAAAAGTTGATGTATCTAAAAAAGTTTGTAGCATTAGCAGATTGTACTCAATCCACTGTTTTTATCAGTAGCTGCAACAAATTGAGGGTTGAGAGGTGTGAAGGTGGAACAACAGTTAATGCTACCTTAAAGTTTAGATGACCTATGAAGGACTTCAATAAGACATCAAGAACTATGTGTTTTGTTACCCTAAAAAAGTCATTTATATCAACACATGGCCCGGATCTACGTCATCGCTGTCTGGCATGTTGCAGCATCAAATCTGTCCAGTATGCCAGAGTAGACAACCAAACACGAACTGTTTAAATTTTCTTGACACTGTAGTTTCTCCGTTACGCTGAGAGGGAGAAAATGAGGAGGGAAGGTATCACTAAATCCCACATATTGAACCTTTATGTGACTTTGAAAAGTAATGTCATATATCACGTGCAAGACAGCAAATATTGAAGAGTAAAGTGCTGTCTGACAGTTGAAAAACTAAGCCTTATAAGCTTCTTCTCCAGAGATTGTCTTGTCCTGCTGATATACACCAACTCAAACAGCAGTACATGATCGAGATAGTCATGTGCCACATGCTGTGGTTTGAGTGGGCCTGCAGCTTCTCACACCAGTCCAAGACACGCCGATGTGGTTCAGGACAAGAGGACGTCCTGAGAGATTAATCTTACAAAGGATTACTGCAGCAAATAATTCAAAATTCTTAAGTATGGAGGGAAATATGGGCTGAAGTTAGCTAGTTAGCAAAGCTAAACTTGCTGAATAAAACATTAATATATTGATATTCCATCAACCAACTCACACAACACACAACAGCAAATTAGTTATTATTAGTATCCTAACAAAAACCTTTGCACCTGACCTCATCACTCTCCATAGATGCTGTGGGGTGACAAGCAAGAGTCCTAACCTCCTGACCTAATGCTCAGACCCAGAGACTACAGGTGCAGGCTGGGATGGTGGTAGAGATTATAGCAGCAAACCAGTTGTGTGGCATCAGTTGGGAAGAGAGAAACAGGCACTATTTTAAAGAGACCAGTGAACTTAGAGGGTGTAACAGTAATGGAGCATGTAGACAGGTGTATATGATGAACATTTTTTCATTAAGTAGCTCCCAGGTGTTGCCACATTTACAAAAAAATGTTTAACTATAATGGAAAGTGTATTATCTCTGATGGTTAAATGTTTGGACTGCCCACACATGCAAAGTCTATATGTGAGAAACTGTAGTATTTGTGTTGGAGTATCAAGTGCTGCATCACATCTGCTCCACAGCTTCAAATACATCTTCAGGAAATGACACGATGCCTGACCTAATGCAGATCAAGCCAATTGCATCTGTCTACACTGCTCGTGAACAGAGTAGATAAATAATCCAGGTGACCCATCATTCACCCTATCTCAGCCACCAGCTATGCTACTGCTTTATTGGGCTGTGGGTGACAGATCATCACTGCTGTATCTTGTGGCCACAAGCTCCCCTCGATGCCAATCACTTGTCTCCAAAGAGGACACACAGAGGAAATATGTCTTTCACTGATGGTATTGTTCTTGAGTGACAAGCATTACAGAAATACATCTCCTTTCATGGACTCTGTATTTATTTACAAACAGCCAGTATAAACCCATCCAGTAGAAAATAAGGAGGTAAAGTTTAGAATTTTAAGCTCTGTCTTATTTTAAAGTGGCACACTGTGGAAGAAGTTACAAAACATGTCTGACTTCCATCATCTATCCATATCCATCCTTTCTGCATCAGCGTTTTGTTTCAAAATGTTTACATTTGGCAAGGTTGATGTTTATATCTCAAAACAAATATTCAAAATTAATAATATGTTGTATAAGAATCATGAGTATATAATAAAAACAACAACAACAGATTCATCATGACAGTGACTTTCATGACTGACAAGTGATTATTGTGAAGACTTAAATTTCATGCCAACTTCTTGGCCAGTTGTCTGCCTGGAACTGATATGACCTGAATACCAAGCAGAGTTGAAAACATGACAGGCTGCTGACAGACGGGTTCTAGTCCGATTGTGTGTGTCAGTCCATGTTAATATCAGGATGTATTTTTTGTCCCTGCATCATGTGCTTTTCATCTTGTGTTACGGACAGATAAGAAGCCACTTAAAGTGAGATCATTCTGTGTATCCTAGATCAGGTCAAAATACAAAATGTTTGTGTGTGTGTGGCTTGTTTGAGATAAGTACAACCCACCCCGTAGAAAGAGACAAAACAAGATCTGGACTTATTTTTTGTGTTTTTTGTTAAACATTTCATGTAAGGAAATGTATCTTCAAGTTTGTGTTATGACCATGTTTCCCTGTCAAATTATCATCTTCTTATTTTTCCAGATCTATTTATGTATCTTAAACCATATATATTTGTATTTTTTAAGTTTTATTCCCCAAAACTAACTAGGTCATCATGCTCTGGAAGTGTTTTTTTTTCTTTTTTTAAAATTAGATATGGTTTATTTTGGCAAGAAGAAGATGAAGCGCTGTAACGGCTTGTCCACTAATCTCACAACTATAAGTAATGAACATGGAATTACTAAACCCTATAAATATGGTTTCTCGGATTATTTGGGGCATCATATCAAAAGCCTATAAAAGCATATTTTAGAGGCCTAATGCCTTGATAACAGAAAGTATAACTTTCATTCTCGAGATCTGTTTTCATAATAACTATATGCATTGATTAATTCAAAGTATTTGAAATGATCTTGAAACAAATGGACATGATGTTATTAATAATGTCTAACAAATCTCCTGGATTGCTCAAATCACAGAAAAGTCAGAAACCTTTAATGGACAGAATTAAAGAAAAAAATACCAAAAATATGACAGCAAAGTACTCTCAAGTCATTTTCTTGAAAAAAAAAAAAAAGCAGTAATCAGGAGAACCGAGAGAAAGAAGAGATGCTGCACACAGAGGGACAGAACAGGGAGGTGGGAGAGATGAGAGAGGACTACAAAAAATTGGATGAGAAAACATCTAAGGATCTGAGGAGGAGGAAAAAAGAAGTAGAAAGCAGAGAACAGAGTCAGGGTTAGAAACACCTGAAGGAAAGAGGTTTGACAATAGAGCCAACAACGAGAATTCACAGGTGTGTCCTTGTAAGTGTTTCATGTGTGTGTGTGTTTGTGTGTGTATATGTATGCATTAGGGGTGCAACGGTACAGGTGGCTCACTGTACGGTCTGTACTGTGGTCTTTGTGGTCACATGCTGACGTGCACAAACGGCTCTATCTCTCAATTACGCATCATCGTATTACTTGCATAAGTTTTTATTCTCTTGAGGTCAGAGGATGTCTGGTCAGCAATTGTGGTGGATGTGGGAATAGTCACGGCCAGACACGTCAGTCTGTACAGCTGTGGCATGATCTCATTCAGATGTCTGCTGTGGAGGAAACCAAGGAGATCTTTGTCTCTGGTGTCAAGCTGGTTGGATGCAGGAATTTATTTCCGATATGTCTGAAACTGTTGGTGGTCGAGGAGGGACAGGAACATTAATTGTTCGTGATCTTTAAATGCGCATCCAACGATTCGTTCTGCAGTATTTTAAAAAGCACATCAGCTGCGCCAAGACGCACAACTGGTAACAACTGGATCTTACGCAGGTAAGATCCGGGTTTAGGGAGGTGGAAGATTGCGTTCTGTTAACTGTTTTCACTCCCTCACCGGTGTATTCAACAGCAAAACCAAAATGCTCCCACATCGGTGATTGAAAAAAAGTTTTTTCCCAATTTCTCTGCTACCGCTGGCCATGCCTGCTTGTTTTTTTTTTTTTTTTTTTCCTGCGTCTATGAGCTGCAGCCAACCGGCCATAGTGTGATAAGTTGGTCACTGTGAGTGAGCGGAGGCGAGTGGACATTGACATGCAGTGGCGGCCTGTTGCCTAAAAGGCACGCACGCTCACGTGCAAGTCAAGTGCAGAGTTATTGAAACATAAATACCGCAGGACATAAAAGCCCGTGTTGTCCCGTGTCCCGTGCAGGTCGTACCGAACCGTACCATATTTTACAGAGTACCGTTGCATCCCTAACACAGGGCTTCAAGTGTTCCGGCACCGTGCCGGATCTCCGGCGTTTGCCTATGATCTACGAAAAAAAAAAAAACACGCACAGAAACACATTTTTTCTGAGTGGTCTTTAACACAGGTGAGACGAGCCGGCGTTTTTTTTCTCCTGCAATCAGAAGAATGGAAGTAAAATTCAAGTGTCTCTGGGCGGGGACAGAGAGCTGGTTGGGAGCTGCTGCCAGAAGCTAAGGAAGCCTGGTACTTGCTTTTGTGTGTCGTGCTCTAACAAGTTAGTCTATAGCAGCAATAAAAAAAAAAAAAAAAAAATATTCACCGTCACGTAGGAGACGCCGGGTATAAAGTAGCTGTCCGTGGGCTCTGACACAAAAGCCGTTTACCAGAGCAACAGCCACAGCACTGCGGACAAAGTGACCGGTTGTATTTCTGACTTGAAAATATGCGTTTGCTTGTTCACTGTTGAACTTGACTTATCATTTACGGTCGCTCAACTGCTCGTCGATCCGTGTAAAAAAAAAAAAAAAAGTAACGGTTGATAAAAATGCTTTACAAAACTGTCCGTTTCCACTTAGCAGGCCAGTTATATGAACTGATATGTCTGATCAGCTCCAAGGATGGACGTTCTCTCTAAATGTTGTTGAATCAACCACCCAAAACATGGAAAAAAATACTGAATGAAATGGTTCGCTTTTTTACTAATGATGCATCCAGAGTAATAACATCTAATAATCTAATAACGGCCTCTGCAACTACATATGTTAAAGAGGAGACGAGTCCAGACCCAATGGATTGTTCAGATCCTTGTGAAAGTATTCGGCCCCCTTGAATTTTTCAACCTCTTGCCACATTTCAGGCTTCAAACATAAAAATATAAATTTTATTTTTTGTCAAGAATCAACAACAAGTGTGACACAATTGTGAAGTGGAATGGAATTTATTGGATATTTTTAACTTTTTTTTAACAAATAACTGAAAAGTAGGGCCTGTAATATTATTTGGCCCCTTTACTTTCAGTGCAGCAAACTGACTCCAGAAGTTCAGTGAGGATCTCTGAATGATCCAATGTTGTCCTGAATGACTGATGATGATCAATAGAATCCACCTGTGTGTAATCAAGTCTCCGTATAAATGCAGCTGCTCTGTGATAGTCTCAGGGTTCTGTTTAAAGCTCAGAGAGCATCATGAAGACCAAGGAACACACTAGGCAGGTCTGAGATACTGTTGTGGAGAAGTTTAAAGCTGGATGTGGATACAAAAAGATTTCTTAAGCTTTAAACATCTCAAGGAGCACTGTGCAAGCAATCATATTGAAATGGTATCAGACCACTGCAGATCTACATAGACCCGGCCGTCCATCTAAACTTTCATCTGGAACAAGGAGAAGACTGATCAGAGATGCAGCCAAGAGGCCCATGATTACTCTGGATGAACTGCAGAGATCTACAGCTGAGGTGGGAGAGTCTGTCCATAGGACAACAATCAGTCATACACTGCACAAATCTGGCCTTTATGGAAAAGTGGCAAGAAGAAAGACATTTCTCAAATATATCCTTAAAAAGTCTGGTTTAAAGTTTGCCACAAGCCACCTGGGAGACACACCAAACATGTGGAAGAAGGTGCTTTGGTCTGATGAAACCAAAATCAAACTTTTTGGCCACAATGCAAAATGATATGTTTGGAGTAAAAACAACACAGTGCATCACCCTGAACACACCATCCCCACTGTCAAACATGGTGGTGGCAGCATCATGGTCTGGGCCTGCTTTTCTTCAGCAGGGACAGGGAAGATGGTTAAAATTGATGGAAAGATGGATGGACCCAAATACAGGAGCATTCTGGAAGAAAATCTGCTGGAGTCTGTTAAAGACATGAGACTGGAATGGAAATTTATCTTCCAACAGGACAATGATCCAAAACATAAAGCCAAATCTACAATGGACTGGTTCACAAATAAACGTATCCAGGTGTTAGAACGGCCAAGTCAAAGTCCAGACCTGAATCCAATCCAGAATCTGTGGAAAGAGCTGAAGACTGCTGTTCACAAACGCTCTCCATCCAACCTCACTGAGCTCCAGTGAGGTTTTACAGGAAGAATGGGGAAGAATTTCAGTCTCTGGATGTCTTAAACTGATAGAGACAAACCCCAAGAGACTGGCAGTTGGAACTGCAGCAGAATAATACTGCACAGCCCACTTTTCAGTTTTTTTATTTGTTAAAAAACTTTAGAATATCCAATAAATTTTTGTTCCACTTCACAATTGTGTCCCACTTGATTCTTGACAAAAAATCTTTATGTTTAAAGCCTGAATTGTGGCAAAAGGTTAAACATTCAAGGGGGCCAAATACTTTCGCAAAGCACTGTATTTCCTATAAATTAATTTGCCGTTGTTTTGAGCAAAAATGATAGAGAAGTTGCAATTTATATGGGGTTTTTTTTTGTACAAATTGCCCTTTACTGAATTAAGTAGTTGCTAAATTAATCAGATTAATGGGCTTGACTAAGTTTACATGTTTTCACTTTTAACATAATAACCTTTACTTTCTAAAATTCACATTTAAATTGTTGGTCATCTTGTATATTACCAAGCACAATGCCAAAAAGTTGCCAATAGTGTGTATGCCTTGGAGCCACTGACATGTAAAATATACAGTGTTGAGCATACTCAAGAAGATTTAGAAAACTGTGTGGCGATATTGGACACCGGACAAATGTTGAACCATGTTGTGGTTTAGTACATTTTGAATAAGCATGGGTGAGAGTAGAGACAATTTTACTATAATGACACTTTAATTGGGTAATTCCATGGAAATAGAAACAAATAGGCAAATAAAAGGGCTTTGAGAAGTAAAGGTGTACATTCCTTGCATGCCAAGTAAAAGCGTGTAAGTTCTTGCACTAAATAATTCAATTCAGTTCCATTTTATTTGTAGAGCGTCTGTTACAATGTCAAATGTCTCTCGGCGCTTTACAGAAACCCAGAGCATGACCCAATAGATGTAAGTGATGACTTGTCCATCGCCAAAACAGTGTGTAGCAGCGTATTGTGTTAAGAAGGAGAGTGTAGTGCATGCTTGCATCAGTATTTTTGTATGTGACTCATGTATGTACGTCTCTAATTAGCTCATGGTTATATTTTGTGTGTGCATGTCGGTTGTTAGTGTGTCTTCATTAGCTCAGCTTGTACATATCAGCATCCAGACAGATAGGGGAAATTTACACTGTATGTCAGGGTTTGAGAGGACTGTTACTATGGAGGTAGCATGCTGTGCTTTCAATTTTGAATGCAGATTTATGTATTTGTGAATTAGTACACATGTTTAAACTATGACATGCATAATCATCTTTGTAAATGAGACTATGCGACTTTGTGTGTGTGCGTGTGTCTCCATGCCTTCAACTCACTTTCCAAAACACTTGTTTGTATGCTGTCAGTCACTGCAGACAACCATTGGCTAAACAAGACAAGAGGTCGCAGCTGAGAAGGATGCAGACAGAAGTGGTAGGAAGGAAGATGAGATGAAAGGAAACAGAGAGATGCACACATGGGAGAAAGAGGAAGAAATACAAAGACCAAGGAAGTGGAAGACAGAGAGCTGCAGGGAGACAGAGACGTGTACCAGGACAGAATATGCTTACACAAGAACAGAAAGTTACAGAGAAAAGGAGGGTGAGCAGAGTTTCTCATAGCTGCACACTTTACACTGTGAAGGATGAGTCATAACTACTGAGAACGAGCACACACAGACTTACATGAACACCACACACACACACACACACACACACACCTTTCCTCTGTGCATGTGTGTGAGTCTACAGTCAGCTTGGTGGTATAAACTTCTTTCTACATGCCTATTACAACAGTGGTTCTTAACCTTGTTGGAGGTATTGAACCCCAGCAGTTTCATATGGACATTCACTGAACCCTTCTTTATTAAAAAATTGAATATTATTATTGTTTGTTTTTTTTTAGTTTTTTTGCAATTTCAATCCATAGGTTGAATGTTTTATTGGTGCACAAAATGAACTGTGTATTAACATCACTGTGTTCAAAGACCAAAACCAATACAATGCATAAACTGCATGAATTACATACCTTACTTATTATTTTTTGTATTTATCATTCATTTTCTGAACCCTCTTTATCCTCACTAGGCTCACAAGGGTCGCTGGAGCCTATCCCAGCCCGGAGCCTAACATATCACCTAATTTCCATCAGGCTACAATAATAAAAAATAATTTCTGCAAATCTGTGTGACTTCTGCTGCAGTTCAGAAGTCACACAGATTTCAGAAATCCAGTTCAGAAATGCGTGGTTTCCGCTTGGCAAATACCACTCTCGTGTCATTTTCACAGCCTATTCCTTTTCTTTGTTTTAATGTCCAGCATCCTTGAAAAGGATTGCTCCTGAGACCTCTGCCAAACCCCTGAGACTGACTCACCCAACCCCTAGGGTTCAATCGAACCCAGGTTAAGAACCACTGCTTTACAAGCTGTGAGCTCTCGTGTAAGGCTCTCACATACGCTGGTTCAAGTTATCGATAACTTTTAAACGATGTAAACAAAAACACAATAAAACTACAACAGCAGTTTTATAGTGTAATGTCTCACCAAGGCCAATCCCGTATGTCACAGTTTAAAAAAAAAAAACAATAATCAGGATCCATGCTGAGGTTCTTCAAAGGCTAAGCTATTCATCAAGTTTTACTGTCAGAAGAGATAGAAAACATGATAATTAAGATCTTTTAAACAATAATTATAGGGCTTTCAATTTCTGCATGATGCTCTTGTTTCTGCTTTGTGTTATAAATCCAGTGCATGCAGTAAAAGTTTTGCTTTTTCTCCATAAAAGCCATACTTGCCATACTCCTGACAAGCCATAGCAGGTTTCGTTCAGCCAGCGTTAAGAAAAAAAGAGCGGTTGGTCAACAGAAAAGGTAAAGCCAAATTCAGCTGTTTGGAAACATTGTGATCGCAAGGAGTTATGGGATATGACAACTCACGTGTGTGTTTTCTTTCAACATTATTAAAAATTCAAGAAAATAAAGTAAATACTGTTAATAATCACATTACTGACCAAAATAATGACTGAAATTTTTAGCATTCTCAAACAACAATAAACTCTCTTCTTTGTCGTGCTCATATCGACACATCTAATATCAGTGTGTACTTTGACACCAACCAAATAAAAACTGTTACACAAGATGTGTGCATGACTGCACCCTTCGAAATGGAGCCATATCCCACCTCACCAAGGAGCATGATTTGCCAGTATGGCACGCTGAGTTTGTATGTCTAGGATTGCTTAAGGACATCCCAAAATAAGGGCAGAAACACTGACAAAATGAATTCTGGTAAATGACTTGGCGAGGTGTCACCTGGCTTGAATCTAGCAGAAAAATAAAGCAACACCTTTTTTTCATTTTCTTTGCTTCATTCTTTATCCGTAATTTTCTTAATTCAGAAGAAATCATTGCCTCTGCAGTGGCAACATTGTGTGTGGAAAAAAGTAATCTGTGGACCATCATGTATTCATATTGAATCTTATTCTTCTCTTGGCACCGTTTAGTCCGTTACAGTTAAAGGCCTCCTATAATCATATGCCACATTTGACAGTCTTCTTGCTTTAATAGTGTTAGTCTCCAAGGCAGTTAAACTGAACAAAAATGTTTTGATTCCTTGAGTTCAAGTTCGCAAAAAGCAAAAAATAAAAAGTCTTCCATTGTGGCAACACTAAATATAATGACGTTATTACATAGCAGGAATTACTCAAATAAAGCTGAATCAAATATTTCTCATACTATTCTTAAAATGAAACTTAATACAATACTAATGCTAGAGAAAACAAATCTCCTCTCCCATCGCTTGACACAGAGGCCAATAATACAAAACAAATAGAACAAGTAAATGTAGCGAAACACACGGTGTTCTGGACAAAAGAGATTCCACTTATGAAGAACAATTGTTGGATGGTATTAAATGTTTTGTTGTATTTTGTTCTGCTTCTCAGTGTGATCATAAAATAGAACAGTGGATGAATGTAATGTTGTTCCTGGAGGAGATGGCTGATGTAATCCAGGTTGGAGTCAGTCCCAGTGACAATGAAGACAGAGACCTTTGCAGCAGCAACGAAGAGAGTCAGCAAGACATGCGGCTTCGTTTCTCATCACTGTATCTGTCTGCTTAGAGACACAAGCTCACATACACATGCTGACTGAGTGATGGCTGTAATCAGCATACAATGGGCAGTAGTATAAGATCTGCGTCACCTTAACATCTTTAATTAACCTTCAGTAATCCCTCTTCATTGATGGGACTGGATGAAGTCTGGCTTTCTCCACTGTTTTCTGAGTTGAGGGATTATTTTAACATTCTGTTTTTGTTATCGTTGTTGTTTTTCTCAACTTGTTTCTTTGTGGTTAAATATATGAGGATCATGCTACTTTTTCAAGCTGGATAAATGAAATTAGACAATATAATTGTCGTCTGAAGCTCCTGTAAAATGTGAGAAGAAAATGAAACTTTTGAATTTAGTCTGATTTCACGTGGTAGACCAACTGAATTTCTTAAAGTTGAAATAATATATGCTGATTACAGGTGTATTAGTGTTCCATGTGTTCAGCTGGTTGTGAAACAACTTATTTACTCTACACCACAGTTTTTTTCGTAAAACTAAAAGAAGCCAGTACAGAAAGGACACATCTCATTATACACGTCATTTGTAAAAACAGTCCAGTGTTTAGCATGTACAAGATGTATAAAACTGTACGGCCATCTAATTCACTGCTTGACTGTGATGAAAAAATAATTGCATATCTTATTTTACCTGTAATATGATTGTTTCTGGTGAGGCAGTTAAACAAAAAAGAACAAGGCTGGCAACGACTGGAGTGCACAGTGAATTTAACCTCTATTTGTATACAAAAAAGAGGATCGTTTACTCACGTCACATAACGAGTTGATGCCGGAATGACAGCGAGAGGCTAAGACACAATCACTTTTAACAATGTCTGAATGACAATGAAACCTTGAGATAACTCTCCAGACAGGATGTGTCCTGAACTCATATGAAAATGGACCCTGTAATATCAGGAGTGACAATATTCCACATTCCAGTGGAAGTGTCACGGATGAATAAAACTTCACATATTCAGAAAAAAAAAGGTCTTGCTAACCTAAGGCACCATCTTTTCCATAATATTGACACAACATGTAACATAATTGGTCAGCTGAACAATACCCAAAATTAACACACTAAAATGAGGCACATCTATTGCAGTGAATTCAGACATCAGTCAAAACATCAAAACCTCTTTATCAGCTTCTTTGGTTCTTGGTTTAAATCCTGGCTGGGGCCTTTCTGTGTGAGTTTGTGTGTTCTCCACATGCTTGCATGGGTTTTCTTTAGGTGTTCTGGCTTCTTCCCACAGTGCAAAAACATGCATGCATTGCTAATTGGTGATTTTAAACTGATGCTTGCAGTATGGTTGGTAGTCATCTGAATGGGAAATTGAGCATCATATGCTGTCATTGTAAAATGAGAAATCTTACAAAAAGTGAAAAAAGTGTGATATATTGTATATTGTAGAGTTACAAAAAAAAGAAAAGAAAAGAAATCTCATCTCAAAAATCTCAAAGGGATTCCTTTGAGATGACACATGAAGAAAAGGTTTTTTGTCGTTATAATTCTGAAACTTTTAAAGTTGTGAAATGACCTCAAACTCTGCAAAAATGGTGGAAGAAATGCTGAATATGACAAGTGAATGCTGAAAATAGATAGTGTTACAATATACAGCGTTGCAGAGCGAACATGATATGCTGCCAGGCTGAGCAGGATTTTGTTTTTCTGCTACTGTGACTGTAGGTTTATAAAACAGTTCATGACTTCTGCAGCTTCACATCCATCTTTGTCACATTTCCTGTCAGTCTTCACTGGCTATTGACAAACAGATGTGAAAATGAAATAATGAATAAAATCAGTTATTAAAACAAAACTGTCTGTTCAGTTCAGGACCTGGACTGCTGCTGGAACAAACCTGGACAGCACAGTCTGAACCCTGATGGGAGCCACTCAAACACAGAAGGCAAAACGTGAGAAGGGTCTCGTAGCGTCCTGCAAGCAGTCCAGATAGCATGTTTATCACAAAATGCACACAGGGCTCTTAACATGGTGTTCAGTGATTTTAGAGCACGTTTGTGATGATGTTCAAGCATGTCCGAGTTTGCAGGCCAATGGAATTAAAGTATTTGAGCACAGTCTTAAAGAAGCTATGGTAAAAGGCAGTGGCGGCATTTAGTACCTGAAACTCACTATGACGTCACAAGCTCATCAATCAATATTTAAGAATTTTAAATTATATATTATTAAATATCTATCTATCTATCTACCTATCTATATAAATCTATATATATATACATAAGGGCTGGGCAAGTTAACGCATTATTATCGCATTAACGCATTAATTTATTAACGCCGACATTTATTTTATCGCGCATTAACGCATGTTGCTCACGTGCTTTTGTTTTGAAAAGTCTGTTACTGGCTGCTGCATAACGGGAAGATAATTGGCAGGTAAGCTAAAAACAGACATGGAGAACGGTAAAAATCAGTGAACTTTACAGTTCAGGTAGCAACTCAGGTAGCAATATTAACAATTCTGTCCAAAAAAATAAATTCTAGACTGCAACAAAACTTTGGCATTATTCCTCCATTTATCATCAGATCTGCTCCATGTGTTCACTGTCGTGCTGTTCTCTAGCTGGTTACTTCAGTGCTGCTCCATCTAGTGGGACAGATGTGAAATGACAACAGAAAGTCTAGTCCTCGATTATAAAACAAATTCAGTTCTGTGGCCCGTTTTTTAATTTCGTATTTTTGATTCAAGTCTAAAATTGAAATATTAAAAAAAAAGTTTTTTTTTTTCATTTTTTTGTGTTAGATTAAAAAACAAAAAAACGTGACAAAATGTGACTTAAATTTTTTTTAATTTTTGATTGACAATTGAACATGGAAAGGATGAATGATACACGGATTGAAAAACTTACAGAACTTTAACATGGACATTTTCATTTTAAAATTCTCCCAGATGGAGGATTCGACAAAAAACAAGGTTATTTGTAACAACTGCCAAGTTGAACGTCCCTTTAAAAGTTTCTGCTGTTACCTCAGAAATTACCTGTTTTAATATTCTGATTTTTCTGACCCACAATCATTTTGTTGGATTTTGTTTGTAAACCTTTTATTTTTTATAAAAACAGGATGACACCAATGCCCTGGCAGTGGCAATAAGCTTTATTTTATTTTACATTTTTTAGGATGAGATTTACACTAAATATGTGTTACTGACAAGTGCTGATGTTAAAAGTGTTTGAAAAACAAATGTTATGGCACTTTAGTTAATATGGCAGCAGAACATTTAAATAAAAGTGACCTTTACACTACCTTTATACTCACGACCTTGGCCATGTAGGCCAAGGCCGCGAGTTGCCTCTTGAGGCACACTTGTTTGTTGAGCTGGAGATCAAGTCTGGCTTCTCAAAATGTTCTCAAAAGCATGGCAGCCAGCAGCTGTCCCTCCGTTGCTTGACGTCTCCCCGCTGCCATGTCAGACAACTGAAATTAGCAAACCCGCCGTGACTGCAAACACCACAGGGATCCCTTGCTGGAAGCAGGTATTCCCAGCAATATAATTTACAGTGCTCCTCAGAGCTGGTAAGCCACCAGTTCCAGCTCATTGGCGCTGGTCTGAAAGTGGCGGAGAGATCTTTTTCCCAGCTGAGACAGGTGCGCTAGCAATGGGGTTGGCAGACCTTTTTATTTTTACGATGTCCACCTTCTCTGAAAACCTCCTAGTTGAAAACGTTACTATTAATTTCTGACATCAAATCTAGTTGTGAGCAGCATGGTGGCTTGGTGGTTAGCACTGTTGCCTCACAGCAAGAAGGTTCCTGGTTCCAACCTCTGCAAGGGCTTTTCTGTGTGGAGTTTGCATGTTCTTCCCATGCTTGCGTGGGTTTCATCCGGGTACTCCGGCTTCCTCCCACAGTCCAAAAACATGCATGTTAGGTTAATTGGTGGTTCTTTTATCTACATGTGCCCCTGCGATGGACTGTCAACCTGTCCAGGGTGTACCCCTGCCTTTCACCCAAAGTAAGGTGGGATAGGCTCCAGCAGATCCCTGTGACCCTGCATAGGGTTTAAGCAGGCATAGATAACGGATGGATGAAATCCAGTTGTCCTCCCTCTCCATCAGCTACCGTGATCATGAAATTAGCAAACACTGCGGTGGACATAAGCTTCGCTGTGACCATCCAATCAGAGGACAGAAAAAAATGTGATGCCATTGTGGTCCAGCTCCCGGGTCCCATGAGGCGAATCTAAGAACTGATGGGTTAAAGAAAGAATGGAAAAAAAAACATTCCGTTCATAGTTACCGCCGCCAAGAAGGTTATGTTTTTGCCGGCGTTTATCTGTCTGTTTGTTTGTCTGTGTTCAAGATAACTCAAAAAGTTATGGATGGATTTTGAGGAAATTTTCAGGAGTTGTTGGAAAAGTAAAAAAGAAGAAATGATTTCATTTTGGGTGTGATCAGGAAGAAATCCCGGATTATGGATCACTTTCAAATTTTCGATAATATTGTAGTCAATGGGGCCAAAAACTTGGTTACTCAACATCTCTTCTCTTCCTGCTCTCCAGCGAAGGCGGACGCTTTTCTGTGAGCTCCTGCCCCTCTATCTGATCCTCGCTGCTCTTTGTCCTGTCTGTGTGTTTTTGGAGCCTCATACGGATAAAATCTGAATATCTAAATTAACCATGGATCTGGTTAGCTGGTCTCTCAATGCAATTGATCAAATTTTTTCTACAAGAAGGGAATCTACAGGTAAACCTTCGTGCCCAGATGGAACAGAGTCAGCGGGGTACGTTCAAGATCCATGGGCGAAGTGGCGCTTGAGCTGCCAGGCTCCTCTGTTCATCGAGGACGCTGAAGATGTTTACATATTTGGATTTATGATCATCGGATTCCTGCTGTTTGGCGTTGGCGGATACCTGATGTATCGGAAAATTAAGCGCACGGATGCTGCTATTCCGGTCCTGATGTCCGTGTGCGTGGAGGTCAGCCGTGCTGTGGGTGCCGAGACTGTAAAAAGAGACGAGATGAATCGGAAACTGGACGTGATTCACGGCGTGAGCCACCGACAGCTTCAGATGCATGAACTCATGGGGAAAATGGATAACAACCTGGGGAAACTACATGCACTGCTTAAGGAGAATGGACACGAATAATTCGGACTTTTTGGATGATTCCCACGAGAGAGAACCAGCAAAGGACTTAAGGCAGGCAAAATTCACTGTCAGTCTGACCGAAAACAATCTCTCTTATCTGAATCTGGCTCCCCTGAGCGGCCTTGGCCAAGGCCGAACTGAAAAAGAATCTCACCGAGGTCTTATCCGAAGTAGGCTCCCCCCCCACACCATCCCCCGCTCCATTGCCTTTCCCTGACTCTCAACGTCCTCGCTGGATCCTGGTGTACTCCCCCACGTGGAGCGGACTGATTGCACTGCGCGCCACCGGCTGCGTGCCATCGAGCGAGCGTGCACGGGCTGCTTGGCTGGGACCTTTTTCCTGATATGATGTCTTGTCTTGTACTAAGCTTGTTATGCCTGTGCTGAGGTTTTTTTTGTGAATCCCACAACATGTGCCTCTGATCAAGGACATGTGGTGTGAGACACCTGTTTTTTATCCTCTCCCCCACCCATCCCCTATGTGATCATATTTTCTTCTGCTAAAATTGAAGCGCTCTTATTGCGCTGACCCAAGCACCGTTGACTCCTGTCCATATGTTGTGTTGTTTTTGTATGTTTCTCTTGGACGGTGAACTGGGAAGTCAAATTCTGCTGTGTTGGGACGCTGGCTCAGTGGCGACAATAAATTTGATTCTGATTCTGATCTCTGTTAATTATTGCCAAAAGCTCATGAAATTTGACTCAGGGATTGACAATGGGAACCTCCATCAAACTTCAAAGGCTGATCCAGATCTGATCCAGAACACGGATTCTATCGCAATTTGTAAATCGTATATGGGGGAATTGTTGCGCTTGGCAGAGGTGTGTGCTCTCCGAGTGCTTTTCTAGTTTGATAAGTGTAGGCCTACAATACTGATTCTGAAGGAACTGTGCAGATTAGACTGGCCCTGGCAATGGACAGAGAAAAAAAAAAAACCTGATTGGATGAAACATTAAAATTCCATAGAAATATAAGGAAAGCCTCGAGAAAAGTTACAAAAAAAGAAAAGAGCTTTTTGTTATATATTTTATCAATATATGAATAAAATTACTACAATTAATTAAACAATATTATAATCAGAAGATAGAAGTTCTTATGTTAATGTTTGTTTAGGCCAGCAGTGAGGGCCTTGCTGGCCCTAACCACCCACCACTGGTAAAAGGTCATCAGGATGGTTTTTATTTACCCTAAAGGATCTCAGCTTTCTGGGCCGGGACTGTTTCTGGATGCACTTTTTTACAATGTTTGCCCCCACACCAGGTGACAAACTCCTGCAAAACAGAGCCATGGTGTAATGTGGGGCAGAGAGCGGAGAAAGCAGAACCGTGTCATCAGCAAATTTCATTGTTGAGGATGTAAAGCAAAGGTGATAACACACAGCTGGGGCGCCGAAAAGGGGGGGTAAAGGATACGGATTATAGGGGCCCATGGTTGAGGGGGGCCCAGAGAGGCCCCTAATGATGATCAAAAACAGCATCAACAAATTTTGCCGCTGTGTTGGGGGGCCCGGTAATGATTCTTTTCATGGGGCCCAAAATCCCTAGCGGCGCCCCTGACACACAGCCTTGTGGAGAGCCAGTGGTGGTGTAGAGCAGTGGTTCTCAACTGGTGGGTCGCGACCCAAAAGTGATTCGCAGACCCGTTTTCAGTGGGTCGTGGGGAAGGAAATGCTAAAAAAAAAAAAAGCATGTCATTCATACTCCTTAACAGTAGATGGCGATAATGCCCTGTAATGCAAGTTGACACACACCAGTTTACACCACAGAAAAAGACCTGCAAAGTTTGTTCACATATGTTGAGCATGGTGAACGCATACAACAAAGAATATGTGAGATATGGATTTTCTTATCTTGAAGACCAAGGTCAGTAAGTGGTTATTCAGCTAAAACTATATATTTTGAGTTCTTTTTGAAACTACTGCTCAGTGCTTTTATTTCATATTTGTGCATAAAAGCACTGTTGAGTCTTAAAAATGGCTGTTACTGAAATGTTCTGATTGTTATGTCAGCCTTATGATTAATGCTTAAATAAGTGACAAGATAGTTTTAATAGGAAATTGTTATATATTCAGGAAGTGGGTACTCAGCAAATGCTACATATTTGAGTTCTTTTTGAAACTACTACTCAGTGGTTGCACAGTTTTATTTCATGCTTTTGCATGTTGAGTATGTTAAAAAAGGCTGAAGTTACTAAAGTGAAGTGATTTGGATTTAATTAAAATGCAGCTAATTGAGCATCAAAGGGAATATTTCCCACTTAAAGTCATTTTGGTTTTTGCCATTTTGGTTCACCAATAAACTTTTTTTTTTTGTGTGTTGGAATTCTGTGATATTCTATTTTACTATCTCCGATAGTAAAACTGCACGATCTTTTCATTCAATAAATTTGAGAAGTTGGAAATTTTCCTTGATTTGGGTCACTGCTTGTCTTTAAGGGTGATGGTGGGTCCTGAAGCCAGACCAGTTGAGAACCACTGTTGTAGAGGACGTCTGAACATAAGTTGTTGACTAGCACCCTCTGTGAGCGGTTGGTTAGAAAGTCAATGATCGACACAATGAGCTGGTGGTCCAGGTGAAAATGGGTTATTAACTTTCCAACAAGGATGTGTGGCTGCATTGTGTTTAAATGCAGAAGAGAAGTATGCAAACAGCAGCCTGGCGATAGTGTCGGGTCTCCAAGATAAATATCGTGAGCATCTGACACTGTTTTCAAGCACTGTACCAATGCAATTCAACAATAACTTTGTCCACTTATGCAAACAGCAGCTGCTGGACATATAAATACCAGGCAGAGTTTGTCAGTGGAGCAGATGTTCAGAACACAAGTTATTGCAAGGGATTGCAGAAAATGGCAGGAGGCCATGTTGACTGAAAGGACAGTCGTCCTACCAGCTGAGTCACAGCTGCCACAAAAGTCTTTCCAGCGTTCTATAAAGTATTTCTAAGCTCCAAGAAAATGTAATCACCAGGGCAAATAAAACGCATCACTACAAATAAATGAATAAAATTGCCCCAGATCACTTCTACTGCAGAGAAATTGTTAATATAGACGTAGTGTAACGGATCAACAAAAAGACAACTCACTCCATTCAAAGAGACCCATTTGGCATCATCACAAGGATACTTATTTTACTGTTTAAATTCCTTTCACAGTGTGTTGTGCTACACTTATTATTTTTTTTTTTATTAACTATGCAATGCTTGATAAATTACTACATTGCTACAGAAAATCTAATGAAGATCAATGTTTTGACATCAATGGATTTCATCCTTGCTGGATGTAGAGTGATGAAGTTCTGAACTAAACTATTGTAAAGAACAATGAAGACAATGTGATCAAAACAACTCTCATTATACTCATCTTTATCATACTTTTCAATGAGGCCCTGAGATTACAGTTAATAATCTTGCATTTCAATAAATGTGATTCAAATAAGTGACTGTCTCCTCATATGGATGGCCAAAAAGCAGGTGGTGCACATAATATGCAGTCGTTAAAAGCTTTGGCTTTTCTCCATTCGGTAAATGGGCAATGGAGTATGGTCATTTATTCAGTGGATTTACAGAGTGGCTGATGCAAGATTTCTCTTTAACAATTAGTTTCATGCACATAAGGGGGAAAAAAACAAATAAACAAAAAAGCAAAGGTGATAATAGACTATAAATCAGCAATGATGCAGTTTGGGGAGCAGCGTGTATTATATAGGTCAATTTTTGTGAGCAGTACAAAAGAAGCAAAGAGGAAAATGACAATTGAGCCAATTCAAATCAAATGCTTTGTAAACCCCCCACTATGTTTGTTCCACTGATACAATAGGTGCAATGAGATCACTTTTTTTGAACTCCCCCTTATCATTTCACCTTTTATTGTACAAGTACCTCCATCTCTCTTTTTTCACTCATTTAACATTTATAGTCTTCATTGCAAACATTTTCTATTTTGACATTTCTTATTTTGCCCTCTCTCTCCTGTCTTTCTCATCTAAAATCATTATCTTTTATATCAACTTTTTTAAAAGTTTGTATCTCTTTCTTTTTTCTTTCATTGTAATCTCAATGACTTTGTCTCTTATGTTCTCCCATCATTTCCACCACGAAGAAGATATCTTCTCTCTTCTTCTTTCTCCCTGTAAAGAATTAAGGAGGAGGAGTACAAAATAAAACTAATCCATTATGAAGCTCAATGTTAAGAGGCAGGATGACTGGCAAGTCATGCAGTCTTAACACACACGCACACATTTTTGATAGCCTTTGTGGCCTCAAAAGACAAGAATGATGATTGGGATAAATAACACAGAAAACAGGGTAAAAGACAAAACAGATTAAATGAAATACAGAAGATGGAAAGGAACAAGGAACCAGGGGATGGAAGCAGGAAATGAAGGAAATGAGAGTAGACAACAGAAAGCAAAAGCATTTACCTAAACCCACCATAAATGAAATCATCATCAGCACAGCAAATGTGATTGGCGCCTTAATTCTGTCTTTTTGTATGCACAAATTCATGAAAGGGTGGTGTGCCAAGCATGGCAGAAATTCATTTACTTTTAGTGTATTATGCCAGAGCAACAATTTTAAGGAAAACATTGTCTGACAGAGCTAGATTAACGATTCAGTAGACCTTGTTTAAAATCAGGGCCATGCATCTTTACAGCTGAGCTGCTCACTTTGCCATGTCTCTAATTATATTTCATCAGCCAGCTCTTTGAGAATAAAAAGGTTTTATGAAGGGGAAAAAAAAATCTTTTCAGCTTTTTGGACTCTTCCCGCCCCTCCTCCAGTATTCACATTAGTGAAAGAAAACATATTTCAACTACTTTTTTGGTATGGTTGCCACATTTACCAAGAGATGTATAAAAAAAGAAGAAAAAAACATATGTAACTTTAATAGGATAGGCATCTGAAATGGGGCATCACAGCACCTGTTAAATCATTTGGAAAATTTACTCCCAGCTACAACATTTCAGCTCTGCAGTATGCATTTCACAAGTGAATAAGTGGATACACTGTGGTAAGTAGTGCAGAAAGGTTGATGAATAATCTATAAGGAAATCAAAGTTCTTACTTCTTCTGTGCTTATTTGCAGCTAAAACATTGTGTTTCCGTTTTAACTGCAAAACTCAGCTGCTGGTTTGATTTATACTAACAAATCTAATCACAGTTCTCATGCTTTAAATGTGATAATGTCTACATGCATTTAGCATCCTTTCATTCTCAGCTGCACAAAATGCAAAAGTGTGCTTGCTGAAGCTTTTGCTACACAAAAACTCAAACATACATTGAAAGTTATTATATTTCAATAACATCAAAACATGTTGGTGTACAAATATACCTTAAAACGCGTAATTGATTAAAAAAAAAAAAAACTGACAAAATACCCATGGAAAAAATTACCTTTCTGTAAAGAAAATCAAAAAAAGAGTAAAAGGCTTACAAATCATTCTCGACTTGCCAGAAAGCCAGACCTCTTTTCTGTGATCATCCTAAGTCTCCTTATTGCACAGGAACTTAAGGAGAAATCAAAAGACGTCATGATTAAAAAATCATGTAGGGTGACAGATGAAAGAGAAGCAAGAGCACTGAATCTTCAAGTTTGTTAAATTGTTCAGTGATTTTAGTATCTAGAAGTCCTTACACAGTACCATCAGCACACTGTTGAGAGTTCAAATACAAAAATGATCACTGTATAGCTGTATAAAGGTCACTAAAAAAATAAATAAAACAAACCAAAAAACTTTCAAAGGACCTTACGGTAATGATGGCTTTTTATGTTTTTTTTTTTTTGTTTGTTTTTTTTTGGGGGGGGGGGGTGTTTTAGATTCCATGTTCAACTAAAAATATATTCTGTAACAGCTAAATTAACAAGTAAGGCTCCAACAAGTAAGAAATAGGAAGAATAAACAATGGAATGTCAACAAAAAATAACAAAAGTGTAAAGAAAAGTACTGCAATGCACAGTTCTGACAATCATTTCCTTGTCTTTTATTGGACCATGCTGAATGACAGTCAAGCAATTTTTTCCTCACCAGAGGTAAAGTACAATCTGTAAAATCTATAATGTGCAAAAAGCTACTGTCCTGATCTCACATTTCCAGTTTTGTTTGTAGATGTACATAAGACAAAATAAATATTTTTGGCTGAATGTTAGTTTATTGTTATACTGATTCATGCAAACTTTGGGTGATCTACATTTTGCTTCTGATTTTTTGACATCCTTGAAGGCTAAACTACACTGATTTTAAGAAGAAAACTTCTCAGTATTATCATAATAATCAGCTTTAAAAAAATTATTAAGGTTTTGTATTAGTCGTTAAATTTCATATTCCCATTTTTTCTCCTCTGTATTTTTGTTTGAAATTCTGATTTTCCTTAAATCATTTTCTGAATCAAGGATCCTGTTTCCCCATTGGCAATTTAAAGTTCCATCTCCTCTAAATAACATATACAGCATGTAGACAGCATCATACCTTCTGTACCCATTGCCCAACTTTTTTTTTTTTTTTTTTTTTTTACTTTTGGGAAAAATATATGGTAACAGATGTCTGTGTTATTAACCTTAAAACAGGGCCCTAATATGAAACAGGTTGGATGAGCAGCTGGTTCTGACACATGTGCTTCCAGCTAACAGATCTATTTTAAACTCCTCCAGCTCTTGTTTTACTTTCAATAACAAATTGATTTTGTAGATCCCGCCACTTTGGTAACGTATCAATAAGATATCCTCTGGTTTCACATACAAACTGAAGCCACTTGGGAATGTTTAGAAAAAAAAAAATCTGTGTTTAGGTTAGAAAATAAAATACCAGGTACCATATGAGCCCCGTCACCAGGAAATAAGGCATGAAGTCTACTATAATGTGTGCATGTATGTAGAAAGAAGAGAAAATGCCTATGTGAGGAACATGTACTTTTCAAACAATTTCTGGTTCCTAGAAACAAACAATGGTTTGTACTTGTGCCAAATTTAGGAAATATTTTGGCAAACATCCCTAGTGCTGCCCTGCGAGAGTGAGGTCTCTCTCCCACTGCAGGATAATCTCCCTCTGCTTCCACTCTTTAGTGGCAGTGACAAAGAAAAGAAGCAGCAGCCTCTGGTTGCTGCTGGCACATGTGAAAACATACCTTTGGTGTGTTTGCACATATGTAACTGAAATAACACACGTATGTGTGAAAGATTGTTTTTTTTTTATTTTTTTCAGTTGTAGCTACAGTTATAAAACCAGCATTTTATCAGAGCAAAACAGCAATCTCGAAATGCTTAATTGGCTGTTTTCCTGTTACAATTTTAGGATTATTTTACCATCTAAGCAAAGAAAAAAATAATTCAGTTTAATTAGCATTATCTGTATGACCGCAATATCAATATAAATATGCTAAGCATGGGCGCTTAAGTTTTGATTGGAAACTTAGCTATGTTGGTTCAAAAAGAGCCAAGATGTCCAGATTTTAGGGATTATATAGAGTGCTTCACATCTATTTATGACATCATGTTTTTCATTAAATGTCGGTACACTGAAATATCTGCAGTCTAATACATATGTCAACATATAAGCAATAACAAATAATCCCCATCCCTTCAGACAAGCACACATGCACACGGAGAAATATGCGATTTGATTCTTTTCAAAACATATCTTATAATGGTGAGCTCATGCATACCTACTTTTTTTTGTTCTTTATAAATATGAGTAATTTTTCATTACTTAGGTCTTAGAGTTGCAGCTAAGACAACTTGGCTGAAACTGTTGACTGCTGGATGTTTTGTGGTCAAACCAACACATTTCATGTGCTATCAAAATGAATGTAAGACATGGGAAACTACAGCAGATGTGCCAAGGACGTTTTGCAAGTACCGGATACCGTATTTCTCTTAATTCACACCCCCAAGTTCAAAGCAAAACTAGACTAGTGGGTGTCTCTTTTGACCCTCAGAATTCCAAATACTGTGCCTTTCTTCAACTGCCTTGATGTAACAATAAACACCAAGAATCGTAAGGAGAAGCTCTTCCTGAAAAAAAAAAAAAACTGAGTTGGGTCAAGTGTTTTACACTGGTGAGTTTCTGGAGGCATGCTGATGGGCGGAGCTTGTGGCTCATGAACACGCACAACTCCTGTTGTTGGTCACGCACACATTCTTAACATCACAGCTTGAACGCTGTTTTCAATATCGCCTCAACACTTCAAATCCTTCCAAAAATAGCTGACCCAGAAGTGGATTTAGAATATGAAAGTGGGCAGCACAATAAACTAAATCAACAAAGATTACTGCAAAATGTCTTTGTTTGGTAAATGCTATGCTCATTACCTGCTGTTGTGAAACTTCTTTTTTTTGTCACTCCCTGTCTGTGTTTTTCTGCATGAGCTCATGTTAATAGGTGTAGATGTGGAAAGTGTTGTCGAATGCCAACTGAGTCAAAAAATATCTGCTGCCAAGAAGAGACAAATAGCTATTGAAGCTGTTGGCAAAATTACTTTTGTCTCCATATTTTTCAACAAGGGAGGCTATCTTAGCATGGTAATCAGAAATTGATCATTTTTTCTGTGTGAGATTCTTTGAAAGAAAAATATTTTCTTTTTCTCTGGCTAGTGCAAGAAAAAGAATAAAAAAAGACTTCCTGCCCTCACAATGTTTCCACAAAAATACATGCACACTGGCTGCCAACACAACAGACACTTGACTTACCATATGCATTTTAGACCCTTATGCTTCTATATGACCATGCAAAAAAAATCAGCCCTCTATCACATCATAGAATTTTGATTTCAGAAAGAAAAAAAAAACAGGACAAAGTTTTCTCGAATCCTGAAAACCAAGTATTTAGTACATAGTAATACAACAGCTAGTACTATAACATACAGCATGTCAGAGATAATGATTCTTCACAACACTTTAGATAAGTCATAAAAACGTAATATAATATTATCATTCAAAACACTATATGTAACAACTGCATCTAAGTGTGGAAACATTAGGACTTGGAGCCTACAGAGCAGACAGACACCGACTCTGCTGTTTGTCTACATGGTACATACATGTTATTGTTTGGCATGTGGTACCAGAGTATGATATATCGCCACCAATAACAGGACTAAAGTGCTGATGGACTTAGATTTAGATGTCACACCAAAATCCAGACCCTTCTTGGTTGTCTTACACACCAAAATATCTGTGGACCATGCATAAAAAAACACAAATTGAAGTAATTTAATGTTAAAGATCTGGACGGTTCAGAATTTATACTGAAATTGTTACTTCAAGGACATCTTTGTTGTGTAGAAACAGAGACTTTAAGTAGTCAAGATGAGTCTTCCCATTTTTTTTTTTTTTGTCTTTGCAACAAAGCTTTTAGTGCGTGTGCACAAATTGTGGATGTAATGCTTAAATTGATTGTCAAAAAAGTCAATTTAAGTGCTGTACTTCTACAATATTTGTTCAGGCAACAAGGAGGTCATTAACAATTTCATCCTATCCATTTAACTTTGAGCTCCAGGGCTCAGATGAGACTCAAATCTTTGAGGAAGAGGTCAAGTTGGGACTGGTTATGTGGGGTGTGGAGTGTAATAATGCTCTGTGGTTTCAGGGTTGAAATAAGTGTGCCTTGTGTGCTGATACACACAGTGATTACCACAACCCCTCACAGGTTTTAATTGTTTTATCACTTCGATTTTTTTCTGTGTTACTCACCTTCCTTCTCATTTCAGGTCTTGCCTTCCCTTGTGTGTCCTCAGCTGTTGCTGATTACATGCCCTCATGTGTTACAGCTATATCTAGTTGTCTCCCCAACCCTTTTGCATTTAAGCTCATCTCACTTCCCTCCCAGTATGTCAGCTACCACCCAGCTTTTACTGTTTATCTTCTCTATGCTGTTTGATCATGTCTATTTTTGACTATTGTTTGCCCCTTTGGATTTGATCACTAGTTTATTACTAAATCCTTTACCTTGAGCTGCTTGTGTTGAATAGAGCATTTGAGTCCAAGCATGACTGCATGAACTGGCCAATCATGGACTCAGCAGACTCAAAATTTGTGCATGCTGTCATACACTCCCAGGGAGAGCTCATCCAGCACCAACAGGAAGAGATCTTTTCCCTTACTCATGGGGTAGCAGATGTCACAGCTTGACAAGTGCACCTGACGGTTTCAGTTGGCGAATGGCTGAGCAGGCTAACCGCTGAGGTCCAACAGTTCACAGGCTCATTGGTGACACCTCCCACCTCTAGTTCATCTCTGCCAGTTCCTCCAGATTCCAACAGGAACTCTTAGACAGACATCTCTCCTGACTGTCACAATCTTGAAGTAACACTGCTCTATTCATTGTTGTGGACAAATACTCTCACATGGTTTGGTTCATTTCTCTGCCTAAGTTTCCCTCTGCTGAAGTGTCTTAAGTATACAGGGTTTTTTGGTTCCCTATGGCTGGATTGGTGCTGACAATTAATATCTTGTTTCATGAAGGATTTATCCTAACTGCTGGGGACCACAATGAGCCTGTCATCTTGTCATGATTCCCAATCAAATATGGAGTCTAAGCGCCTGAATCAAAAGTTGGAGACAGGTTTGCAGGCTCTGGTTTTATGCAACCTTTCCATTTGGAGCAAGCGGCTCAAGTGGGCTGAGTTCACCCACGACACCCTGCACTGTTTCTTTGTATCTTCAGCTTTCAATCTCCTATCTTCCCTGCCTTGGAGGATGAGGTGGATGTTCTTTCATCTCTTTGAATGCTGGGAGACTGATAAATGACTAAAGCCACCAATCTTCTTGGTAAAACCATTGACAAAGACAGACAGAAACATGGACTGTGTGGAGATGTTTTGTTTGTTTTGGAATTCAACCCCTCTGAATCAATGGGTAATTATTTCTTTGATTTATTCCTTTGATGTACACCTTACATTGTGACTTCTTTTGATATAACTCTTCTACAGCTGTTCTTGGGGTCTGAGAGGAAGGGTAAATGCAAGTGTTATATTTATGGTACAAATGCAAATTTAAGTGAGTCTCAAATCTAGACAATTATCTGCACTGAAATAATATAGCAGGAATGGTCAGAAATCTGGGGGCAGCTGCATGATTTAGGGAAGGGTACCATTCAGGATTTTCAAAAATCTTCAAAGTAGGGGATTTTGGAATGATCGACATATATCCCTCTCCAAAACTAAATTGAAAGGTGTGATGTTTTATTAATCCAAAATGGAAATTATGGTCTTGCATTATGTAATATACAGACAAAGACATCCATCCATGCTTTATCTATACTTGTTTATTCATTTTATAAGGCCTTTATTTGGTCCTTTATAGACCAGAATTTGTTGGTCTATCTCACCTGTCTTTGGGCAAATGACAGGGGTACTCCCTGGACAGATCACCAGTCCATTGCAGGGCCAAGTATAGACAACTGCACACTCTAAGACTCCCTCCTATGGACAATTTAAGAATCACCAATTAACCTGGAATGCATGTTTTTGGACCATGGAAGGAAACTGGAATACCCAGAAAGAAACTACATAAGTACTGAGAGAACATGCAAACTCCACACAGAAAGGCCCCGGCCAGGATTTAAACCATGAACCCAATAAATAAATGAATAGTCACTGTATGTAAGGTTATAATAGTAGGCAGGCATGTCCTTCTGTGTTAGTCCTTATAGCAGTGGAACTGAAGAAGCCTCTGTATAATATTTGGCAATACAATACAATATCTTCATTTAGCATGTATGGTCTTGTCTTTTACTTTGTTTCTGCATAAATTCTTTTGCAACATTCATCTTTCTTTGATCAGCTATAGAAATTCTAGCTACAATAAAAATTTCACTAATCTTCAGACTACAACCCTTAGCTGGGTGTATGTATAGATTCAGACTACAACGCTTCAGGCATTGCAGTGTGATGGTAATACATAAGCTCAATCTCAGACGACTTTAAGGAAGATAATGATTAAAGCCACATCATGCCATTATTTTTGGATTTAATTTGTGGGTTTGATTTTCATTAATACATTCCACCATTTGACTACTTGTTCCGTGTTCTTCAATAACTCACAGATCACATGTGTGCCTTGCTTTCATTTTTCCTCAAAAGAGCCTCTTTACTTATTCTGTTTCCTGCCAGTTTGGACCCCGTTTTATGATATATTCATAACAAATCAAAGTTATAATAATTTTAGACAGTTATAGATCAGCTACCTCTTAATCCTGTTAAAAAAAGAAAAAAAACATATTTGTCAGGTCATCAGATGGCAAAGGTAAATTCATTTCTTTTGTTTAAAAAGACTGGGCATTTGTTGAACATTCACTGTACTCATAGCAAAGCCTATTGTACTTCCATCACAGTATTTTGAGCACTTTTGTTAATACAGTATAAAACCTGTTTTCACCCTCTCACTCTGTGTGTGTGTGTTACTGTGCATCTTTTGAGAACTCTGTCTTTGTTCGTACCATGCTATGTAATTTTTTTCACCTTATAAGGGTCCCTTTTAAAAAAAAAAAAAATCAAATATTTTGTTGGGACCGGCAGTTCTTCTGTCTGGTTGTGGAAGTCTGGTTCTAATTAGAGATGTTCCAATACCATTTTTTCCCTCCCGATATGATTCCGATTACTGAGCTGCTGGTATCGGCCAATACCAACTACCAATCCGAGTATGATATTAAAAAAAGAAAAAAATGCCTGACTGTAATATAATTATCATTGTTGTAAAACATGAATAAATACAGCAACTCCAAGCCATTAAGGTCTATATTTATTTCCAAATAGAACAGTATAAAACAGTATTACAAAATTAAAAAGTATTTATTTTTGCTGATAGTGTAGCGGAAGTAACCAGTAAATATTAACAAATATAAATAACTTGGTATTGGTTGGTGCCTGGACTCCTGTACAATACCGGCATCCACAATTTCCCTGACGGAGTCCTCCCAAGGGATTAATAAAGTTCTATCTAGTCTAATCTAATCTAATTTTTGGCAGTATCGGAGCAATTTCCAATACTGGTATTAGGGCTGCACAATTAATCGAAAAATAATCGAAATCGGGATTTTTGGTTGCCACGATTAAAAGTTTGAAAATCTTGATTAATCGTGACCATGTACAATGTAGTGTAGGGGACAATGTAGTGACCTGCCTTTGGGCGTTCTTGAAGCTAAGACATGCTTACAGGCTGGTGTTTATGGCCAAAAATCTCTAGGACCGCCTAAGTTTCATGCTATTGCCTTTTATATAATTTGTCCATCCCTTATGCAATACTTTCTTGGTTACATTTCATATCGTGATTTTAAATAACATTCTGAACAAAAAATATTTTTTATTGTTGAATAATCTTGATTAATAATCGTAATCATGATTTTGATCCAAATAATCGTGATTATCATTTTTTCCATAATCGTGCAGCCCTAACTGGTATTGGAGTTCTAATGAGGCAAAATGGCATTTTTTTGGGTTGTTAGGTTGAAGGCTAATGTGAAGGGTTAAAGTATGAGGTGGTGTTGCTTATGGTTTGGCTGGACTGAACAGAAGTCCTGATAATGATGGCAAGTTACAGGAGGACAGGGAATTTCATGCAGGACTCTTCAATGACATGAGTGCAGCACTGTTAGTGACACTTTAAGAAAAATGTGTGTATGCACATGTGTATGTGTGAGCAATAAACTCCATAGCTCAGGTGTAAAGAGCCATAATGATTGCGGCTTGTAGAGGTGAGGAGCTGAGTACAGCAGGTTTGGGAGATCAGTACATTTAAACTTCTTGCACATAAATACACCCTGACACCAGGAAAAATAAAAAAAACATACTCAGTGTAACATAAAGACTGTCTTGACCTTTCACCGAGTGGATGCAGCAGTATATGGAGAAATACATTATTATGGATTTCCTTTTACTGGAGACAATAAGTTATGGTTGAATTTATGATGCAGATAAAACTACTTTATAACATTTATAATACGCTAAGTGTAATTTAAATTTTTGAGTAGGATGGGAGTTTTTGGATTGTATTCTTCATTAACCTCTCATTAGTCAGTGATCTCATATAAATTACACAGCAATGTAACCCTAGAACAGATAATTCAGTTGTACAATTAATAAGCGACAAGTATTCTTATGTGGAATTCCACTCCAACAATACAAATGCATTTTTGGACTGCAACCTTTGAGGCAGTGCTTATGTGGCAAAAAAAACTGATGATAACACATGTTGGATGATTAAAACTTGCAAATCATGTAAAATATTTCTCCTCCTTACACTTTCCCAACTGCTTAAATATCTGTCTGACCCTATAAGTCTGACCCCAGAGATAAGCTCACAAGAAATCTGATATTTAAAAAAAAAGGATTGAAACACTTTAAGAACATTTAAATGTATGTTTCAATGGAAAGAAAAATCTGCCTCTCCAAGGCTGGTTGGCTTGATTACTAATAAGAAAGGCATTTTGGTCAGTAAAATCTCTAATGAACACTGTTACACCCAAGGAGCCACACATCAAACTACACGCCTGTTTCTGGCAGCCCATCATCCACTCACTTTCACTCCATGAGGCAGTAAAATAGACACCTTCAACTCCTTAGGGACTCCATAGGCCGAGGACAGGAGGGGAAAAACAGAATGTGGATGACTGGAGGATGGGACACTAAACCACACACATACACAGACACTTGCAGCTATCACTTCCTCCCCCTCTTTTTTCTAATCTCTCTTGTTCCACGCATCATTCACCATCCCCCCTTACTTGCCTGCCTCACTTCTATCTCTGTCTTCCTCCTTTCTCTTACCCTACTCCAATGATCTCTCAGAACTGTATATTTGTGAAGCTGCACTAATATATACACGTATATAACTCTACTTCCCAAATGAAATGACAAATTCAAGTAGTCTTTCAAACAAAAGTGAGGAAACTGTCTTTCCAAAGCAGCTGGATCTTTCCCTCCCTCTCTTCCATTTCATATATTTTTGTATTCAACAGCATTATAGCTTTTTGCAATTAAGTGTCAGCAAATTATTTTTGTCAGGAAATGGTTAGGCTGTAAGAAACGTTGAACTGACTTACCAGTATTTAAATGGGATTAAAGACTTAAGATTAATTTGTTAGGCCAGCTCTCCATGCTGGGAAACCCCAACATGCTGACAATGTGTTATGCTTGAGCGGGACTCAATAACCACACCGTTTAGCTTTGTTGAAGTAGCCTTTACTTAACTTCCGCATACTCCGCCTCTTTTACAACACATTGCCGTCAACCACCGCTTTAAGCCTTAAAGACATAGTAACCTACAAAACACAATAGAGTCCAATAGAGCACACTAAGAGCATAACTGCACGTTTTCAGACATCACATTTTCCCCTCCATCCCCTCGAAAGCTGAAACACAACAGTCAGCCCCCTCTTTCCCAGGGCCACTATTACCCTGTCACATAGTCTCCGAGCCAGAGGGGCGGCGCTCTCATTCTCAGGCTGTGCTGGATGTGAAGCTGCATCGGGTGGTGCTGGTGGGTTACCCTCCACCTGCTTAGCCCCTGACCTGGGCTGCCCACCTAAAGCTGCAGCTGGTAACAGAGGGGAGGCAGGGTGCAGGTGCTGTGGGAGCTGTGATCCACCTTGAAAGGCCAGCCATCCTGCACGTAGGTACAGTGGGTAGTGAGGGTCTCATCTATAGCAAAGGCCTGTTGCAACTCTGCGAGGGTGACTTCGAAGCTGAGGGGTCTGTGCAGGATGTGGACCCAATCTGCATTTCTCTCTGAGTCCGATGTAATCCGTGTGCATCTGCTTTGTCGAAAACGCAGCCCTTGAAAGGAGGTTGGCCACTGTTGGGCCACAGGCCACGTGTTACAGAAAACTGTATGGTTTTCTGAGACAAAGGAGACAAAAGAAATAATAAAACTCAAATCCTCAGCATGCCTGGCGATTTCAGTTTCACACCATGGTGTAAAACGTGATGTCACAGCCTCTCACTGGTTAGGGACCCCTCATCTCACAGCAGGGATCCCGGACAAAGGCAGATCGCATTTTTACCGCTTAAATACCGCAAGCACCATCAGCTCGCTCTCTTTCCCTGCACCTCGACTCTACAGCTGGACCTTCTCTCCTTGACCCAGGAATACCCATTTTGGCCTACTCTGGCCCGCCACAGCTTCCAGCCAGCAACCACGAGGCCCATCCAGCAACGCGCTACTGAGCCAGTGGTAGAAGAAAACCGGTTCACACAAGGCCCATCCAGCCAGTACCACAAGTGACCCATGCGCATCGGCGTAAAAGAGGTACGGTACCACCACGGGAAGACGCTACGGCTCCACACGCGCCTTATATGAGGACCCGGTTGTGCAGAGATGCTGCAACCTGCACCCCCACAGAAGCCGAGAGAGAGCCAAGTCGAAACAGAGCACGGAGTGTAACCCAACAGTAGCTCTGCCGTACTCATACCAATCATCCTTCCCGGACTCCACAACGTCATCGATCGCTTCCGGAGCGATCCAAGTAAGAGGATTTTGTGTCTGGGCAGAGATACTTAGCTTAGTTGTTTATTTTAATGATTATACTATTACTGTTACACTGTTGTTACTGTTGAGCCTGCCGGTAATCCACAGGTGCGCATTCATCCACGTGATGATCGTGTTTCCTCCACTGGCTGATCGCGATTTCCTAATAAACAATCAGGACGAGAGTGCGGAAGTCTGCCCCATACTCTCTATCCTGTGTAGAAATCTCAGGAGCGATCGCAACCTTGGTAGTTAGGAATCACGTTGTTTAGCCTTTCCTTTCTATCTCCTTACTAACAATCTTCATGACAAGGTTATACGTGACCTCGTCCGCCATCTTGTGGCGCCTCTTCGTGTGAGTCTGCGGCCATCTTGGTGAAGGACAAGAATACCCCGTGATCTCGTCCGCCATCTTGGTGAGGGACAAGAACACGTGATCGTGTCCACCATCGTGGACATCCTTCTCACATTACCCTCACACACGTGCGCACACACACACACACACACACACACACACATACCTATAGTTTCCAGCATACATGCAGACATATGGACACTCTTTTCTCTTTTAATGTTTGATTATGTAGTTTAGTCATCTTTTAGTTAGTAGATGTCGGGATCTTGATTCAAGTGTTTGTTCATTTTAATACTTGTGTTAATAAATTCTGATATATTCTAATGAGAGAAGTTGTTTGTGGTTATTTTACACAGTTTTGTAACATTGCTGGTTGAAGAAGTCTGTGCTCGGACTCACACCTTCTCTGTTACTCTATAGCGCCACACCTGGTCACAGGCTGGCACACATAGACCAACAGCCATTTAGACTGATTGTGCCGTTTAGTCCTTTTTCCTGATTTATCAGGTGGTGCCCCATTTCAATTTATTAACTTTGTTTAAACCATTCTGGTTATTTGCAGCTGTCCCTCAAGACAGTTGGTAATAACCCCCTTTTATGACTAATCAAGCACGTTATACGCCTTATTGTACTACATAAATGGTGCCCCATGTGAGAGTTCTAAGATACCAGCTTTGTTGCAGATCTGTGTGAAATAACCTTTCGCAAGGCACTGTATTTGCAAAAGATAAGGGACCCTACACATCATTTCAGAACCCAACATCTAAGCCAACCAAGAAAAATCTTCTGAATCAGAGTGCAAAACCAGACAAACAAATCTGTGCACACATTGATACTCCACTGACTAGAACATCATCAACAGGACATTAAAACTCTTCATGAACTCAGTGGGACTTTGGAAGGCAACTTTGGAGGCTAGTTCAAAACTACATGCACAAGTTTACCATCAAGTCTGATATTTAACTAAGAGATTCTCTGTGTCCACTGCTGTTCTGAATAGGGGTGAACCCCCAGATCATCAGATCATTGCAATTACTAGCTATGGATATTATGAAATTCATCAGTCACCTGCTCTACATGAATGACATCAAGCTGTATGCCAAGTCTGAGTGAGAGATCAACTCACTGATCCACCTCACCAGGATATACAGCAGTGATATTGAAACATCACCCCAAACAAGGTAAATGTGCTTGACTGAGAGAGTCAAAAGAGGCAAAATTATTATATCCAGAGCAGTGGAACTGCAGCAGAACTATACATCTGCTATAGTTCTGCTGCAGTTCCACCCCTTCAGATGCAATAATTTAAAATACCTTGAGATTCCACAAGCAAATGGAAACTATGAACCGGTTGAAAGAAAGCCCACGGCTACGTAGTACCTAAAAGAATTAGGCAGGTGTACAATCCTTTCTTTCTCCCAGCTGAGCATGAAGAAAAAAGTCAGAACCATCAAAACATATGGCCTCCCAGTAATCAGATATAATAACCAGGCCTTGGGCTGAAGTCCCGCAGAACAAGGAAAGCACCATGGTCTGAGTGGTGTCAAATAAAATTTACGTTCAACTCATAAACTTACCCTCCTATCATACATGGTTCAAATCTCTTCTAAAACCCTCAGAATTGTTCACACAGAGCCTCTACAGGTTAATATAATGTCGATTCATGAGTCAGGGCCCAATTGTGATGTAAACTAATGTCTTATAGCAATAGGCCGGCCCCCAGAAAAACGTGATGCATATCTTTAATGGAGCAGAGCGGATGGTAGAGCTATAGGATTTCAGTTGAATTGAATTGAAAATGCTTTATTAATCTGTAAGGAAAATATGCTGTTGCAATGTACTTACAAATACTTACAACTGTACATAAGAAAAACAAAATTAAAAAGTTGGAGTGGGAGTGCATGCAGATTTTCAGAAGGCATGTATATATTGTGATTTGGCTATCCTACTTTGAGCAGTGTTTTCAGTCCAATAAAAAAAAAAAAAAAAATTGATTACTTTTGCCTCCCAGTGTTCTGCATTTGGGTCCTGTTCATGTATTCCTGACAGTGAAAATACCAATAATATGGTTATGGCCACATGAATATAGGAGCATTTCCTTATCAGATCAGTCACTTTCAAGTGTTTCCTTTAACAAGCTACAAAATCCTGGTTATGGAGCTGTTAGATGTCCCCTGTCCAACAATAGGACGTCAACTTGAGACCATCATATGACTTTTTAAATTTTTTTCACTTCCAGATTAGTTTCGGGAAATTACCTGAAAACTCTTGAAACATTTCACTTGTTAATGGTTAGAAAACAATAAAGCTAAAAGTGAAACTACATTCTTTTTAACTATACCACTGTCTCTTCATTGAACACCACTTTGCATGAACAAATATTTCATGGGGATGTTTGAACCAGGATTTCAGGAGGAGACAGAGAAGAGGCATTGCTAATACATTCCTCCTTTTTTTGTCAAATGAAAGTACTCCTTTTAATCTGTTTTCCCTGCTTACTCCCAGAGCGTATACTTAAAACCATAACAATGTCCTTCCTTACTTTTTACGACAGCAGGCAGGTTATACTTGTATCGCATTGTATCCATCAATGTATCGTTCTCAGGAGTCAGAGTGCTCATAAAAGTTCATTAAACAATACATTGAACCTTAAAATGGACACATTATTCATTTAGCAGCAAGGATAAGTCCTATTAGCCGCAGTTGTGGAGCCATTTCTGTCTTTGTGACAATGGTCTATTTTTATCTCTTTCCCTCCATTTTATGGTTTACTCATCAGCTACATTTGTTTTTCCTCCCCGTTGTATCAATCTTGTCTCATCTTTCTTATTTAGCTACTCTCTTGATGGTAATTAAAGTTGGTTATTTTTACAGATTTTTTAGTTGTTAAATAGCCCTATCATGCTGATCTTAAAAGTATGGCAAGCAGTAAGTTTTTTTTTTCATGTCCCTACCAACTGACAAACAAAAAGGATGTAAAAATTAAAAGAAAAGGCACAATGCACACACTGCCAGTAAAATTAGCAAAACCTGTATGTGAAAACTCTGAACAACCTCTGACAGTTTCATTGTTTTTGATCTCGAATGTATCACTTTGATGTGGGTGCAGACTAAGAGTGCACAAAGTTAAACACTGGAATCTCTCTTTCCTGGAGCGTGGACTGCTCTTTAAACACAAATGCTGCTATTTTTATACATGCAAATACAGGTAAATAAAACAGTACATCTATACAGGAAAACCTGGTACATTTGGTCCTTTGGCTGAATTAATAATAAACACAGATGGACTATAATATGTATTAGGAAGAGACTGACCATTGTGAACTGAGAAGGTGTTGAGCTGAAAAAAAAAGCACAGACTGCACACATCTCGCACTTTAACGTATGCACTCACAGAGACACTGCAGTCGAGTCCAGACGGAGAATTAGCCACACTAATTGGTGAGTGACAACTGAAATTGAATTCCTCTGCAGCAAAGGCCCAAAAGGCTCAACCACCAATGTGAGTTTGAGCATACAGAAGTTTGAAAAGGTGCAGTCAAACATAAAGACAGATCACCATGAAAAGTTCATGAACAATTGCTGACGCACAAACAGATAAATAAGCTCTCTCAGCTTTTCTCCTCACTTGTTCTTTCTGCTGTTCACAAACACACTAACATGCTCCTATACTTCTATCCCCACAAGTCCTTACTCTCTAATTTATTACCAAAGTTGTTTCTTCAACAACAATAACAACGAGAAACTCATCTGGAAACTCTCAACAAAACAACAGAAAAGTTTGAGAAAGGCCCTCATTATACTGCAGCTGGTTTGATATTATTTGAATTGTGATGACAAAAATGACAGTTGAGGAGCCGTGGAAGCAACTCCCAAAAGCAACTTCTTATTTTTCTTCAGTAGTGGGCTATGCACCCTTTAAACACCTATATAAAATTGTTTTTTCCCAAGTTTCTTTTTTCTTTTTTTTATTTTTTCTTTCAACGGTGTTCCCATCCATCCATCCATCCTAGAGAAAATTTGGACTCACCAGTCGAGCTGGGCAGGAGAGGAAAATGCTGAGCTTCCTCCTGTGCTGCACCTACTGAAAAACATGCTTGGCTCAGGGGCTTTCACAGGGTTTCCATCAATCTGATCTCTCTTCACCTTGAAGCCAGTTTTTTCATTTGTGACCACACATCCTGCGTATTGTTGTGCAGGAGCTAGCTCCCCTGCTTTTTCCTGGAAAACTCCCTGCTCTCTCTCAGTTCTTTTTTTTTTTTTCAATTCTCTCTGCACATACTGCAAGTCCATCTCTATCCCCCTGAGGTCTCTCTCTCTTTTTGGACAAGAGCTTCTGTGGGTGACTGGTGATCCAGGGCTTGTTATTGATAAAACACCTTATTGTGCTGGTGGGGATGGTGCTCTCCAAACAGAAGCTAATCAGACCGTATCCCAGTCGGCAGCCTCAAACTACCCCTGCAGAGTTTCTCCTGCTTCCTCTGACCACTTCCTCACAATTCTTTTGGTAAAAGGGTGCCTCTAAATAACTGGCCTGTAGGTGGAGATGGCAAGTTATGATCTACTTAACAGAGTCTTGAAATCTACAAAAATTAGCATGAATGGATTAGGTGTTGTGCTTGTAGCCTGACAACTGAGCTGATGACCTCTTATGGAAGATATAGTGGGTTATATGTATGGGAGCTAAAAGCTAACAGGTAATAGACAGTATGGGATGGAGATCTGCTCCTTTACATTTAAATGTCCAACATTACACTGTCTGTTGTAAAGAAATTCTTTAACAATTCTTTAATGCTGACTGACTATATTCTGGTTTATTTATCTAGACATCTGACCTGATGAATGAATGAATGTATGAGTCATTCAAATTTATATGCCAAAAGTATGAACAGTCCTGCAGCCCATCATACTGCAGTATCTTATAGCAGGTATTTTGCTACATACATATGTACCTACTAAGGCCATTAATAAGAACATGTGTTTATTGTGATTCCTCACTTTGGCTGGCACTGATACACCTACTCTTTACTGTTGAAGCTAACAACTGTAATTAAGCAGTAATTATGTTCTGTTCACTGACACCCTCTATTGTCTGTGCTGTCACACTGTCATTTTCTTTATCTTTCAGTTGGTCACCAACTCATGATGCCCTGAGCTACTCTTAAAAGACAAGTGAGGTAGCTAATGTGATGTCACGGTGGATTCTCAAGTAAAACAAAGCACCTATTCTTTTGGGATTTTCATCATTTTGATAAATATTTACTTATATTTAAAAGCTTAAATGACCATTTGTCATACAACGCTGCACCCAATGCCACCAACAGAGCGTACAACATGGTAGACCTCTATGCCTAACCAGAAATAAACTAGTACACTTCACACCAATGCGTCAACTCAACATCCTCTTATTTCAGCTCTATAAGACTGTGAAATAGACTCCTCACTGAATCTCTAAGGACCCCAGGGTAGAGGGCATAAAGGAGAAGTTAAGGATGAATGTTCAGAAACTACATTTACACCACACATGGAGAGGCAACCACTCAACCATGTCAAACTCTCTCTTATTTTCCACATTCATCACTCTCTTTCAGAATGGGTAGCTGTGTCCAGCTTTTGGCGAGAATTGTCTTTGGACATTGCTTTGTTTCTTAAGAATATTTTATGAAACTGGGAACACAGGAAAATCCATTAAACGTGGGTGTGGATTGGGATAATGTTTGCAAAAACAATGAGATTGAGTTTGGGTTGGTCATATAAAAAAATAAAACAAACAACTGTCACCGTGTCATTTACTAGATTAGGAATGTAGCAAGGTGGCTGAAGGGACACTGGTAAGGGGGGAATGTCAGAGGAGAAAGATCAGGTGTGTTTTTTTATTTGTCTTGTGGTTGTGGTCTTTTTTCAAGTACTGTTGCAACTATGATAGACAGACATTTTCATAGTCATATGTGCAGTGGTGAAAACACACATCAGAGAAAAATCTGTATTTTTAATGAAGTATTATTCTGCATTCTTTTGTAGAAAAAAATTGTAGAAAGAAAAATGTTTACTTGGAACATTTTTCTTGCTAATCTTTGATGTATAACATCAAACCTTCAGCTATGCCTTTTTTTTTATCTCCTCCTATATGAAGGCCTCTTTATATACCTGTGTTTTTTTTCACCACTCTTATATAGTCTGTCTTTGTCTTTTATGCATAGCACTGGAAGACTTTCCTTTGCCACATTCTTTAGCTGCACTGCCCCCTCACCCCTTCACTGCCATAATTTATTATGTTCTGAAGTTGCACATTGAAAGAGTATAAGGTAAGAAGTGAAGATACTTTACTTGAGGTTTACTGGGTTCAGAATATTTCTTATTTGCATTTATACTGCTACCGCAAAGGCTCTTGAGCCCTGGTATAATAATTAACAGTGGATGTATGGCTGGTGGGTTACTAGGGGAGGAAATTTAATGGGAAAAAAAAAAAAAGTTCACAAACCTTGAGAAAAGCAAACGCATTCTGGTCATCAGCAGTAGTAGCAAAACATACACTGATGACTTATACCAAAACTGCAATAGCCATAAAAATAGAGTGCAAAAAACATGTCAGCTACATTGAAAAGAAAGTTTTTTTTTTCTTTTTTCATATATATGATTTCTATTACACCACCTCATGGAGTCTTTTCAAAGACACACAACACCATATACCATCTTTACATTTTTATGACATATGCACATGCCTCTTACCGGAGTGAAGTTCATGACTTTGAGGATCCAGATGGTCAGTGCCAGATTGACAATCATAGTCACGAGGAGGAGGAGGATGAAGAAATACAAGCATCTCTTTCTCCATCCGTAGATGCCTACCGCTGGGTAAACCTGGGTACTGCACACCGATGCCCCTCGCTGGTGGAGCGAGTTGGGCTGGGCTGCAAGGATGTACTGCTCTTGGGTCATCTAAAAAGCAAAAAAAGAAACACAAACATAAGGACATATTCATTTTCTTTTACAACAATTATTATTATTACTGTTATTATCACTACTAGTAATGATAATAATTAAAAGAAAACTAATATTCTTCTATTTGGAATAGGTAAAAAGGCAAGGAAAAATGCCTGAAAAGCATCACAAACAAGACTTCTACAACACAAAGGAAGAGAAAATGAACGAAAGAAAGAAAAGTTGCCTTAGTTGAATCAGACAATTGGCAATAAAATGAAAACACTGATAAATATTTTTCAATTTGAAAGTAAGAGTTCATTCTCTGAAATGTCAGAATTTTTTGGGGTCCATGGCATGACTGGTTTAACATTTTGGACAGCCATTTATAAGTCTGATAGCATCCCACTCTGCAAAGATGTCAAAATAACCGAGACCACAAATAAAGATGGGAATTGCCTTTATTGTCATTTCACACAGTAAAAGTTTAATTTCCTGTGTAATTTTAGGACCAGTGAATTAACATGAAGTATCAGAGTTAAACCATAACTGTTCACTTAACCTAAATTGATTGTTTTTAAGGCTTAAATTAAACAGTGGTTTAGGTATTCAAATGTAGTTTGTCAAACTAAAGCTTTAGGCTTGTCCTGTAACTTTCCCTCACATCTCCTGCAACCATCAAAAGAAGACCTTTGTTGCATGTTAAGTTTTCCAAAATGAAGTGCTCTTTGGCTTACTGTGCAATACTGCAACAATATGGTATGTTTTATGTACTGTATACTGGAGCAGCAGTTGTTAGTACTTAGTATACAACGGTAAAAACAACTATGCACGTATGGAAGTCGATCACATGACCACTCTGCACTGCAGATTGTGCAATTGTTCCCATACACCATACTATATATTACATTTTGGTAAAATCCTATGCACTATTGTGCAGTATGTGGTTTAAATGATGGCCAGGGTCTGTTGCTCACACTGGTACACTATGGCATCAACACCACAGAACACCTTGAGCAAATCTTATGGACATCAGGGGTCTGTTTCAGAAAGAAGGTTCATCAAGAAAACTCAGTCAACAAACCCTGACTTATGAAACTGAAGTTTTTGACTTCAAATTGGGGTTTGGAGTAGGTTCTGTCAACTCTCAGGATGTTGAACCTGAGTTACCACACTGCACAAAGAGATTATCAGTGGAGCTCCATTACTGTGATTCACCATGGCAACGCCAGGTAAATGGAAAAGATCCTCCTACTCTTCCTTGTTGGATTAGAGCTTTGTTGCAACTATATGGGTTTCCCTAGAAGTGCAAGATAGCTGCAGGGGTGAAGGAAATACAGCTGATGTGAGAGGAGCGGCACAGAAAGTGAATGTATAAATGCAATATTTAATGGCAGGTGAAATCTTTAGTCCTCATAAAGACGACTAAACAAACTTTTGTGCTGGATGGATGGGAAAATATGAGGAGCAGAATCATTTCAAAAAGAGAGAAGAACAGAGATGATTTGGGAGTTTTGAGAGAGATAGCAGAGGAGGGAAAGAGAAAGACCAAAGTGTGATAAAAATTAGATTGAGGTGAAAAAGAGGTAAGTGGAAAGATAGAGCAGCTTTGAGTACCTAGAGATAGGAAGGAGGGATGGAGAAAGGGAGAAAAGCAGATAAGACAGGAGAGGAGGACGGAGTCCATTAGTTGCAGTGCAGCTTGTGAAGTTATTGGTGGCAAGAGATAGGAACCCTGGCTGTAAGGCACTACTATCTTTGCCCATCTGAACTCTTTCACTCTCTTTACCTTAGTCTCTTTACCTCAAAGTCTCTCTCGCTGCCTCCTTTTACTGTTCCTAATTCACTTCCTATCTGACTTCTCTTTATCAGCCTCTCTCTCTCACACACACAGAAACACACAAACGTGTGTGTGTACGTTTTAATTTGCTGAGATTGCATGACCTGAACAACTTACTTTATGTTTCTTTTCCCCTGCAATGCTACTTCTCCATATAGAAGATACCGATGTGCCTCGATGGGAGACTAACATGCTGATTCTCCTTGCCAAAGGCGAGACAAACAACAACTACAGAAAAAAAAAATGTCTTGGCGTTTGTTTTTCTGGTTTAGTTGTTTTCAGAGGGAACTATCAAATATCAATGTGTTGCCTCCACAGGGTCATGTTTTTCATATTTTCATATTCAAAATGCAAAGTGAGTATTTGTTTCAGCTGTGTTTGTTATGACAGGCTGGTTGAAAACTTGTGGACCAGCGTAGGATTTTGGAGTCAGGCTTAATTAATATACTGGAATTGCCAAACAGAAGAACAATTTCCCCCACAACTTCCAGCAAACCTCTTCCAGTAGTTATGCTCCTTCAGAAAAAACAATGAATGCCAATGAACCTATTCAATGAAACATGCAGCATCTGAGCTGCCTCTGTTATAAACAATGAGTTTTATAGTTTTAGAAACTTCTAGGATGGCATTTAGTTCATTCTTGTTACCAGTTTGTAGGTAATTGACTGCTTTGTGAAAGTATTCCTCTCCCAATTAAGTCAGAAGACTTTTTTTTTTCTGCATTAATGACAAATTTACAGTGTAGCTAGCAATGCTTGCTCAAAAAAACATCATCATGTACTCCTTGAGCAGAAAGCCAGTCTCTTGACGTGAGAAACGTACTGGCTCTGAACATAAACAGACAACAAAATGCAATTAAAATTAGTTTCGCACTAGGTCTTTTCACTCACTCATCTGTCCATGGATGATAAAATTTCATATTATAACGACCTAGAATAAGTGGGAGGCACAGAGTTGGCCTGTCATCTCCCCCTGTCAGTCACTGGACACGTCATTCAGGTGTGGGCCGGTTGGCAACAGCTTGCATCAGACGTCTCTTTGAAGCCATTACAATATTGAATAAATCAATAAATACCTCACCTCAAGAGCGATTGATAAAAGCATATTTTTTTATTCATCTTTATTGAAGGAAGCTTCAATGACTGAGGAAGGATTGAGTTCAACCAGGGGCCAGTAACCAGGCACTGGCAGAAGCGAAACTGGTAATTAACAGTCACAGTCAAAAGAATATTGTTGTCTCCTTACTTAACTTAAAATCTTGTCATTTTGAAGACATTTGAAGAATTTTCAAGAACCAGAATACAGTAAACTACATGGTTTTGGCTGCTGTTGTTGTTCACTGCTTTTTTTTTTTGGGTGAAAGGGAGGTTGTATTACTCACTGAGCAACTTTCAGATTGACTGACGTCTGGCACCCCAGTTAACCCCAAGACAAAAAAGTGTAGGTGTGCATGAATAATGCAGGTTTTATGTAAATAGCTTTCAAAACAGGGATGGAGGGCAGGGAAATCTGGGCTGTAGGGTGAGAGGCACAGAAATGTCTTCAAAATTCAAATCAACATTTTAAAATAGAATAGTAGGAGAATGGTCAAAAGATCTACAGTATTAGACGTATTCAGTTTTTAAGACTTCTGTGCACGGATAATGTAGTAAACTTTTGACCCATGATGATGTGATTTTTATATCAACAAGCTAGAAATGCCTTTAAATAAACATCCACACTTTTGGTGTGAAAATCCTACATTATTAACTAGTAGTTTCTTACTTTTTTTTTTCAACAACACCTGTCTGAAGGGATTTTACAAAGTTGTTGTTTGTCATAGAATCTTTCATTGGAGAATCATTTTGCTCATATCTCTCAAGCCAATTTTTCTGTGAATTCGCCAATATATTGCTGACTGAAATGTGATAACAGAACAAAAAAGCAACCAGAACAAAGTGGAAATGCTCGCAGTAGTTGACTGAAATATGTTTGACTGTTTTAACAACAAAGCATACTTTAATGTAGTAAACTGAATGTTTAAAAGGGTAGAACTGATCTTTAAATGGTGGGAGAAAAAAACACTAGTTAATGCCAGATTCAAATGATACAATGAAAGGTTGTTGTTCACACTGGAATATGTTTTATGGCAAAAGAAAAGATGAAGCCCATTAAAATGTGCATGAAGAATAAGCACTCAATATTATGATCTAAATGTAATCCACCTAATGTATATATGAGCACAATCAACATGAGGGACCCATACTGATGCCAAGTGGGAAAAGATTTTAATGTTTTTCAAGCAGGCTCACGGATTAATAATGTTTTGCCTTTCCACTGTGAAGATACACTATTGCAATAGTCTCTACCAATTTATCTGTCTTGCTTTTTGGGTGCATCTGATCACTCTGCGCATACAAAAAAAATGAATCAATAGTTGAGCATTACTTTAGAATGGGACACACTGAATCAATAATGGGCTCTGTGTCACTGTGCTGATGTGTTTGCCATGTGTGTACTGGAGTTTTCTGTGGTGACCTGAAATGCTAATCATTTTCCTCCATGCCTCAGTAGAAGGAATCAATTGGTGCAGAAGTATACATTTCTTGTATGTATGTGTGTGCGTGTGAAAGTTTTTGCATGGGCGTTTCTCAAGGGAAACACTGTGAGTCGAACCAGTTTCCTGGGGCTTTTCTTCAGTTTGTATTTTCTCTGAGTGCCTAGTGTGTTTTCTCCAGGTGCTCCAGTTTCCTCTCACAGTTCCAAGACATGCGAGTTAGGTTAATTGATCATGCTTCACTGGCCGTAGGTGTGAGTATGCCCTGCGTGTCGTGCCAGCTGGAACTCTCCACTGAAAGAAGTGGCCATTGACAACACTGTGGATAACAGAGGAATGAACAAAACTCTTGGCGTTTATTTCATACAATGTGTAACAATTTTCTTTTGGTGGGGTGGTGGTGACCTCTGCAGTTTTCTATATTTTCATTCTACTTTCTGTCTATTTCCTTTCATTCTTTCGTAATTCAATCGATTTTCTTTGCTCTCTTCGTCTGTCTATTCTTTGCCCCTTCCTTCTCTCTCAATGCATTTCTTAGATTGAACTGACAGCAGACTCATCAATCACTCTCATGATGTACCGCAGCCTGGAGGCCCCACTCAGTGTGATCTAAGTTTATTAACATCATGATGCCTTGACAGCAATGAAAACAATGTCTCCAAGACCAACATCAGCATACATATGCAGAACATTAGCTCCCTAACGTTGTTTTTGTTTTGTTTTGTTTTTTTTGTTTTCTTGAAGGAGCCTACTCAAGGTAAAATTCTTATAAAAGACATGAATATTATGAACTTTTTTTGTGGAGTTTGATTACATCAGGAGCAAAATGCATTCAAAATCTTGCCCTTATGCCAAAAAACTACCAATATTTTTTTTTCAGACATAATTTGGTTTTTGTCAAAAGCAAATTTACAGACTTGAAACGCTTTCAGTGTAAAGTGATTTTAAATCTCGTCCCACAATTTGTATTTTTTTGTGCATTTTTATGACATGAAATTAGATTTTGAGATGTAAAGAAAAGTGATGAACAGCACCATCCTCTAGTTTCAGTATATACTTTAACATTATTCCAAGTGGGATATGAATTTTGTGAACTAAGTCTCAAGTCAAGCTGAGCATGAGAGACTCTTCAAAAGAAAATAGCCAGATTTAAACAGTGTATGTAAACATGTGCTGACAGACTCGTGGATAAGGATGGATTTCACGTTGATGAAAGGGTGGATGAAGAAGAGAAGTGTGAAGGCGTTTATTTGTCCTGAGGAAATCAAAAAACTTCACAGGCAAAATCCACATCAGAATGTAATTACCAAGCACTCATGCCTGATTGGTGTGGCTGCTATATGTGAAGTGTTTGGTAATTAAATGTAAGTGTCTACAAGAATCACACAGCCAGGCTCTCCCCTCATCAGCTGAAATTCAGCCAATACCATCTTTCCATTTACACAAAAAAAAAAAAAAAACTGATAATTAAATCAATAAAGTGTGGAATTTCTAAAGCAAAATTTGTGCCAAATATTTGCACACTAAATGTTGATAAATTGGTTATTAGTCCTAAGTGAATGTAACAGTTTCATTCTTGTCTCGAAATTAAAGGCAGGTAAATGTTGAGAATACTTGTTCCATAACAGTCGATTTGTCATTGTTTATCCTCTCTGACAAACAGAAGATTGCCATTTTCCATTTTTTGGGGGATTTTGAACATTAACTAATTTGTTTGTTTGTCAATACATCACTCATGATATAGGCCATGCATCTTATATTTTCTTTTCCAATTGTGCAAAATGATTCAAATTTTTTCCCATCCAGTTATCAATTATTTTTTATAATCAATTACCTTATTACTGAACATGAGAGTGCTGATGGAGGTTACACTGAAAACTGTCCTTATTTTTATTGAGATCTGAGATCTAAACCTTCTCTTTATCAGTTTAGACAACACAGCCACAAAAGTACCAAATACAATTTTCAGTCAGACAAAGCTTGCAGCAAGGATCTGAAAAGCTTCTAAATGATAAAACTAGGGCTGGGCAACGATTAAAATTTTTAATCGCGATTAATCGCATGATTTCCCTGATTAATGACGATTAATCGCATTGCATACGAAAAATCAAATAATGAATTCAAAAGTAGTGTAAAAGTCACTTTTATTTAAATGTTCTGCTGCCATGTGAACTAAAGTGCCATAACATTTGTTGTTAACATCAGCACTTGTCAGTAACATATATTTAGTGTAAATCTCATCTAAAAAAATGTCAATTAAAATAAAGCTTATTGCCACAGCCAGGGCATTAATGTCATCCTGTTTTTTTTATGAAAATTAAAAAAGTTTTCCAACAAAATCCTAACAATCTAGAGGCCACAATCATAAGCATTAAAACAGGTAATTTCTGAGGTAACAGCAGAAACTTTTAATGGGGAGTTCAACTTGGCAGTTGTTACAAATAACCTTGTTTCTGTTGAATCCTCCCCTGGGAGAACTTTAAAATGAAAATGTCCATGTTAAAGTTCTGTAACTTTATCAATCCGTAATTATCTGTGCATCATTTGTTTTTTTTCCATTTTCAATTGTCAATCAAAAATTAAAAAAAATTAAAAAGTGACTAAAAAGTGAATGAAATGCCTGTTTTTTTTATATTTCAATTTTAGCAAACAGGCCACGGGCCTGAATTTGTTTTTAATATTTTATTGTCTGGTTTACGTGAGCCAGAAATGGCTTTGTTTTATAATGAAGGAACAGACTTTCTGTTGTCATTACACATCTGTGCCACTAGATGGAGTTGCACTGGAGTAATCAGCTAGAGAATAGCTGAGTTGCTACCCAAACTGTAAAGCATACCGATTTTTACCGTTCTCCATATCTGTTTTAGTTTTGCCTGCCAATTATTTTCCGGTTCGCAGCAGCCAGTAACAAACTTTTCAAAACAAAAGCACATGAGCAACATGCGATAAAATAAATGTCGGCGGTAACTTACGCGTTAACTTATTTGTTAACTTACGCATTAACTTGCCCAGCCCTAGATAAAACACTTGAATTTTGGAATGTAGGCTCCGATCTCATCAATCCAGAATTTTAAGACATACATAAAGATAGTGGGGGTAATAACTTAATTCCCCTGCGGAATCCAAGCCTACAGGTGGAGCTGTGGAGGAGGGGGGAGTCTTAAGCGCAGCAGCAAACTGTAGGCATGAGACACCAGGCATGAGAGAAGCAGAGCCTTTTGTTATTTAAATAAACTAATAAGCAGGTGGAGTAATACGAATAAACTAAGCAGAGGGGAAAGAGCAGATGTGTTCAAATGTCCCCCTATAATAGTTACTGGGAGTCACTTTACTTCAGGCACACGAGGCTCACTGCAAGGAACTCAAAAGCTACCTGATAATAAAACACTTAAGCTACCTGATAATAAAACACTTGAATAAAGATAAAGATACTCGTAGTCATAAAATAACTTAATCCCTTCAAAACAACAAGAATCAAAGATGTGGAGTCTAAATAAGAACTGGCTCTTTGCAAAATGTGTGATCTGACGGGGCAACACAAAGGGAATATACAGTACTATCTAGCAAAAGACTACTTTGTGAGCAATAAAGAAAGGCCCACTTTCAAAACATCTATCCAAATAGGCTGTTAGGGATACACTTGAGTTCAGGCAACTGCCTGGTACACAAATTAACAAAGCAAAAATCAAAGTGTAGATGCCGATGTCAATGTAAATGAGGAACAAAAATTTGCAGTCTTAAAGAAATTGCTGTTTCCTCCATCAGGCCAAGATGCCTCAGTGCATTGCTAGTTTTAAACGCAGCAGCAAGTTGTGGGCAAGAGACACTGGAAAGCATGCAAGAGGTAGAACGTCTTTCTCTTTAAATGGACTAATAAGCAGGTGGAGTTATTGAAATAAACTTAGTAGAGGGACGGGTGTATGCCTAAAAGGCTGCTCACCTCTCCACCTGAAATCGCTCCAGCCTCACATAAGCTCAAAGCCCTAACTTCTGTTGATCAATACTTTTCTCATATACTTAAAATATTTTCATATTTTTCTTCCAAAGTGCATTTCCACCCTTCTTCCTGCATTAATAAGTTGATAATTCAGTTATACACCCACAGTTTGAAGCAATTCTTCTTTTTAGATGTCTTCTTTCTGTAAATTTCAGTGTTTCATTGGACGAGAAGATATGTTATCTATTATTATAAACAGAGTTGAATAAACATCAAATTTCTATCACACCAATGTTGAATTGATAATGGAAGCTATATTTCAAAATTAGCTATATTTATTAGGGATGCACGATAACTGTTTTTTAAAACCGATACCGATAACCGGTAACTTTCAGCTCCTAAAGGCCGATACCAATAACCGATAACACACACATATACCCAAGATCATTACATCAATACTATGAAGAAAATCAAAAACAGATTTGACTTTTTAAATGAACAGATATTTATTTTTTTCAATGAAAAACTATTGGCAAGCCTCTCAAACATTTCGTAAAGCTATCAAACAAACCTATTTGATATCTCACATTAACTTAAATAAGGTTCATTACTGACTGATATAAAAAAGTAAAGGCTCCTTGAACTGATGGAAATACATGCATCAAAATTACAAACTGAAAAAGATTAACATTTAAAGGATTTTGGCTTGTAGTTCCGCAATGAAGTTTGCTTCTGCATGGCACTCAACATAGCAGGGGTTTTCATTCCAATTACATGTAACAAATTATTGTATACATGTACTGTTAAATGTGTCTGTGTGAGTGTGTGTTTGAGCCAGGGTGTTAAAACATGAAGCCAGCTCAGTTGGGGCTGCTGTTTCTTGGCTCCAGGTTGTTTGGTTTGGACAGTGTGCCATTCCACTGTGTCACTGTGGGCATTCAGGTGTTCAGCTAGTAGATGGACCATAGACATGCAAACATGAACACACACACAACTGCAAACATAGCCACAAATACATTACAATGGTCTGAGGCACACACGTATGAAGACAAATAGAAAAGAAAAAGAAAAGACACCACTATGCCTAAGAACACAACATCACACTCCAGCTACATGCTTCACCAAACCCAGGAACATTCATTGTTACACATAAAAAGTTACTTTGAACTTAAATATATTCAGACATTCACAGGCAGTACTCCTGTGCAGTGATGTGTTCACTATTCTAGCACATTTACACAGTTTTTCTAAAGTCTTGGGGCCTGATTTACTAAAGGTTTGCGTGCGTAAAAACGTGTGCAAACTTGACACCACCCGCAAACCAATGTGCAAGCTGATCTACTAACCGCGTGCAAAGAGGACTGCGCCTCTCAAATGAGCAAAATAGCACACGCTGTTCATTTAGTACTTTTGCCCTGATGAATAATCAATATGGGGCGTACCCGCCAGAAAGCGCTAAATACTGGGAGGGGAAAATGCAAATAGGTTCATTTACCACACGCAATGAGATTTACCAACCCTGAAAGTAATTGCGGGGATTGTGATTGCGTCTGTATTTAATACGTTCGAAAGGAAGGTGCTAATCTGGCCAGCATTACGCACCGATGGCTGCTGTTATTGTGGCAAGGAGGCGACATCGCCAAAATTAAAGAATACGCAGAGAGAGAGTCTTTCGGACTCGTGTAAATTTGTTTGGAATGAATGAAAACCAAATAGTTGAAACTTAAGGGCTGATTTGGAGCCGGTCACAAGCACATGCAAAAGGAGAAATATTTTATTTGAATGTTAAATCGAGTATTATTCAGCAAAAGGTTGCCACAGGAGGCACATGAATTTTTTTATTTGTGATAATAAATAAATCACGTGTTTTCATGGAGAAAAAAGTGTTTCTTATTGTGCGCCTACCTTGTTCTGCAGTTGGCTCTAGCGTGTCATACCCCAGTATCCCACTTATCTGCTCCTGGCAGAAGGTGAGCTGCACCTGCTGCTCAATGCTGGTTAGAGGCATCTCTTCCGTAGGCCCTCCACCTGTCTTGTTTGCCGAAGTTTTATTAAAGGCCACTTTTTCTTTAGTTCTTTGCCTTATATCTTGCCACCTTCTTTTAACCTCATCTGCCGTTCTTTTTGTTTTACCAACTGCATTTATTCTATCGCAGATTTTCTCCCATATTGCGTTTCTTTTGGTGATGTTTAAATTTCTTTGCTGTAGTTCATGAATGTGTTATTTGCCTCTTCCACTAATATCTCTAACTCCAACTCGTCAAATTTCATTTTGCGCTTGCGTCTATCCTGCTTTCCATCCAGACTCTCCATGGCGCAAACCGTAAGACACGCAACACCTCATTTAAATACTGCGGTTTGCACCCGTTATCAATTGCGCGAGCATTCTTAGTTGATCACCCGCAAAACACACAACAACAGCACGCGAAAACTTTTTCAGTGCACACGCAATTTAGTACTCTTTATTTAGGATCTTAGTAAATCAGGCCCTCGGTGTGCAAAAGAAAGACATAAAACAGGCACATGTGACATCAGACAAAAGAAAAAAGAGATAAGAAAATTCAAAAGGTCTGACATCAAAAAAGATTAAATGAAGTTGTGTTTAGTGAAGTATGGCTGCATGCAAACTTTTGAGAACACAGTCCTTAACATTAAAATAATAAAATAAAAGGACTAAGAAAACATCTAAAAAAAAGTGTACAAATAATTAATCTAATATCTTCAATAGGCAGCTGCAACACAGACTAAAGACACAAAGTAAAGGAATTGATTGTTAGATTATTTCATTGTTGTAACAATGCTTCTTGGCAGTAAATCTTATACTGATGTAAAGTCTGTTTATTCCCCTTTCAAATGGCTTTTTTAAATAGTGCCTCATTTGTAAGGAACATGCATTTGTGGGATGCTGGTTGAGGAATGGGATGCTATCCCATGGCAGTGTGTGACCAGGCTGGTGACCAGCATTTGGAGATACCAGACGGCTGTAGTTGTGCATGGTTCTTCCACGTGCAACTGAGGTTCTTGTGTATTAATTTAATACATTTAAACTGTGAAATTACCAATATGTCTTATTCCTTCAGACAGCAATCATCCAATCCACCAAACAACATCAAATAAGAGTCAATATCAAATAAAAAGCTGTTTGGTCCTGGCAGGAAAGATTTGATAAATCTTTCATGGGCCCACATACGCAACTCTTCTGCTCATCACTGTTCATTTCAAATGTGGCACCATTAAAAAGGGAAATAAACAGGCTTTCCAATGGTCTAAGATTTTTTGGCCAGAAGCACTGTTATAACAACAAAAAATATATAAACATACATTTCCTTATTTTTTGTGCTGAGTTTAGATAATGTTAAAGGTCGTTCACATTTTAAAGGGGATTCATTGTATACACACCCATCAACAATACAAAAGAAAAACATGGATCTTTATAAGCTGGAAATGCTTATTTTTTTTAAAAGGTACAATCTCCTTTATTGCTCTGCTTTGTGTTCATTTAATATAAAAAGAACGGCTCGACTATCATATCTATTTATAGATGCTCCAGAAAAGTTGTTCTAATTTGTCTCTGTCTAGATTTATCTCCGACCACTGATGTCTTCCGTTTGTTCTGGACCCCCGAGACTAATTTGTAGATGATAGAAATAGAGAGGGAAAATGGAAATGAGAGAAGCCAGACAAGAATGAGACACAGTAGAAAATTAGGTAAAAGAAGCAGGTGAGGAAAATGGAAAACACAAATCCTCTTGATGGTCATCAGTCTGGTCAGTGGGGAAGTTTTCTCAAATATGGAGCAGCAGTTATAAAAGGCCATTATCCAGTCACATAGTGCTATAAAGGATATTTGCCTTAGTGGGTGGTGGACAATGGAGGGACTAGGGGCTCATTGTTATAAAAGATTTGAAAAGGGCCATAACTTGCCACTGTCTCATACCAGAGATAAGTGCGTACTTAAAGGTGGAGTAGGTGTTGTTTGAAAAACGGTTCCAGCACTCCAACTCAAGTGAGATTTTGAAAATATACACTCCCTCCCTCCTCCCAAAGGCTCCGCCTCCTCCTCTTCAGCTCACCCCTCGAAACCACGCCTTCACATGATTCACGACTGCATGAACCATAGGGAGGGAGGGAGCGAGGGGTGATATTTGATGGACGTATTAGGCAGCCAATCAAAATAGTGATGATCACTTTTTTGATTGGTCAGAGTTTTTCTCTGATTACACCTTCTAGACTGGACCAAAATGTTTAGTTTTTTTTGCAAACATTTTATTTCAGTGGGTGCAATGGAAATGTGAAAAGGTTTTCAGGCAATATTGTAAAAAGTGTTGCAAAAAAACAACACCCACCCCACCTTTAAAGATTCTATCACAAAAATTTGTACTAGACCCAGTTTCAATTTCTTAATGAAGATGAGGGAAGACGATTGAAAAAAAAAAAAAAGATTCCAGACAATACAACCAAAGATCCATCATATATATATGATATACCTATATATATATATATATATATATATATATATATATATATATATATATATATATATATATATATATATATATATATATATATATAGGGCTTTATAGATACAATTTTTTTTTTTTAAGCTTGTGCAGTGCATTTTCTCTGCCATGCACACTCACACATACAAATGTAAGTATATGGTACTTTTATGTTGATAGGGAAGCCATGGATCAAGTATCTGACCTTCTGGTTGTTAGATGACAGCTTGTCTTCCTAAACCACAGTGACCATAGTGCCAAAACAGAGTCAGCTCTTCCATTAATGAGAAGAATTGTTTGCGTTTGACTAAACTGCTCAACTTATTTTGCCCACACTGTGCTCTCATTTGTTACTTTATGTGTTAAGTGTTGAGCTATTTGAGAAAAAAGGTGCTCTTCTGTACTTTAATCTCTTTTCTCCAGACTCATACTTGCTTTTTCAATATTGTTCAAGTCTTCTTCGCTCTGTTTCCTTTTTCTCTGGCATGACTGATTTTATATCTGTTACCTGAAATAGTTAAACACCTCTAACAAGAAGAAAAAGATGAAAAATCACAAGAAAAGAGTATCGGTTCTTTACTGCTGTGTTAACTGGCAGAGTTTTGTATTTTTACCGTTTGCAGCTACACTATGTTGCCTTGACTCATATATGAGCTTTAGTTCATCCGATTCCTAATCAATATGTCGTGGGTCCACCATTTGTAGCTAGAACAGCTTCATCTATTCTGGGAAGGCTGTCCACAAGGTTTAGGAGTGTGTTTATGGGGATTTTGACCATTCTTCCAGAAGAACATTGTGAGGTCAAACACTGATAATGGCTGAGAAGGCCTGGCTCTCAATCTCCGCTCTAATTCATCCCAAAGATGTTCTGTCAGGTTGAGGTCAGGACTCTGTGCAGGCCAGTCAAGTTCATCCACACCAGACTCTTCCATCCATGTCTTTATGGACCTTGCTTTGTGCACTGGTGCACAGTCATGTTGGAAGAGGAAGGGGCCAGCTCCAAACTGTTCCCACATAAGTTGGGAGCTTGGAATTGTCCAAAATGTCTTGGTATGCTGAAGCATTCAGAGTTTCCTTTCACTGGAACTAAGGGGCCAAGCCCAGCTCCTAAAAAAACAACCCCACACCATAATCCCCCTCCACCAAACTTTACACTTGGTACAATGCAGTCAGACAAGTACTGTTCTCCTAGGAACCACCAAACCCAGACTCTTCCATCAGTCAGATGAAGAAGTGTGATTCATCACTCTAGAGAACATGTTCCTCCACTGCTCTAGAGTCCAGTGGTGGACCCTGCGCACTGTTGTTGAGCTAATCTGAAGGCCACATGAAGTTTGGAGGTCTGTAGTGATCGACTCCTGCAGAAAGATGCCGACCTCTTCACACTACATGCTCTTCAGTATCTGCTGACCCTGCTCCGTCAGTTTACGTGTCCTACCGCTTCATAGCTGAGCTGCTGTCGTTCCCAAACACTTCCATTTCCTTATAATACAGCTGACAGTTGACTGTGGAATATTTAGCAGCGAGGAAATTTCAAGACTGGATTTGTTGCACAGATGGCATCCTATCACAGTTCCACGCTGGAATTCACTGAGCTCCTGAGAGCAACCCATTCTTTCACAAATGTTTCTAGAAACAGTCTGGATGTCCAGGTGCTTAATTTTATACACCTGTGGGCATGGAAGTGATTGGAACACCTGATTCTGATCATTTGGAGGGATGAACAAATACTTTTGGCAATATAGTATAAATATCAATTCAGCATTACAAATCATTACAAATCCATCCAGTCATCAATCCATTATTTATATCTGCTTCCTCCTAATTTAGGGTCAAGCGGGTCTGCTGGAGCCTATCCCAGCCATCTTTGGGTGAAATGCAGGGATACTCACTGAACAGGTTGCCAGTCCATCAGATTACATCACATCACAGTAAAAATGTCCTCTTATGTGTATATGATAAATCACTATGACGAGTAATTATCATTGCACCTATGACTGAATGAGATTATATTATATTTAAATTCAGCTATAATGATAATATCTTTATACTTCAACAGTTTATTGCTAAGGCATTGTGAAAGGCCAAAGCCACTGTTGAAATCTTAAAATCCAACATAATATTTCAGATACAGAATGACCTTCAAAATGGTCACAAATAGTAATTTCAGATATATTTATTTGTATGTATAGTGTGTGCGTACATGCGCACGCTAGTGTGTCTTTTTATATCTTGAATCTCTCCTTTTTTTGTAATTTATTAGACATCCAGCCCTCTTTGAAGTATTTAAAAAGAATCATCCAAATGTAAGTGCTTTCATCACATCCATACACCATATTCAAGACTACAAAAGTGCACCAACTCACATCTTTGCTGTTACATGCAGTCAACTCCTGTATTGAAAGTCTTTTACTGAGCATTTGGCGTGCAAATGCTCCACCATGCTTTATCACCCTGTTTTTCAAAAGGGACATCATACTTCCGTACAGATTGGGAACACGGTGATGTGCTGAGAGGACGGAAATTAGTAAGAGAACAGAAGTTTATATGGAGGAGTATGTGTGTGGTGTTACAGTACAGAAGATAAACGCTGTGACTTTGAGAAAGGGACAAGAAAATTACTGTCCCTCCCTCCCACTGGGTTAGCATGTGTGTATTAGATAGTAACACTGAAGAGTGGTGAATACAGGGAGGAATCAAACAGACCCGAGGAAGACGATTTCCAAGGGCAGTCGAGCTGTAAGAGATGTGATGGACGCCTGCTGTAAGTGCATCATGTCCTTCCATATGTGTGTGTTTGAGCATGTGTGAGCAGGAGAGTAAATCTCTCTGGGCGACAGAATCAGCACACGGGCTTTATGACCCTTCTCAGTGAGCTGGTCTCCTTCATCATCACCAACCAAATCCCACCCTCAGTGCACTTTAATACACAGACACATAACACAAGGACCTTATTTATTTTTGTCTTCATGTCGACTCTTTAGGCATGTTTATGTTCCTTTCTGCCTTTATTTCTATCACTTCACTATCAATTTTCTTTTTCTAGTGCATATAGTAGGTACCCTGGTGAAATTGTGTGCGTAACTCCTCACATCCTCATTCCCATGCATGCTACCAAACATGTTTTCCACAATAGAGAAAGAAAAAAAAGGGGGTTAAAAAATAATCTCCTCTCTAATTCTACTGTCACTCTACATGTTTGCATATGGCCAAGGTCTGTTTGACATGAATGTTGTCTTCAGCTCCAGTCAGCAAAGGTCCACTTATTCCCCCCTGCTGCTGGGAGTGTCCAGCCCAAAGATTTGTGGCTGTGTGCGTCTGCTGGATCAATCATCAATCAAGAAAGAAAGAAAGAAAGAAAGAAAGAACTGAACAGACATAGGCAGAGCAGAGGAGGAAAAACACAATTGGTTGTTTTGAGGAGAAACTACAGAAGGATCACATTTATCCACACCTCCACAATCCTTCACTCAAAGAGGAAAAAGTCTGCACAGGAAGCTTTCAGCACAGCTGACCTAATTTAGTGTATAAACCAAACCATGTGCCCAACCACACAGTCAGATACATTCAACAGTATTTTACAGGAATAACACCTTCATTCTAAACTAAGAAGACTATCTTTCTGTATAACAATGCAGAAGTCCGGGAGGCGCATTTCTATTTGTGTATTAGCTACCACTGAAATAGAAAAAAAGTGATAAACTGTTTATGACTAGACACAGAACACAGTATGAGGAAGACTTCTCTCGGTCACCTTCAATTCCATCTTACTGCCACTTTATTGCTGTCTCCCCTCTCTTCTTTCAGTAGCCATGTATGTTATCATCATTCACTGTACTTTAATTTGTTTCTGACTTCTGTCCTGATTGAGTTGTGTGTTGTTAGGCCAGCAGCCATCCTCAAAGCTCCTTTTCACTGTTCTGACTAAAGACCTGTATGTGTGAGTGATGTATGTCCAGCAGTCTCTCATGTCCAAGTCACTCGATGGAAGACTCATATATCAACCTCTGAGCCTTGCATTTATATAATAGAAGGAGGAGTGACTGGCTAACAAAGTAGGCATGAAAGAGAGTATGTGAAAAGTGTCAGGAGATAAGGAAATTACTGACCGAGAGACAAGCAAATGACTATGAGACTCCAGTTCACATCTTCCTGCCTTTTATTTCTTCATTATTCTTTCTGTCTGTGTAACTGTACAGATTCAATTGAAAAATCATCACTGTCCTTGCTGTATTCTTCACAGTTCTTTTCACTGTTCAGCTTCTGTCACTTCTAAAAGGCCAATTCAAGTACCTCTTTAAGGCCTTTATAATAATTACTGTTTGTTTCTTTCCTTTGCAGTCACAGTTTACTTTCCATTCATTATTTAAATCTCAAAACATTATCTAAGACATGGCAGCATTTCCTCTGAGCACTCAAAATCCCTGCTTTTTTATTTACATTTCCAGTCCAAAATTCATTAAAATTTGAATAAAACAATTCCTCTTTATGTCTCTCTCTCTCTCTTTCTCCCAGCCTTCAGAAACCAATTTCAATTTCGGGGGTTTTGATTGAGTTTTAAAATGCATTTACTATAAATATATTTGCCACAAATAATTGCCATACAATTGATTGCAGTGCAAAAGCTAATAATTAGAGCAAATACATCCAGCAAATGCTTAATACTTCGAACTAACCTGCCATTTTGAGGTTTCATCATATTCTTGACATCACCATATGCAGTACATTAAGTCACATTTGTAGACACCCTCTATCAAAGCATGCAGGACTCTTGACAGCTTTGATATTGACGGGCCCTCAGTCGTCAGCACTGACACGTCACAGCAAGAAGGTTCAGATGGATCTCGGTTCAGCTGGATTTTTTGTGTGGAGTTTTCCTGTTCTACTTGAGTCTGCGTGGGTTTCCTCTGGTTTTCTCCCACAGTCCAAAAACATGCTGTTCAGGCTATTTGGTAATAAAACCCCATCTAGTCAACATGTGCATAAACTTTAATCTAATTTAATTTATAGAAGTACAGTAAACCTTCACAGTTCACAGTCTCAGTAGATCGCGGAGGTTTCACAAATATTCATCAGAATTTTTTTTTTTTTTAAATCGAAAAAAAAAATATAAATAAAATTCAAACAAAGTGCGCGAGGTTAAAGCGAAACACATCACGTCAAGAACGAGTCTCGGGAAGCAACATGTCGGTGGTCTGTACGCTGACTGACTGACATGCTTCCCCACATCTCCCATCTCTTGCTCTTGTGAGACAAAGCGCTAATACACTTGGCACTGATACACCTGGTGTTTTCCATTCATCAGTTCTGAATATCGCTTGCTTATTTCAGTGATTTAGTGTCGTTTTAAAGTTAATTCATTCACTGCCATTGACGTCTATAGACATCAGTTGGGTCTAATATGTGTCACTTGGGTTGCATGTAGACGTCATGCTCAAATTCATATGAGCACGACTTAAATAAAGGGAAAAAAAAGTTCATATGTAGTATCTTCTTTCTTTGAATTGCTCACAAATGCTTGAATATTTGCTTTTCTCTCTCTCATTACCATCAACATTGCACATATCTTTGATCAAGGTTTTAATCAGGTTTTGCCACTGCACACAGCGAGTGGTACGGTTCTGTTCACATGAAGTTCAAATGTAAATCTGAAGGTCACCTACTATTGTAGCTATGTACAGACAGGAAGAACATAGACCTACACACACAGAAAAACAAACAAACAAACAAAAAACAACACTAGTTTCCAAAAACAACAAAGATTTTTCTGCTCAGCGCACAGCATTGACCTACGCCTGCTGTTACTGTGGTAATATGATTTATTTATTAGACCAGTGTTTGATTGGCCTGTTAAAGGACAAATCTAATGAGGTAACTGTAAACAAGAGAGAGGGAGGGATTTATCACTGATGCCAATCAGTCATGCAAGTGGACACAGATGGGATAAACTGTGCTCACAGCAATGAACACATACACTCAAAGGCACACGTGCACCTTAAAGCAGTTGACCCTTCTTATTGTTTGATCAAAACACATGCTCCAGGATTAAATCAAACACAACATGTTATTGCTCCCAAAATCCAACAGTGTATCAATAACCACACAACAGTACCTGACTGAGGAAAATAAGGAACTACAGTAACGATGAAGAGAGAATTTGCTGCAAGCTGTACCTTTTGGGTTACCTCAGGAAAGAATGTCTTACACTTCAATCTGACACAATAGACAATCTTTCCTGACAAGATGGAAAATTCAGTTCTATAATTCAGGTAGATATTGGCAGAACTGCAACTAGCATTAATAAATTTGTTTTATTAAAGTAAAGTCACATAAAAAAAAAAATCATAATATTTGTGTTACCATAAAATAACATATTTATATCTATGGAAAGCTGTTCAACTTAATCCACCAAGTTGGAGCAACACACAATATCTCACAGTAATATGCTCACTTAATTGGTTTCTACAACTTGCCAACAGATTTTATTCTTTCACAAGTGCCTCTTTTTGTGTATGATATAAATATCAAAGTCATAATTAGGATGTTTCTTTACATTAGTGTTTCTCAACGGGGGTGGTACCGCCACCCAGGGGGCGTTCTGAATCTTTAGGGGGGCGCTGGAAACGTCAGGGCTGAGAGGGGAGCGCTCAGGCACAAATGAGGGGCGCCACACCTTAAGAACTCTATTTTAAACTTCCGCAGTTTCTTGAGGTTATTTTATAGTGCAAATCTATTTATGTTTCAATAAAATGTTGTGCTCAGATTTCCTTTCAAAAAATAAAGCTGCTGTCTGAGACCAAAACCCCGAGTCTGCTGCTTCCATGACCCGGTAAAATCTACTTTTCTCTCTACGTCACAGTCAGACGAGCCGAGCGGGATCTGTCGCCATAGTAACGCCCATAAACACACAGCAGCAGAGAAAGCCCTTTCCAGCACATTCAACAACCAATGAAAACATACACAACCAAGACTATGTAATCACGTTTAATCACAACCATTTACAGTACAATCAAAAATGGCGGAAAGCAAGAAAAAGTGCCAGCAGTACAACGCTTATTACATAAATTATGGATTTTTTTCATCACCAGGCAACGTAATCTACCGATGTGCTGCTATGTGAGCAGGTGTTCTCCAATGACGTCATGAAGCCGTTCGCAATTACAGAAGCATCTTTCTAAAAAACATCCAGACAAGGCATCTAAAGACTTGGCTTACTGAACACGGATTCAGCCAAACTTTCCACATGCAGACAAAATACCGAAACCGTCTTGACCTCGTGAGCTCTGGTGCACTCAGGTTTAAACTCACGTGTAAACTCATGTGTCCAGATGTGAAAAAGCTGGCAGCAGCCCCCCAAGCACAGGGCTCCCACTAAAAATGAAGAGCAGCAGTCGTTCTCTTTTGTAAATAATTTTCTTTTTTTCCTCCTTGCCAGACCAGGCCTTGTCAGTAGCCTACTCTGAAAATGACCGTTTGAAATGTTTAAGGCACATTAATTGACACACGACTGACTCCAGGTTTTGATTGGTTAATTTACCGCTGTTCATGTGACACATGGGTTAAGAGCATCATGGTGGCTCAGCAGGGCGTTTGTTCAAAAAATGTTGAGAATCACTGCTTTACATGTAATATCTTAGTTGAGACTGTCATAGCTGACCCTGTTCAGTAAGCATCTGATAATGAATAAACACAATAGAAGGTCTTATTTACACCTACGTTATTACTGTATGTTGAGGGTTGTATAAATGTGAAGTAAATAAAACAGTTGTGTTTCAGTTTTATCATCATTGTGATATCACACCAGCTGACAAGCTGCAGATGAGGAATGTGGTGATAGATGTGGAACGCTTGAGAAATGCAAGGAGCTCAAAGACAAACTAGAAAATATGTGGAAAGTGAAGACAACAGTGGCCCCAGTGGAAACTGGAGCCCTCATGTAAGCGTATGGTGCTGCTGTATTGGCTGGAAAACTTGTTTTATTACACAGGAAAAACAAGTCTCTGCACCACAGCAGCTTTGGACAGCACAAACCTTTGAACAATCCAGACTACTTATTTTTCACAGTTAACAATGAACAACTGATCTTGGGCACATTTAGCTAAATCCATATTCGCTAATACCCAATTTATGGATCACTTAGAATGTTATATTGTTTATGTAGAATTACTTTTATTTGATATACACTGTTTAGTTTCTGTAGGTTTTAACCTATAGTTATATATTATACTTGATAATAGCTATCTGTTTATCCTGCTCCACCAGCTACAGGACAAACCAAAGATATCAAGTCATTTGTTTGGCTCTGCAGACATATAATATGAGTCTAATTGCCAAGTTTAAGTTTACATAATATCATCAATCCATTTGAAATACCTTCTTCCTGTTCATGGTCAAGGGTGGGTAGGAACCTCTACCAGTAGTCAGCAGGTTAGAGGTGGGGTACACCTTGGACAAGGCCACACACACAAATGAGACAGTCATGTAGCTATTATTGTGTACATAAATATTTCTCTTTCATCCAAAATATCTCTTCTCTCTAAAATATTTTTAACTCATATTAATCTGTGCTGCTGTTACATCACAAAATACACACCCTTTCTTGTTTATAAACTATCAACTAAAGTATACAGCAATGCAGTACTAAGCCATAATGCACACACTGATATTTAACAAAAACTACAAGAGACAGAACCTGCAGGTAAAAAAATGAAGTACAAGCCACGATTCACAAGCTTACAAAAAACAGCTTTAGCATCAACAACAAGAAGTGATCATTTTCTGTAACTCACAGCCACAGAGATCCACACCAACCCCAGAGGAGCAGGTGTTGTGTCTGACCACAGCTGCCGCGAGGAGGATGCCATCCAGAGTCAACCCATGTAAAGCTGCCAGCCCAGATAACATCCCTGAGGAAGTGTATTTCCGGACTCTGCAGACCAGTTGACAGGTGTTCTCAGAGACATCTTTAACACCTCTCTCAGCTGAGCTGTGGTCCCCGCAAGCTTCAAGAAAAAAACCATCATCCCTTTACCAAAGAAGTCAATAACAGTCTCAGTGTCATCCCGTGGCACTGAGTCCCTTCATGATGAAGTGCTTTGAGTGACTGGTCAAGGAGCACATCACTCCTCCCAATACACAATGATCCCACATCAGCAGATGAAGAAACTCTCCATGTTGAGCCTCAACATCTTCACCTGCAAGTGAATTGTGGACTTTGTGATGGCCAGACCTCAGTCAGTGTGGATCAGAAGCAGAACATCAGACACCATCAAGCTGAGAACAGCTGTCCCCCTGGGGTGTGAACAAAACTAAAACCTGTAAGGTCATCACTAGGGTTGGGACTCGAGAACCAGTTCCTGTAGAGAACCGGTTGCGTGTGTTTCAATTCCATGGAATCGTTTGGCAGTTTATCTAGCGATTCTCTTATCGATTCCAACCAGCACGAATCTCACTTAATTTACGCAAGTTACGCACAGTGAATTCCAGAAAGCACTTACGTGATTAAGTTACGTCGGTTTAACACACGCATTGGAGTTGTAAACAACAATGGCGCCCCCCAGGTTCAAGCGCTCCAAAGTTTGGCTTCACTTCGCAAAGAAAGATGGCAACAAGGCAACTTGCAGTCATTGTAAAGTGGAGATAACAGCGTCGGGAGGGAACACGACCAACATGCAGAAACATTTGCGCACACAACATGCGATAATGATAAACCAGTGTTGTGTTTTTGACGCACATCAAACTGATGGATCTCAACCCACCAGCAGCGGCAGTAGCCAAGCAAAGATCCCCTCTGCGGTTACTACGGAAGGCAACTCTGGTAAGTAGCTATCCCACTGCCGATGTGCTTCTTTGTAAAACATGCTATAACATTAACGCTGTGCTATTAAACGAATCCCTTCTGCATTACATTTAGAAGTATTTTTTGCTCGAGTGGAGTGGCCCTCTCTGGCAGCACGTCGCCTTTCACATTGGTATATTTTTATTTATAAAGCAATTTTGGGTCTACTGCCCCACTACCTCAGTGAATATATTTCTAAAACTAATTGCAATTACGGCCTGCGTTCCAATGATTTTTATTTACTGAAAGTGCCCAAAGTTCGCTCTGTGTTAGGGAAACACAGTTTCAAGTACTCTGCCCCTGCTTCCTGGAACTCTCTGCAGAACACGGTGCACTTGAAAGAACTTATCGGTCTTGGAACTTTTAAGAATTTTATTAGAAACCTTGAAGCTGCTTCACACAAAAATTGCACTTGTTTTAACTGAAAACCTTTAATTTTATTATTTTTACCATTTTATTGTATTTAATGCACAAGTGGATTTGTATGTTTGTGTTTATTTGTCATTGTCTCGTATCTGTTTTTGGCTGCTGTCTTGGCCAGGCTTCTCTTGGAAAAGAGGTCATTGTACCTCAACGGGACCGACTTGGTTAAAAAAAGGCTTAATAATAATAAAAAAATAAGATGACCGTGACGAGCGAGAGAGTCTGTCTGACTCAGAGGCTGGCAGACATGCCTATTTTTCTGCAAAAGAATTCTTCATAGTATTTGCAGATTTGCACTATGCACTGTTCCATTGTATTTGATAGTATTTATCTTTCTTTATTATTATTTTTGAGTGCTTAGTGAGCTCATATATCCTTTTAAAAAGGAGATTTCTTCTATTTCTATTAGGAAAAATCTGTTTGTAAAATGTTAACACATTCTTGTGTATTTGCACAGTTACATTAAAACAGTTAACACGTTATCTAGGCTTTGGGCCTCTTTTGACCTCGCCGTTGAGTTTGTAAGCTTGTGACTTCTAAGTAAAAAAAAATGATGCTAATAAAACTGTTCTCCTTTTTGCCCAAATTAGAATCAATAAGAGAATCAATAAAGAATCGTTAAACAGTATCGATAATGAAATCGGAATCGGAAAAATCGTATCAATTCCCATCCCTAGGCATCACACGTTATGTTCACCATTCCCTCCTGAATTTAGAATGACAGCACCAAAAATGAGTTCACTAGAGTGATGATACTTTACACCGCTGTGACTGTTTTGCTTCAGATTGTGTTGATGCTTCAAGTGCACCTTGTTATGTTCAGCTTCTTATACGGGTAATGTTAATCTGCAGTTTATCCACGCCACTGCAAAGATCTCAGTGGAATTTACCGATACAGAATAGAAAAATAATTTCTGTTTTGTTCGATGTAGTTTTCCTCTAGCAACCATGTCTGTTGTTGTACAACTGTCATCTGTGGAGGATATGTGGTACCATAAAATGCAATGAAATCTCTAACAGGACAGAATTCAATTCAAGTTCAACTCAATTAAAAAATACTTTATTGATCCCTGAAGGGAAATTAAATTGTTGCAGTAACTGTCATGATTTAAGTGTCTTCAATGATTCATTGTAGAAGGTTATTGCTGTGGACAGGAATGATCTCCCATAACTTTTTGTGTTGCAGCGGATCTGAAGAAGCCTCTGACTGAAGACTCTGTTGCTGAATCATTGTGTCATTTAGAGGATGCTTAGGGTTGTCCATGGTGTTCTTCATTTTATGAACTATCCTTTTCAGAAGCAGCACCTGAAATTCCTGAACAGTCCCCAGAACAGAGCCAGTCATCTTTATTAGTTTGTTTCTTTAAGTCAGTGGCTCTGATGCTGCTTCACCAACAGAGGACTGCAGATAGGATTGAATTCTCCACAACAGACTTATAGAAGATATGCAACATCTTGCTGCAAACACTGAAGGACCTAAGCTTCCTCAAGAAGTAAAGTCTGTTCTGTCACTTATAAACGTCGTCAGTGCTGCATCTCCAGTCTGTTGTCTAAATGAACACTGAAGTATATATATTCTCCACCACCTCAACTTTTTCTCCCATGATGGAAATACTGTTTGATTTGTTCCTGGTCCTCCTAAAATCCACCATCATCTCCTTTACATTGTTCACATTTAAGATGAGATAATTGTTCCCACACCATGCCACAAAGCAGTCCACCAGTTTTCTGTATACAGTCTCTTGTTCATCACTGATACACCGCACAACTGCAGAGTCATCTGATTATTCCTACAGATGGCAGGTGCTCCTGTGCTGCTGACCACCTGCTCAGACACACAACCATTCAGTCTCACAAACTGTAGGTAGTCAGTAATCCAGGCGATTGTGGAGGCATCCACCTGTGTCTTCGGGAGTTTGTTTCATAGTAAAGCTGGCTGGTTGGTGTTAAATGCACTGGAGAAATTGAAGAACATGATCCTCAGTTCTGCCCACCTTGTCCGGATGACAGTGGGTTCATTGAAGCAGGTAGATGATGGTGTCTTCAACTCCAACCCCATGGCGATAACCAGGATATTCTTCAGCATCAGAGCTCATACTTTATGATTCTGTTATAATTTCTTCCCCCATGCTATCAGAACCCTGAACACACTTGTAACCTGACGCCCTAAACCCCCTTCCTGACTGTGCATGTGTGCCTTTTTGCACTGTTTAAAAAAAAATGTTGAGTGCAATTCAGCTATACTATCTTACCAGAAAAAATAAACCAGTTTTTTTATTTCTTTCTTCTGCAGTTTATTAGCAAGGTTTGAGCATATTTGCCAGACATTGTGCCAGAAGTCTTGTGGTTTTCTGAAATGCAACTGATGTGCAACTGCAAAACCACGCTGCCATGTTCTATTTCAAATGAACAAACATAAATTTAGGCCTTGTTTTTCTTTTTGCTCAGCCTGACTTTAGGGCGATCTTGCTAGGATGTTTAGATGTTTACTCCTAGTAAGATTGGTAACTTGTGAATTTCCTCCTTGGGGGATGAATAAAGTGCATCTAATAAAGTACATCTAATCAAATATAATCAAATATAATCACTCACACAGTAAAATAGCGTTTCCCAGTCTTGGTCGTTTGGACCCAATGTCCAGCATATTTTAGATGTTTCATGCTCCAATACACTTGGGTTCAAATGAATTAATTACATTTTTAACTTGCCATCAAGGTTTATACATGCCTGCTCATCATCCAATATTTTGAGTCTGGCATGTTGGATCAGGGAAAGAGCTAAAACATTCATGCCAGTGGGTCCTAAAGGCCTTGATTGGGAAACACTGCTGTAGAATGTTGGAGTCCAAATTGTTTGGAAAAGGCCTTATAATGCTTATGAGTGTGGGAGGCAACAACTCATTCTCGAAAAATGTTCATGATTTCTTGCCTGCTTGGCATTGTGTTGGTACAATCCTGAATGCTTCAGACAAGCAAACTACCAAAACCTTTGCCTTTAAGGAGGAGCTCACACTTGCTGATGATTAATTAATCAAATGCACATGAATAAAAGTACCCTTTTACTGCGTACCCCCTTAAAATTAAAACCAGGAAAAAAATATGAGCATGAAAGATATAAAAGATAAATACTAAGTTCAGCACTCCTCAAGTGCTCTCAGGGTATAAATTGTAAATGTATTACTGTGAGTGTTTGTGTGTGCATGTCAGGCATGTGATCTAAGGTCTTCTGTGTCACTACACTGCCTTTGCTGTGATAGCAAGCCATTCATCATTTGAGCATCTGGTGCCCTTGCAATAGCACATGCACACATCAATACACACATACACACAAACACACAGTTTTAAACTGCTCCATGAATGTCCTATCTGGTACATTTTGTCCTTCAACCTGTCTTTCATTCTCTTTTTTTTCTTCCTAATGTTCTCTATTTAAATTTTTACCATTAACTTTAGTCCATTAAACATTCCTTTTCTACCCATCCTCATCATCTATCAGGCCTGCTTCTCTCCATCTTTTCATCAGTAATTTTGCAATTGAGGACGATATGCCTTACCTCAGAAATTAATGCATACATCCTGACACTGATAAATTTAAAGTTCTGACAACGAAAATAATATCTATCATAACTATTTTTTTACCTGAAAGCAGCCGTCTGTGTACAGCAAAATCTTTATTTGCTTTGAGAATTTTTTTAAATCCTGTGATTAAGTTTAAATATGTTTCTTCAACATGAAGGATACACAATGCATTTTGCTTAAAAAACACTGAACGTCAGAAGAACTTGTACAAGCTGAATCCCATTACCAAAGTACAAAGAAAGAGATAATAAAGAGAATAAAGATAACATAATAAAAAATTAACTACATAAAAAAAGATATTTAAAAAAATTAAGGTCAGAATTAAAATGTCAAAGTAATTAAATAGAGTAAATTAAAGTGGTCATATGATACTTCTGTTTCTTCCAAAATTAGCTGGTGTGTTACGAGGATTAATTATCATCTTAGACATAACTGGAGGCTCAAAAAAACAAACAGAAAAAAATAAATAAAACAAAACTGAGAACCACACATGATTCTGTGAAATAATTCTGTTTTTACAAGTCTATTTTCTAATGTGAACAAGAACACAGATTACAGTTAGTACATATAAATATTCAGGAGGGAACCACCATTTGTTCATGATATTAATGTCAATTGTCAATCAGATAATATTACATCTGCTGTTTTACATTAGTTACAATGAATATTGAAACCAATGTAAATATACATTCAATAATTGGGCTTATTTATAAGGGGAATTTGCCAAATGTAGCATAAATATGCTCATGTGACATTTTATCTGAAGACAATCCCAAAGTAAGCAAAATGCCGCTAAATGACCATAATGATCCAAGATATGGGCTTAGAGTAATTAGCATTGGTGAGATGCCTGTAATTATAATAATTTTCTCTTTCAGCCCCTGAGATCACTGAAGTGCCAAATTAATTCTGAAGAGTATCTGAGCATGCAAAGCAATATAAAATATTGCAATCATTGTATGAATTCCCATCATCTGTCTCTGTTAACGGGACATTTCTTGCTGTAGATGAAAGTCTCTTCAATGATATTTCTCCTTGTGCCAGAAGACAGGACTTCATAATCCCCAAAATTAATAAACATGGTTCAATGAAATAGGTAGTGCTTAGTGCAATGTTGCCCAGAGCTGAATTTGATTAAAATAAACAGTAATTTCAAACAAAGTACAAAGAAATACAATGTTGTGTTGTTATCACTATAGACCAGCTTTGCTTGGAAATTCTTGACTAAACAGAAAAAAAATTTCATATAATTACACACAAAGAGTCTTGAAAATTGTTAATAATGAGTCTTAACATGTCTTGGTGTCTAGAAGAAATGGAATTATTCTCTTCTTCAGTAGCAAATCACGACTTATCAACAATAAAGCTTCTGCTTTACAATTAAACTAATGTCCTTGAGATGGCGTAAGCCTGTTCAGACTGGTTACAGGATTGTCAGATAACATGGCAAAACTGAATATCAATTTTTCTTGCTATGAAGAATGGCAACTAGTTCTCAGAATATTCTATGAAGCTAGGGAGACATGGATTAGGGTGAAGATAGATTGTATGGCATACACAAGAGACTGACACACATGTACACGTGTGTGTGTGTGTGTGTCTCTTGCAATATACAGTCATGGAAAAAATTATTAGACCACCATTTTTTCTTCACTTTCTTGTTCATTTTAATACCTGGTACCACTAAACGTCATCATGTGACTAAAACAGACAGAAAAGAAAACACTGAATGCATAAAAACAGTGTTTTTGGCAGTACAACACCATAGCTATTGATGTAAAAACTTAAGTGATTTAGGTTATAATCAAGAAAACCATGGAAAATGGTAAGATATCAGCTCTTAAATAAAACTCTTAAGAGCAATCTTTGTGGTTATCGTTATGTTTGTCCAAACAAATGTACCTTTATTTGTACCAGGCATTAAAATGAACAAGAAACTGAAGAAAACAAGGGTGGTCTAAAAATTTTTTCCATGACTGTATATATATATATATATTAGGGATGCAACGGTACTCGGTAAAATACCGAACCATTCAGTACGACCTGCACAGGACAATACGCTTCTATGTCCCGCGGTATTTATGTTCCAATAACTTTGCGTTGGACTTGCCCTTGAGCGTGCGTGCCTTTTAGGCAACAGGCCCGCCACTGCATGTTAATGTCCATTCACTTCCACTCACTCACAGTGACCAGCCGATCACACTTTGGTCGGTTGACTACAGCTCATAGATGCAGAAAAAAAAACAACAAAAAAAAAAAAACAAGCAGACATGGCAAGCGGTAGCGGAGAAATTGGGAAAGACTTATTTTAAGTAAGTAATTAAGTAAGTAAGTATTCCCCTCCTCGCCTGTGGTGGCACTGTATCAACAATTATTGAACGAGAAGCCAAGATGAACAATGAACAAGAAACCCTGGTCAATGCAAGACACCTTCTGTTTCCATCACATAAACTAAACATGGAGCTGCATCCAATGCAGTTATGGGTTTTTATGTTATTTTATGCAAATATACTATGCATATCTGCATAAAATATGTCAAAGCGTTTACCTTATCCTCAGCTCCACATCTGTCTGTGACCCATTTCTCCTAACTATTGTGATACACTACATACGTGTTTATGTTTACCGACAATGCTCTGCATTGAAGTCCACTTCCTGCATTTGATTCACTTAAAGAGGACTGAGACCTACGTTTTTACCTGGACCACAGTTCGCTTCTTTGGTCCCAGCTCAACAAACCAACCAGACTTTCCAAGCAAACTAACTCTGGTCTGTTTAAAGCAGACGAAAGGGCTGGTGTGAACACATCCTTCGTGTATAGTGTGTGTACCGAGTGCACACAGAAAACACAGTTTAATATCTTTGTCCATTGTGTAACAGCATGGCAATTTTCACAAAGCACAATTGTCACCAAAGGGAGACATGATGTTCAATTAATTTGGCTCTTCTCTGCTTTCAGCTGTCCATCCTTTACTTGTCCATTGCTTTTACGCACACATACACTTGGAAGAAAAAAAAATCCACACAGCCTGACAGATAGTAGAGAAAGCAGGGCTCTAGGGGTTGCAGCTGCTAGTCTGGATGAAGACCTGGCATGAGACAAAAAAAAAAAGGGAGAAGAGACATCGAGACTGGACAGAATATATTAGATGGACAGATGGAGGACAAAATGAAATAGTGGCTAAAGGGAGAGAGTGTGATAATGATGATGATGACACTTCAGCTGGGCAGAATAGAGCCACTGGCTGAATAGAAGTGAAACTGATTGGGCTGAGAGAGTTATGGAGGGTAAAAAAGAGAGGGAGAGAAAGACAAATTAATGGAAGGGATGGGCAACAGATGGGTACTCCCCTGTTACTCTCCACTGACCACTCGTTTTTCATCAAAGATGGATTCTTAGGCACAAAAGAGGGGCAATGATGGACAAAGTAAAGAGGCAGGAAGCAAGACTCTCCCCCATCTGTCTGTACTCCTGTCCGTCCTCATGCGTCTCTTATAATGAGTGTTATGGGCTCATTAAACAGTCACCCACCATTTAAACAGTAAAGTAGTGCTTTCGAGGATTTTTCCAGATTATTGCCTTTGTCTTTTTCAAGGTCCAATGAAAATATATCACTTGTTAAAACAAATCCACCTGATTAGTGTGTTCTCTAGGGAGTGTACAACAAACTATTAATACATCGCCTCATTTTGGATGTCAGCTGAAAATGAAATCTAACTTTTAAATGCTTATTCTTTTAATGCACTAACTTCTTGCAGAGCTGTACGCGTGTACTGTAGGAACTGAAAACTAGTACTTTTATGTATTTATTCATTAGTATTTATTTAAGATTGGAAACACTATTTCAAAAAAGGAAAGAAAAATAATAATGTTGTGGCTATGATAACTATGGTAAAAAGAAGTACATTATTTCATGCATAGGATGACTGTTGAATCTCTGAAGATATGTACACAAAAAAGGAAAAAGAAATATAAAATAATCCAACTTTCTCCATATTATATTTAGCATGCAGTCTTCTATCCACCCACCACTTCTTCCAGCACTTCACATACAAAAAAAGCACACAGCCTCCTCTTTGATATGTGTGTAGCTGGCTGACGTCCTGGACATCTGTCTTTCTGCATTGAAAACGTGCCAGAATGGACGAGCTCACCCCATCCCAGGGTCAGCAGCATACAACTGTACAATACATCACAAACCTGTCTCTATTTTCTTCACTCTGCGCTTCATCAGCAGTAGTTCTGTCTTAATTTATTATGCCCACTGCTGTCTCCTCCTTCCTGTTTTCTGTATCTCTGATTATGAATGCAGCCCAGCTGGAGTGACTTCATGTTCAACATTGCATCTTTTCCTCTTTGCCTTTGTCTCTCTTGCTCATTCCTTTCACACTCCACATCTCTGCTCTTTGTTTTTCTTGTTTTGCACAATAATCCCTTTTGGTTTTCCGAGCATCGCCCTCTTGTTTTCCTCTCTCCACCTGGCCTGGCTTCCATCTTGACTTCTCTTGCTTTACTCCTTCTCTCCCTCCCCCTCTCCTTCTGTTCTGCCCTCTTGCCAGTAGAGCCCCAGGGTTAAAACATGCTGGCATCCACTAGTCTGGCAGGTGTGTGCCTGTGTGTGTGTGTGTGTAGACTTAAAGGGGTTACTTCATTACACAGTAGGCATCTGTAGTATATGTGTGTTATTCCTGTGTCTGATTCATAGAAAATGTCACATACCATATGACGGCTACCAGCAGACCAGCTGTAAGTCCTCTTCATGGTGGAAAAGGTGTCTGTGAGTGTGTCCTTGCATGCATAAATATTAGGATTTTAAACTGCGTTGTTGCTGAAAAAATATAGCATTGGCCCATGATTTTCAGCAGAAGTCCCCTTTTTGTACATAATGAGTACATGTTGGGGGTATTGGGTATTGTGTTTTAACTATAACGCAAATTTTGGCACACAAAATTAATGATCACAAAAAAATGTAATAGAGAAAATATGAAAAAAAAAATTATGTTTTCTGAAAGCCATACATACTTCAGGCATAGACCCAACTTGTCCATAGATGTCTATAGATAATTGATTCCTTCATCTGTTTTTGTGTGATACATAAAGTTTTTCATTTAAGTAATATCAAGGTAATGCTGCTGTTTGAGTCTAAAAATGTTTCAGGGTAATTCGAGCAGCTCTACAAGCATTTGCTAGCATTTTAATTTAGTCTAAAATTGTACACAGTGTGGAATTTAAATTACCCTTTTTTAAAATTCTAAGTTTGATTATACGACATGCTTCAGAAGTCAGTGGGTAATTGTTTAAAGTAATTGTGATTTCACTGTTGACCAAATCATTACAATGTTTTTGTTTTTGTTCTTTTTTTGTTTTTGTTTTTTGTTTTTTTCCAAAGTCAAGTAGCCCTCAACTGCACCTGAACCAAGGTGAGTTAATACACTTTGCTTTGGTCCTGTCAAAACTCAACCAAAGCCCTTATAGTTATTTTATTGATCGAAGAATGAAGCGATATGTCCCTGAAAGTTTGAATACACAGCTAGATTTAAAAAAAGACACCTTGACTAATTATATTATGGCACGAATAAGGAAAATTTAAAATTCTCCATTTCTGTTCTGATAACAAGGAATGGAATCTATTTGTGTACGTTAATTAATCTCTTCATTCATATTTAAAAGGGACATACTATTAAAAACAACAACAACAACAACAACACCTTTTCGTACTGGATGACTGCTTATGTTTTGTCTTTTGAAGTGACTACCAAGTGTAGCGAGTGTTGCATCACAGAGAGATCAGAGCAAAATGATCCAATCCCACATTCTTATCTCCTAAAATCTCGGCCTCAATCATACTGTGTTCAATTTACCACAGAAGTGGGAAGTCAACACTGTTTTGATTGAACTTTTTTGCTTCGCTATCAAGAGCAAATTCTTATCAGGTTTTATAGAGTCAGGTGGCTCCACTGCCTAAAACTGGCTACTAAGAACAAAGCTGAAAATGGAAAATGGAGATCTTGCACTATATATCTGTGGTATTTTTGATCAATGCATGCCAGATAGTAAACAAGCTCATAAGTCACTTTTTGCAAGTCCAAGTCAAGTATTATGTCTCTCATGGTTGTATTGAGGATTATACAATCTCCTACATGTTATTAGGTCCACTTAGAGAATTGTGTTGCTATATGTAAGGAACTCGTAGCATGGACAGTGTATCACTTGTAATCTTCCCTATCATGTATTAATGATCCCATAATGTTTTATGATCAACAATAAATCTGTAACCTGTCTGTAGCCGCAGTTCTTAATATCTGGTCTTCTTCTCAGTCAGTATCAGCGGGGAACAGATCATTTCATCAGCACTGGGACAATTATGCAACCCAACTGTTTCTGTTGTCCCTGTAAAGACGGCACGCCATGTGAACTGTGAGCAAGTGTGTCAAGCAAGTAATTCAGTTACAATTCCATTCAATAATATTTTATTAATCCCTAAAGGGAAATTATATTTTGCAGTAATTGTCACTAGTTTGTTTTAGGAGTCATTATAGATGACTCTGAACATCAGCTTGTTCAGTTACTTTTCTTTTTTTTTTAACTTGCTCTGATGCTGCTACTTCAACTGATGACTGCAGATGAAACTGTATTTTCCACTACAGAAGATATACAACATCTTGCTGCAGACACTGAAGGACCTAAGCTTCTTTGAGACATACAGTCTGCTCGGTCCCTTCTTTCACATAGCAACAGCATCTCCTGTCCAGCCTAATCTAGTCACTTCATAATAACACAATCACTTATATTGACTTAAACTATAATAGCTTATCTTTAACAAATGCCACCCACAATGTCTGTAACAGCAGACGCTGTGGGTGGGAGCTCTTTCTACTCTGTTTGCGATCATGGCGATTGTCATCTGTGGTTGCGGCGCACAAATGTGTAAAGCTACACTTGATGATAGAGAATGGAATTACATTTAAACAGATGGAAGAGGACGATGGAAAATTGAAATGTAAATTGTTCATGAGTCTCAAATCACAAGATCAAGTTTTGAAGGAGAATCCAAGTCGCATCTTGAGTTGTGTGAAACTGAAGTCTGAAGTAGTAGGCCGGAGACCGTGACTATGGCAGTTACTAAAATTTGTTACCATTTCCAGAAAAAAAACATTAAATATATATATATATATATATATATATATATATATATATATATATATATATATATATATATATATATATATATATATATATATATATATCTATATGTATGTCTCTATATATATCTATATATATCTCTCTATATCTATATATCTATATATCTCTATATATCTAATCTCTATATCTATCTATCTCTATTATATATCTATATCTATCTATATATCTATCTATATATATATATATATATATATATATATATATATATAATGTATGTAGATAAATAAACCTTAAACACCCTGTGGCAAACCCCCACCAAAAGACATCTTGTGCTTGTATTAGTTATGCCACAGGCTGTGTCAACGTGGTAATTACTGGTCTGACATGAAAACAGATTAATCATGCTATGCATGTGACTGAGAAAGAGTAAATGCAACATGACGTAGTAGGCCAGGCTAGTTTCCCTCCTCTGTGTGATCATTTGCTCACCAGTTAAAGCCTCACTTTTTTGTTAGTGGTACACTTAGTTAATTATGTGCTTCAGTGTTCTTTATTGACCACCAGTGGTCAATGTGTGCAACATTAACTTGCACCAAAATTCCCACTGGCATGCATATGAACTGTTTGATTATCTTATTTTAGAGGTTCTTAATGGCCATTGCTGTCATTCCAGGCGTGACAGTCATAAACAAGCAGACATGATCAAACAGTTGCAGTAGCCACAACAATCTAGTCACAATAAAAATGCATTAAACTGCTTAATGAATCGGACATTTAAACAATATAATATAGCTGTTAAAACTGTCAGTAAATGCAGTCTAGACTAAATGAATACCTGCCAAAAGGGCATTTCTACAGGTTAATGATGCAAAACAGATGCACCTGTCACCCAGAAGCTGCTCATGCTACAAAAAAAAAAAAAAGACCTTTTTTTCTGTTTGTTATCAGCATAATTTCAATAAAAACAATTGCTGGCATGCAAACACACACACACTTAAGCACACTTTGTATATGCTCACATCCTCTCGTAGGCACACACAGAGACTAAAATACTTTAGGCTCATACTTACACTTCTTTGACACACACACACACACATACTGTGATTAAAGACCAAGGCCATCTGCAGCAGTGAAGAGTGAGAGGGGGAAGTGTCCCCATGGATGCTTATAGAAGCCTTGAGATCTGTATTTTATATTTTTTTCCTTCCTTCCTCAGGTCGAAGTTTCCTGTTTTTCCCCTCTCTTTCTTTCCTTGTTTGTCCTTCTCTGATTAAACACCACATTAACACTGCATTATCCAGATTTCCTCCTGCTTTGGAGTAAATTTGAGAGATAACCTGTGTACCCACCAGGTAGCCCTTTTTCAGCCAGCAGCACTGAGCAGATGCTCGGGGAGATTGTTGGTATCAGCTCACACTGCTGCAGTGAGACTAATGAAAATGTGTGTGGAATACTTTTCCCTTCGGCAAAAGCGCCATTTATAGCTAAAAAGCACTTGTGCTATTTAAGAAGAACATACAAAAAGAGGAAAATTAGTGCAGCAATGAAAAACTCCCCCTTAAGCAAGCTAAAAAAAATGAGACATCTGATGAGCAGACATGAAAAATAAGGGTTCTCAATTTAAGCAAATTAATTTAGCTGCTTGTTCAACTTATGGCCTTTTTATGCAACTTCAAAGTCAATTAATGAATGTGCCAAATATTGTGTTTCCCTACTCCAAATTGAGGTGTTATGTGTGATAGCAGTATGGAGCCTATCCCAGTGATCACCAGGTGAGAGGAGGGGTACATCCCATCCATCACACAGAGACAAACAACCATGCATCCTGACACTCACTCCTCTAAAATATTTACACTCAACAATCAATTTAATAGGCATGTTTTAGAACTGTTCTATCTATCTATCTATCTATCTATCTATCTATCTATCTATCTATCTATCTATCTATCTATCTATCTATCTATCTATCTATCTATCTATCTATCTATCTATCTATCTATCTATCTATCAGGTGTTCTGGTAGTAAGCACGCCAAGCAAAGGGTTGTTTCAGTTGTTTTGTTCCATTTTCTTGCAAACACTTGTGCTATGGACCAGTATGGGGTTGTCATTGTCACATTTTTTGTTACATTTCATTCTTGACATATTCTCTATTGGGAGCAGGTCGGACTGGCACAGCCAGCCCACAACCCACAGCTTCTTCTTATTTATGCCTGTGGGTGCAACATGTGGTTGTCTTATTGAGCAATGAATGATGTCCCTCAGAGAGATGTGGTCTTTAAAGCAACATATCTTGTTTAAATAATCAATCAATATTTTTGCATCAAAGAGCATTTCAGCCCTGAAGAAGCTTCATTTTTGAAAAGCTTGATTTGCATGTGTATGATGATCTGAACATACTGAGCACAATGATTCCTACTTTCTTAGTGTTAGGAAACTGATGCATTGTGACATCTGACCAAATCCTCTCAGGTCTGTTAGCCCACAGCTCCTGTACCATGGTTACAGATGACTGCACATCAATAAGTTTCAGTATGAATTTCTCCTTGTCAATAGAAGGGACCACCTCGTTTGCCCTGGTTGATAAGTCCTCTTCTATTGACACAGTGTACATCACCTCAGTGGGCGAAGAAAATAGTTTTCCTGATATTTACAAACCTGTGTAAACATAGTCAAAATGGCAGATAGAGAATAAAACTATGCATGAAAGCAGTGACACCTTGCCATGTCGCCATATGTTCATGTCCTTATGTTCAGATTCAGATATTTGATAGAAATACACTTCATACTAAAAATGCATGGAGTTACTGCGTTAAGATGGTGTAGACTACAACATGTCTAGAGTAACCACAGTGAAGCTTTAGTAAAAAGAAAAAAAAAAAACATTTTATTCCCTTGATACACCTACAAGGGAGTTTGTGTTATAATTTGACACAGAAGACACACAAGAAAAATATCTGCCTTCTGGGCTGTAAAGATGCTTTACTTCTGCAATTCATTACCAGCATTGTACTGATACTCTCACTGGTCATTCAGACAGACCAGTGCAGAATCAAATCAAGTTATGCCAGACCAATTTATGGTTCAGTACTTTTTAATGCACCAGCCCCATGCTAATCACTATGAATGTGGTGCTGACCACTTAGTTAAATGCAAACACAGGACCCTCCGTCTGTCCCTGGGGCAAGAGAGGAGGATGTAATTTGCATGATTAATTACCTATACCAACAGGCAGTGGCTTGTTCAGGGCTCCTAGGCCTCCTCACATGCCATGATGATGCGTGAGAGTGTTTGAGTTAAGATATGCAGGCTCATTTCAGACTTTACACCCAAGAAAAAAATGATCTGTAATTAATGATGAAGTTTAATTTGAGTGAATTTGCTCAATTATATATCTCCTATTTAAAACATTATTAACAAAAATGTTAAAATCCATGTAATCAGAGGATAGAAATGAAAGAGTTCTAGTCTAAATTCCACGCACAATTTAGAAAAGAATATAAATGTGCAGGGACATAACAATGGATGATTTTACATAATGTGTCTTTTTTATACTACTTTTTTTTGCCTTAAACACTTGAGATCACAATTAACTTCTCTCTTAATGGGAAGAATCAACTGCATTGTTGATTTTGACCATTTAATCTGTAGAGTACAAGTTTTGCAGTGGTGAGCACATTGGAAGATTTTCATTTAAAGATCATGACCATGTTTTAGTGCATCAGTGAAAGCAATTAAACAAATCATAAGGAAAATCATTGAGATCAGACAACAAAAAATCTTAAAAGTCCATGTAAAGTTAACAGCCAATCTTATTAACTGCATGGGGCAAAAGTCATCTTTAAAATCCTTAAGACTTGTCTGATCTGACTCCAAAACATGCTGTTTGTAGTTGCTAAGGAACACATACTGGTATTCTTTATCATCACAAGAGGTTGCCTTTACAATCAAACTTCAATGACCAGTTAAACAAAGTGAAATGTAGTTTGTCCACAACAATATCTTATTTAAATCGTGGTGATAAAGTCATGCATTTTAACCCAAACCATGATTGTCTCCAGTGTGTTCAATTCAATTCAATTCAATTCAGTTCAATTCATTTCAATTCAATTCAGTTCAGTTCAGTTTAGTTCATCAAGGGCAAGTTATGGACTTCAATAACTGAAGTTGCTTTATAGGACAGTTAGCTACCTTGTTGCTTACAGCCAACTTTTAAAAAGGTTTTAGAGCTCTTATTGTAAGTGATGGTTTGGAAAACAAAGAAATGAAAAACATTAAAAAGAAAAGCTGTTGTGATTTATTGGTAATCCTAAGGTTTGACTTTAACATCTAGGGTGAGCAAAAAAAGGGGATAAAAAAAATGGTAAAAAAAAAAAAAAAAGGAAAAAAAATTATTGTTAGGATCTGCCATGTCTTCTCTTTCTCCGTGCGTGTGCGTGTGTATATATGTGAGTTTATGGATGTGCATGATGTGCATGCGGGTTTCTTTCTGCTCCTGGGCATCTCCAGGCTCATCTATCTTGCATTACCTCATCAACCTGCTGTTATATGTTCAGTCTTTGTCTGATCGTAGTTACAGCTAGTAGTCGTCTGGCTGACAACTTAGCTCTTGTTTTTTATCAAGTAAAATGCTTTTTCTTACTGGTCTCTGTTCTTCCCAAGATTTGTCAAACTCTCTGGAATCCCCAGTCAAGGAACACCACGGCCAGGAACGTGTGGTGTCATTTGCATGCCCCCTGTCTCACACATCATCCTTGGGAAAGCAGATAACTCAAGATCAAGGGTCCACCTATGTCTCATCGTCCAAATAGTGGTAAAACAAACCTGCAATTGTCAGTGTACTCCTTTCTGGGTCCAGACAGTTTTATACCTAGATACTTTGTGGAGCAGTTTTTTGCTAGAGTGCAATCTCTCTTTCTCTCCCTCTCACTTGGAAACTGACTACAAACATATGTTCTGGTTCATTATCTATAATGTAGCATATTAGCAGCTACCACAAGGTACACACAGATGTGTGTGAGTGCCTATGTGTGCATATATCTATGTTTGGCATCTTTCATCATAGTCTGCTTTCAGCCAGGCACACACCACACACACACACACACAAATGCATATGTGTGTGCATGTTCATAATGGACTGCCCAACAGTGACAGTGTTCAGATTAGGCAGCAATCAGAGCCCAACAAGTTTGAAATGGCACCCATGAACATACTCACTTTCCTGGAGGGCACACTGTCACAAATGCTGATTGAGATGAAATAACATTTTTGAACACATTGAAATTCATCATCTATCTTCTGTAACTCATGTCCATTCTTTAACAAACAGTCATGCTCATTGACAAGTGCTCATGATCACAAACGGGGTAACAGATGGTCCAGTTTTATCTATTATAGTTCAGTCAATTAAAGCCAAGAGTATGACAGGAAATAGAATAACATATTTTCAATTGTTTTACTGGAAATCAATTCTAACTAATTTATTCTCAGTGGTATATTTGGGGAATTGCTGCAGAAAGCCTCAGAGATCTATATTTAGCTTGAAGCTTCCATTAAGCAGGGATAATGATGATTGAGAATATTCTTTGAAAGAAAGAAAATGTGAGAAGTAAGAACAGGTGAAATAATTATTTCTCAGTCTACAAGGTGTATTTGTCAATGGTGAAAAATGGAACTGTCTCACAATAAAGGCTAAAATACATATATAAATAAACAAAAAAACCCACTTCTTTTGCAAATATTTCATTTTTACTACATACCTACATCTTACCAAAACTCAAAAATAAAGCAAAATCAAACAAAAAAATTACAATGCTTTATTTTTTAATTTTTATTTTTTTGCATGAAACTTTAAAAAAAGTGTTACAACACAACTATAATGTAGCATATATGACAGCGTTATATACTGGGAGACGCAGTGTGTGTGTGTGTGTGTGTGATGTCGGCGCATGTGAGGGCGCTTAGGAAAGAAAGTTTGAAAATGCACTGGAGAGCTCATGTTAATGAAGCTTAGCGAGCACACGGTCGTCCGGGTGTTAGTTGGACACAACATATAGCATGTTTAACAATGCTTTCAAGGTGATAAGAGTGACTGGAAGGTCGCAATACGCCATGCGCCATGAACTGTCATACCAGAGAGCTGATTATGAGCCCAATTTGATACAATATGTTAAGGTCAGTTTTTTTTTTTTTTTTTTCAGGCATAACAAACATGTATTGAGGTTAACAACAACAGCCTTGCCTCTTTGCCTCTGTCACATAAACTATGCCCAATACAAAAATAAACGCAAAGGAAACTGTTACCGTCTGACAGTTTGTGCACCTTTATTGTGACAGTGCTGTAGAGACAATTTGACCATCTGAACAAATGTGCTTCACATTTTTTCTTGTGCAACTGAACTTAGGTGATTAAAGCAAAGAAATGTTAAACTTCTGATATTTTTTTTCTTTTTAAATCAGTGAATAATGAATGACCAGCATGTGTATATAATACCATTTTAACCTTATCTAGGCTTGAGGTCAACAATGTGTTTCACATTCACACATTCACAAACACTGATGCAGCACTTATCATGCTTTCAATGATACAAAACAGAAACCCACCCATCTGTCCATTAACTTCCTTCTATCTGGGTTTGGATTGTGGAGACAGCAACCTTAGCAGAGGCCCAGACCTCCTTCTCCCCTAGCTACCTACTCCAATTCCTCCAGGAGGACTTCAAGATGTCACCAGGCCACTGGAGAAATATAATCTCTCATGTAGCTGCTAAGGGTTTCTAAGGGAGAGTCCAATCACCCTGCAGAATAAACTATTTTCAGCTTTTTGTAATTGGGTTCTCATTCTTTTGGTCACTACGCACAGTTTGTGACCATTGATGAAGGTAGTAAACCGCAACAGCAAACAGAGAGCCTTGCCTTTTGGCTCAGCTTTCTTTTTTTACTACAACAGAATCGTGTAGCTTTTTTTTATTTTACTTAAGAGTAATTGAAAAGAAAAATAATTTTTGTTGGCCATACAATGTGAAGCACATGAGTAATCTTGTTATAAATGGTATGGAGCTTCATGCTGTTTAAGATCAAACATTTAATTTTTAATTCCTGAAAGGGCACTGCAATTAATGCAACAATCATGTAAACAGTCCTCAGCATCTTTACACCTTGACTAACAGACGGGCAGCATAATAAAAGCTCAAAAGCAAAGCTCCATAATGCATGTGCTGCTAAGTGGAATCTGTTCTGCACCAATTTTCTCAATGGATTGTGAAAGACTGATGCTGTGATCAAGTCATCTTTAACAGTTTCACTTCAGTAAAAAGGCAGCGAGAGGGAGAGACAGCTTATAAACACAGGTTTCAAGTTGCAATTTGGGATTATATAAGAAAAGATTGGGCCCATACATCAGAGAAAATGCAGGTAAGACAAACTTAATGCAGTCCCAATACTCAAAAGAGATTTTTAGTCATTGTCTTTGTCAGGAAATTAAATCTATGGTATGTGCGAACATGGAACTAAAAGTATGAATAATATGGGTAAGACATGATCATCACAACGTAAAAATGCAACAAAGATTTTACCCTTAATAATGCTAAAAATATATGTTGTCAGTCTACAAAGTCCATCACATATCCACAGTGTGAGCTTGACCCCAGTATCTACATGTAGGCACACATTTTGCATGATGAATAGCTATAGATAGAACTATAGTGACTCATTTCGTGCATACTGAATTATGCTAATGTGTCTTATATGACCATGGTGAGCATTTGATATTGTTAGCCTCATGCTCTGCCAAGAACTAAACCTTGATTTTTTTTTTCTGCCAGTGCCTGATGCCAGCTTCACCTGAACCATGCACTGCCAAACATGCAGCTGTCTCACCTCAGTATCAATGCAGAGGAAAAGGCAACATGTCAATAGTTGTTTTGTTTTGTTTTTCTTCTTTGGCACAATTTAGATGGCAGCATGTGCAAAGAGTAAGCAACAGAGTAAGAGGCCTGTAATGAGTGTGATTTGATGAAGGTTTGAATGATAATTACAAGGAGCTTCAGGGACCTCTTAAAAGTGCCCATTCCATTTTTTTTCCTCCCTCTCTCCTGGGTTCTTTGTCTGCTTCACCTTAAGACGATTTATTTTTCTCTGTAAAGAACCCAGATGCAGATAAGCCTGAGTAAGTGTGAATCTGCAACAGCAGAATGTACAGGTTTGAACATTTCTAAGCACTATTTCTCCTAATACTGACTGTCTCTCATTACCCGCCACTCTATTTATCTTGAACCCACAATAACACTTTTCACGTCTCCCCCCAAAATTCTGCCTCATGATATCATGTGCGAGAGTGACCTTGTGCTGCATAAAAATATCGAACAGAACTATTCCTTCAGCAGTCTGGCACTGAATCATACAGGGGGAAGATATTAAAGTTGAATCTTTCTATTGCTGCATTTTTGCTAATTTTTCATTCTGTGTTTGTCCATTCATGTAATTCAAATCCAGTGTTTAGTTTATTTTTTTTTTGTGATCAATATAGAAAACAGGCTCAGCTACTTGCTTCATTTCTGTCAGGGTGATTAAAGCAGATGGCATGTTTGCATGTGACTCCTGGTGGTGAAATAGTTGGGCACCTGGTGGAATGATGCTTGGCCCTATGTTTCACAACCAATCAATGTCCATCTCATAAGTGAATAAAATTTCATATATTTAGAAACTTTTTATTTGATACATGGGGTTGCCCAGCAGCCTCAGCAACATCACCCTCTATGGGAAAACTATAAAGCTTCTGTTGCCCCTTAAGCCTTTGGAAAAGGAGTTCGAGGTGACACAAGCAAGAGAGGTGCCCATGTACTGAGACTCAAGTGACCCAAATGTGGCTCAGCCAGGAGTGTTGGTGGAAATGGAGTGCTCAGGCTGCTGTGTTGGATGCAGAGGCATGACTGCACTACAGATATCTGGTGGCTGTGGGAGCCCAGGGCAGAGCAGGCCTGGGTATGTTCCCAACACCACCCCGGAGCAGGGAGTGCAAGGGGAGGGAGAAGCAAAGACTGATACAGGAGGTGGTCAGGACTGCAGTTGAGGAAGACACACCTCGTGCCACAACCAGGTGCTGAAACCAATTGCAGAAGCCATCAGCAAGAGTATCATCTGCTGGAGCCGAGTGTGCAATACCACCTGTAGAACTGCCTTTGTCAGAGCAGGAGACCAGCCCAGGGCAGGTCAGAAGAAGGTGCCAACTGCCCAGGACTGGCAGCTATGCAGACTTGGAGAAGCAGCTGAGAGCACATTGTCAGTACCACTCTAAGGCCAAATATCCTTCTGGTCTCAGTCAGCATCAAGTACATAATAATCATGGAGCTGACAGTGCCATGGAAGGACCGCTTGGGGGAGGCCCATGAAAAGAAGTGGACCGAGTACGAACACCTGGTCATAGACTGTCGTGCACAGGGCTGAAAGGCAAGATGTATGCCAATCGAGGTTGGCAGTAGAGGATTTGTGGGGCCCTCACTCCACAAAGTCCTAATTGCCCTGGGCATCACTGGAACAGCGAGGAACAGAGCTCTCAAAAACATCACAGGAGCAGCTGAAAAAGCCTCCAGATGTCTCTGGAGCCACTTATTGGTTTGAATAATGTTTAGTTCTATGCCGCCATGACATTTCTCTGTAACGTGGAATATTGTCACTCAGATGTTCATCGTATGATTTTGGGACACGTAGCTTTCTGGAGAAATTAGCTCAACACTTTGTTGTTATTCAGACAAATTGTTAAAAGTGATTTTCTCTGAGTTTCTCACTGTCATTTCCTGACATCAGCTCATCTTGTATATGAGTACATGGCCCTCTAAATTTAATCTCCATTTGTATACAAGCACTTTGCACTCTCGTCCGTGGTCAAGTGTCTTGTATAATTGTTGTATAACTGACTCACTAGAAACTCACCCAATTACAGGTAAAATAAAACATTTTCCTTTACGAGAACCATGAGGACAAGTGAATGCCACATGAACACAAGCCGTGGTTTGATCAACTGTGTCTGAGTCACCGGGCGAGGGTGTCTGATGAAATTAGAAACATACTGGAAAGACTTGTATGTATTCAATTTTCTTTCACAGTATGGTCACCAATCCAGTTAGGAATGCCATCACAAGTCAGTGTTAAAGTTATATGTTTGCATTTGAATATACTACATTTACTTTGACATGAATTAAAATAGTCTATCAATTTTACCTTTGATTATTGTTTATTTGTGGACACATTGTTAATTATGCCAACATCAGTGCAGCTGAACTAAAATTTTCGCTCACAGCAGCTTTCCAACTCAGTCTAAAAAGTCCAGGAAACCGAATTCCAAATTTGTGACCAAGGTTTTAAATCGCTCTGTCTAAGGAAATAGACAGCCATTGACCATGTAGTATATACAACTACATTAGAGGAAAACAACCTCAAGGAACAGGTAGGCAAATGAGTTAGCGAGAACAGTGAAACTATGACCAAAACCTGTTCAGCGATTGCTTGCTACTTTAATTATACCGCATGAGGCAGTTCCTCCTTCCTGTAAAATTCATGATTTAAATGATATCAAATGAAGATAAAAATAAAGCTTAAAGTATATTTATGCAGAGTTGCATATACTTACAAAATGTATCATCATAGGTCTTGGAAACATGAGTGTGGGGCAAAGATTCCCATCACCATGGCAATACATTAGTCTGCTGCTGAAGTTGCTGCTGAAGTTAACTTCAGCTCAAACTACTTTACACTGTAATGTACTTTTACATCTATTTTTCATAAATGCTTCACATAGCACCTTTCATGAAATCAATTTGTGAAAACTGAGATTCTCAGAACTGTAACAATACGTGCATTTTGCTTTCCTCCTTGCAGTCAGCATATTCCTATCTCTTAGAATATATAGGACAGTAACATCAATGAGGTTTCTTTTCATCTGTTGTTGACAGGATTTGAATTTATGGAAGGATTTGTAGTATTCAGCTACCTCTGTGCCACTGTACAGCTTTCACATTGTCAAAGGACAACTCTTCTATGTAATGTGTTTACCAATAATGTCTTTCACTTCTTCCTGTTTTGGAGAAACATTTGCATTTCTAACCTTTTTCTTCCATTTCCACAGATATTAATTAATAGGTCAGGGTTTCAAAAAGAATTGCACCGACAGAGAGAGCAGGGGTTTGGTCTGAGCTACTCTTATCAATACAATCTTGTAACACTATTCTTATATGGTTATGTGAAGCCTTTACCCCTCTCTTTTTATCCAGAGCCTTCCCTCTGATGGCATTTGATAATTCTTCCCTTAGCAAAGTGCTGATTAAAGTCAAACAGTTTTCAGAACAAATTATCACCATGAAACAAAGGCCTTTTTATCCTATGCTTTTTGTTTCTTTTTTTTTAAATTCTATTTTCAGTCTTTTGTTAAGTTTCTGATAATAGAGTATGACAACTTGGAACAAGCTCTATGCCTTCCTGAATGAATTAATGCACAAAAGAAATTGGCGGGTTTTGATGCATGTAGACATGAGTGGAAAAGAAGTAAAAGTAACCCTTAGAAATTAAGAACTCTTTACAGACAAGACATACGTATATACTTACAGAACATGCTAATACAAATAGATGTAATATTTGAATAATTCAACCATGTAGAAATGTAACAAACATAAATGTACATACCCATGGGACTTCCCACCATCTTCCCACAACATGCATTTGTGTAATTATTTAGCTGAAAATGAGAAAAGTAGACAAAAGAGAGAAAGATGGGGAGAAAGCGCTAAACAGGATTAATGGCAACTCCATATTGCTAAGTTGGTCTTTATCTCTCCATTGTTGCTTTCAGGGGAACACAAAACACGCAAACACATAATGTGCACATGCACTAGCACATATCCACTTAGACACACCTGTCAAAAGAGACCATTGAGAATGGTAAGTGAGTTGGCTGCTGCCAAAATGGCTGCCTTTTGTTTACAAATCTCATTATCCTCTTCAGCTGATGGTAGGCGTGATGAGTAATTACTCCACCAGTGTACAAGACACACGGCTAGTGTAAAATTCACTCTCCAGTAGAATGCATAATAGCTCTTGGTAAATACACCCCACTAGCCTGTGGTGAGGCCGTCGGTCACAATTGACAGTAATATGGGTGCAAGGATCCAATATGTGAATGCAAAAAGCCTGTGCTGAGAATAATCAGTGAATTGCTCCCCCATTTATGCTTCTTTGTAGTAGTATTTTGCAATTAAGCAAAGCTGAGGCAGCAGCTTAGGTAGAGTCCAAAAAACAAACAAAAAAAAAAAAAATCAATGGTATCCTCCATTTATTTGACATTTGTATAAAAATAGAGCCTATAATATGAACTGCACCCAGTAAAGACTGACCTTGTAATACTGATTCTGCTAAAACCTCGGTCTGAGCCATACAGTTTCTCAGGGAGAACAAAATGTCATATACAGTATATCTACACTCGTTAATCTTATATTGGAAAAGCAAACTTTGCTCACTGCTTTTCTATAAACACAGATCAAGTGATGCAAACATCTCAAGCTCTAACACTACCCTGAAGGCTAAGAGAATTTACATCATAGAGGCAACACATATGTAGTCAAACAGTAATTCATTTGCATTTCATTTATCAGGAAAAAAAAAATCTCAACAGAGCTGTCAAACACTATAAAGTGTCCGTATGCCACAGATACACACAGTTCTGTAATTTGCAGAACTGAGTAGAAAGTGCTCTCCTCGTTTTTTTCGTCTATTTCAACTGGTTATCTTTTTCATTTTTGTACTCTCTTAGTATATCTTTGTTCATGTGTGTATGTCTGACCTATTTTGCTTGATTAAAAGGAAAAAAACAAGAAACAATACAACACAAACCACAACACATTTATGTTCATATACTACAGGGCACCACATCAACACACCCTTCACTAACTTGTGTCTTTGTCTGTCCTGTTGTGTCTCACTGATATAATATGTTAGATAAGACTGTCAAAGAGAGCTGGTGAAGGGCAGATTCACCACATTACAAAAAAAGGTTCTACTAAATAATGGCACTAACTGTTATATATATGTTAATATATAAATATATATAACATACATGACATAACATAACATAAGTAGTGCAGCTGTGCATAAAGCCACATTGACAATATGTGAACATTCATTATAGCCTAAATGAAAACACAAAAGGGGTATATATGAAGAGTATTTATTTGAAGGGATTTGCATATTTTTTGTTCGTTTAACATTGCTTGTATTTACATATACATTCGATTTTCTTTCTACACATAATTTTCATTTCATATTGCTTTTCTTTAACAGTTTTTTTTTTATCTCATTTCACGTGACTTTTCTTTTAACCTTTGTGTCATGTTCGTTTCTCCCCCCTTACTTTAGTGCTCCCGGTCAAATTTGACCGGCCTGTTTTAACTGCTCCTACATTAACAGAAAAACCACTGATTAACACCAAATTTTATTTAACTCCTTTTAAAGCTGTAAACAATGTCTCAGACCACTGGTTTATATGAATAACTGCAGTGAATACACATAAAATAGACACAGAAATAGTAAACTGTATTCCAAAATTATCATTTATTGTAAAAAGAAAGTAACAAAAATCAAAACAGTGACCAAATTCACACATCAACATAAGCCTATCATTTGTATGTGTGTGTGTGTGTGTGTGTATGTGTGTGTGTGGGTGTGTGGTGGTGTGTGGGGGGGTGGGGGGGGGGGGGGGCTGTGTCTTCACATGTGTCTTCACACACACGAGTGGCATCCTAACAATATCTTCTACTCTTGCTCTTCCTTCTCTTTCCTGGGTGGATGAATACTAGAGCAAATTGCCATCCTTGGACTGGAATATTACGGGACAGCTCCCACTGCTACACCGGGCTGTGGGCTTGAATGTGAATGTTCAGCACCGGACAGCTCCAACCACTACTACTACTGAACATTCCGTTCAGCACAGCTCCCAAAGCCCGGAGTAATTGTGGGAGCTGTTCGGTGGTGAACATTCACGTTCAGCACTGGACAGCTCCCTCCTCTTCTCCAGGCTGTGGGAGCTGTCCGATGCTGAACATTCACGTTTAAATCCACCAAAATACAATATGCTGAAGTTTAACTTTGAGAAATTACGAAACAAATAAAGTTTTTCAGTCAGTTCAGATTTCCATGCCATCAGATGAAACTCTAGCTTTTAGTTTGTTTTTTGTTTTTGTTTGTTTGTTTTCGTTTTGAGAGAAACTCAGACCAGCTCTGAACAAAAGCCTTTTTTTACTTGCACATTGGGGTCTTAATGAGATAAACCATGGAAGAAGGAAAAAAAAAAAACGATTTACTCACAGAAACTTGCACCCATAAATTATTTTAACCATAGGAGTGTTTTCAGTTTATGTGATCCAAGATATCACCAAAGAATACGATGACTTCTTTATCATTTTTTTTCCTTCTACCTATATTTAACCAGAAAATGTACATTTTTTTTAAGGAAGTCCTGGCCAAAACAGTAGCATGAACAAAACCAACATACAAAAAATTTTGTGAAATGTCAAAATTACAATAAAAAAAAGTATTTTAAAAAAATGCAAGAAAAAAAAATGAAATGTAAAATTTTAAATTTGATTATTTACCTTGAGTACATATATATATATCAGTGAAAAATAGTCATTTTTGTAACATAGCTGTATGGATGACAAAACCATTTAAAAGTCACTGAGACGAGTTTTATGAAATTATTCTTCTCCAATGGCCAGATTAAATATACTAATGAACTGCCTGAATTACTATGACATAAATGTGTAAAGTAATATAATTTTATTAATCTAGGATAAATTCACACTTCAGTTATATCAGCAGTAAAATGAGAGAGTACATTCAGATTTTGGGGAAACATAAGTTGGCTTCTGAAGGATATCATTGTCAGGGACATGCATAGATAAACTAGAACCCCCCTTCACTGGTCAGGAGGAATGCTAACATCACAAAGTGGTGGTGGCAACTTTTCTTTCATGTCATTACTAACATTTAACTGTACAGGTGCAGTTTAAAACTAGCAACTAAATGTTTTTTGGAATGTGTTGTACACCTAAAATGCAAAAATAAATGTAAATTGGCAAATGGAATGAAGCTGATGAGAGAAGAACATGAAATTCTGGGTTTGTACTGTTTTCAATGAACTAAAAATCAAAGTAAATGTAATCATGCCTGCATCATCCTGATTATTTATTTATTTATCTATTTATTTTGGGGCAAACCATGTGTTAATACAAAGAAAGGCCTAATCTCAACAGCAAAGGCATGACCACATGGTTTGAGACAAAGAAACCTCAAAATGATTCAAAGCCCTGGAAGGCTTTGCAGGGTAAATTACTTTACAACCAGCGGTAGTGACGTAGTCGGCTCCTCATTGGCTTTTAACTGCCCCATTCAATTCAATTCAGTTCAATTCAGTTCAATTTGTATTGCAAACTTACAATGCAAGTTGTCTCTAGGTGCTTTACAGAGACCCAGAGCATGACCCCTGAGCAAATATCATTAACTAAATTATAATATCAAATTCTAATCAAAGAAAAATGGCAAGTAAAAGAAAACCTCTGTAGTAGGAGAAAAACATCTTTAGAAACCTAAAGCAAGACCTGCCTCATAAGTGGGGACCTTCCTGCTGAAGGCCAGCTGGGTAAAGAGAGAAAAGCCAGGTGTTTTGGTGTTTTGATATTTGATATTTGATATTTAGATATTTATTCATTTAAATAGAAGTACTTCATCTTTTTTTTTTTTTTTTTTTTTTTTTTTTTTAAAGAGACAGGAAAGAAAAAAAAAAAAAAAAAAAAAAAAAAAAAAAAAAAAAAAAGAGGAGTTTTGTTTTGTTTGGGGTGCATGGGGGGGGTGAACTTTGTGCTGACGGCTTTTATTTTGTTTAATGTTTTAATTTTTATCTTAATTTTTTTTTTTTTTTTTTTTTTTTTTATGTAAAGCACTTTGTGTTGCCTGAGGGCATGAAAGGGTAAAGTTTGATTTGATTTGATTTGAAAAGAGGAGGGAGATTGGACAGAGAGAGGATGGAGGACAGAGACAGGGGTCTCTGCTGATAAGCAACAGTATCAGGCAGGACGATAAATACTGCAGTCCCCCTTTAACTCACTCTCTGCCTCCTGGAACCTGTGAAAACCACAGCTCTCTACCTCCTGTAAGCTGATCTGAACTGCAACATCTGGCCTACAGTGACCAAGCTCTCCCTTCTGTGAAGCTGAGAAGGTAAAGCAACTCTAGCGTCATCTCTGTCCCAGCTCCTACTGTTGCGGGTCAAGCTATCAGCCAAGTCTGCACTGCTTCTGAAGAAGTCCTTTGGTTGCTCAGAACCGGGAACCACGTCTTCCGTCTGGCGGCAACTACAGTGGAAGTTTCGTTTTCTTGTGTGTCAAATATGTTTAGAACCAAACTGTCAGTCCCCCTGTAACATTTGATTGCATTGATGTGTTTTCTCACCTCTCAAAGCAACTTGCATCTGTTTCCTAACGATACAGAAGCTGTTGCTGGTTGTAATAAACCATTCTACCTTTGACTTCTCTCTGTTTTATCTGTTCTTTGATTTCTGTCTTTTTATGACCACATACATGCACTTACATATACTCCACCTTGGCTATAAGACCTCTAGGTTTCAGTTGTTCCCTTAGGTGTTGAGCTACTCTGTGAGTGATACAGTCACACACACATGATCCCATCCAACATTTTTGCAGTCCATCACCACCACGACATGGGTTTGAAGCCATCTTGTTACACACACACACACACACACACACACAGACACATCTATATTCTCCCTGACACGAAATGTATATATATGAATATTTTCATCCTATTTCTTGCTTGTCTGCTTATGTTTAGTTGAACAGTGTTCGAGTTTAGCAGAAATCAGCATCTTAATCAAAGTGTTGTTTGTTCATCTTTAATACTCGTATAAATAAATACTGATATATTTTAATGAGAGAAGATGTATGTGGTTGTTTTGCACATCATTTGAAACATTTGCTGGTTAAAACGAACTGTACTTGGATTCATTTCTCTCTGTTGCTCAATAGCGACCTGGTTACAGACTGGCATGCATAGAATGACATTTTGAGACAGATTGTCCCGTTTAGTCATTTGATCGTTGTTTCCTGATTATCAGGTGGTGCCCCATATTTAATTTATTAATTTTGTCAATAAATTTATTCCGCCACTAATAACTGTCTTAGGATATTTATTGATAACTCTTTAAAAACTAAACAAGCTCTTTATATCCGCTACACTACTGTTATCATTGTTATTAATCATAGCTCTAGTAGTAGAAGCAGTAGATTTTTTTTCTGTGCCACCGCAAATATTTTTGATTTGGAGTCATATCTGTGTACTAGATGTGTGTGAATGAATTAATCTGGTGTGTTAATGTTTGTTGCATGTGAATCACTCCATGTTTCCCATGGGTGTAGTCACCAGCTCCGTAGACTGGGTTGCATTATTGGATTGATTAATTGTCACTGATAACTGATAGCTGCAATGACTTGCTCTCTTGTTCTGTGTGGCTACTAGAGATCTACTAGAAAATGAGAGATGCCTTCAGTAATTGTTTTTAAATGGAAAAGCTGACTTGGGTGGTTTGTGAAGTCTACTGCATCAATGTGGAGGTTATTGTGTGTGTATAGGAGTGAATAGTGTATGGGTGTTTGTGCTTGTATTTGTGTGCTCTGTATGTCTCATCTTAGTTGGAGTTGAGGCACTCATTAATTGCTCTTGGACTCCATTAGCCAAGCTGATTACCCCTCATCAAAATGACAGGGAATACTCTCACATACACACATACACACACCCAAGCTGCAGCAGCTGTATGGGTAAAATAACATCACAGGAGACTGTGAATGAGAGACAAATTCCCTGGATTGAAATTCAACCTCTTCAACGTCTTTCCCATGGACAATAACAGCCATTAAATGCAGATGTAATCTCAACATTCTCTCTCAGAAACCTGTGCTTGTACACATACACTGTGCACTGTAGGATACAGCTTCAGTTTCCTATTTGCTGGTGCTGTTTGCAGTGTTACTATGGTTGCAGGATGGAGTTGCTTGCCCAGCTTCAGTGGGAGGGAGATGCCAGGCCAGCTTTGGCAGATGGGGGCTCCTCCAGGTTGCAACAGGGCTTGCTCAATAGCTTGTGCCAGAAGACAAGTGACAAAATTCATAATATGGCCAGTCCACCCGGTCTCTTCCTTTCTATCCACTTTTTCTTTTTCTTGTGTCTCACTTGGCTATGTGCTCTGACAGTACTAGCTGTTCTGACATTGCTATCAGATGGCATTTCTAGCTGTCACCATGATGGACTGATTTTGTCATTTCCTTCCTACTTTGCCAATTCACACAAGACTTATGATGCCCCTCTTAGACCCCTGTCACTACCTTTCAAAGATGGGACTGGGTTGGAGTAAGATGTTCCTTCATTCTGCTTCCAGGCATTTCACTCAGCACAGCAGGATGGAATAAAGGCACTGCAGAGGTGGAACAAAGGGGCTGTGTAAACTAGCCAAAAGCCTCACAGTTACTCTTAGACACAAGACCTTCAAGACCTTCTTATATAAAACAGTGTAGACATACCTATATGTGTGTGTGTGTGTGTGTTTGCACATTTAGAAACTAAAAAAAACTTGTAAAGTGCACAAAGCAGGTGGACCATTTTACAAAAGTAAGTATAAAGTAAATAAGTATAAGAGTAGTAGTCTATCAATTCATTTTTTAAAGAAAGATTAATTAAAAGCAAACTTCAATCTTTGTATGAGATTCTATTTCTAAATGAAAGCCAGAGTGAAAGTCTTGAGTATCTTCTTGACCCTCACCACTTGCTCTTTGGAGAAAACCCTTAACGAATCTTCTACAGCAGACAAAAGGAGAGAAAGAGGAAGTTCGTGAGAGCTAATGATCATTAACAGGGTCCTAATTATCCATTAGATACAGTCTGAAAAATGGCAGCCAGTCAACCTGAAATTGAACTGACATGAGCTGCGAGTGTGAATACCATCATGTGAGAACACAAATTATGAATAAATGACTCTGTGAATATGGTAGTCTGTGTGTGAACAATGATGGAAATGTAGGCATGTGTGTCCATCTGAAAGCTCTGGATATCCCATCAGTGATCAACATCAGTCTTTCATACGCAAAGCCTTTCTCTGTCTATTAATTTTCCCTTCTTCACTCTTAAGGTCTAACTTACTGTGCTGAACATCTCTTTTTCCTCTCACCGCAGGAGTTTATACTCTGTCAATATCAGTGTGACTTCCAGTGAAAATGTGCTTTATGACACTCAGACTCAGTCATAAAACAAATCTATCAGCAGCCATTACAAACAAGAGTATTCATGCTTAGGATGTGTATATATACAGTACACACACACACACACACACACACACACACACACACACACACACACATATATATATATATATATCTATATATATATCTATATATATATATAGATATATATATATATATATATATATATATATATATATATATATATATATATATATATACATATATATGGAGTAACTTACAATCTCCAGGTATCAGGAGGGACCTGGAGAGATATGGATATGTGCTCAGAGGATACAATGGAGAAGTAGAGACCAGGAGAATAGACAGGATGTTCTCCAACAACCCATCCAACGTCTCCTCTCAATGGCAGGGCAGTAAAGTGGCAGCAGACCCACCAAAAGGCTGAGATGGAGCAATACTGGAAGAACATCTGGGAGAAGGAGGGGGCACCTAACACCAATGCTTAGTGGCTGGTGGATCTACAAGCAGAGTTCAGATCAAGACCTAGTTTTCATTGCAGTGGCAGACATTGAGAAAAGTGTCAAAAATGAAGAGCTGGACAGCACCAGGGCCTGACATGATTCACACCTACTGGCTCAAGAAGCTAACTGCACTCCATGAACGCCTGGCAGCACAAATGAACCTGCTGCTACAGTCAGGGACCCCCCAGAATGACTAACCTAAGGTGGGACAGTCCTCATCATGAAGGACCCCCAGAAGGGAACAATACCATCCAACTACCGCCCTATAACCTGTCTCAGTACCACATGGAAGCTCCTGTTATGCATCATAGCAGCTAAGGTGAGGAGGCACATCGGTCAATACATTAGCAGGGCACAGAAGTGAATTGACAGTAACACCAGAGGGTCAAGCATCAGCTACTGGTCGACAGGGCAGCTACCTGTGACTGCAAGTCCTGAAGCACCAACCTGTGCACTGCCTGGATTGATTACAAGAAAGCCTATGGCTCAATGCCACACACTGGGATACTGGAGAGCTTGAAATTGCATAATATCAACAGGACACTAACTGCCTTCATCTGGAACTCAATGGGGCTGTTGGAAGACAACTCTGGAGGTCAACTTGAAGCCATTGGAAGAGGTGATGGATGGTTTCGCGGAGAGGAAGAATGATCAGAACTGAAGGAGTTGGACTACCGGAGGCAACAGTAGATATTCAGAACAGCTACAGATACCTGGAGATCCCACTGGCAGACAGCAATCATGAGGTGACAGCTCAGAGGTCTGCCATAGCCAAATACCAACAGAGGGTAAGGCAGGTCGTGAAGAGTCAGTTGAATGGGAAAAAAAAGATCCAGGCTATCAACACCTATTCCCTACCAGTAATCAGATATACAACTGGCATAAAACCCTGGCCATTAAAAGAGATGCAAGCTGTCGATATTTAGACAAGGAAACTCCTTACAATCCATGGAGGGTTTCACCCTAAGTCCAGCATCCTGGGGCTGCACACTAAGTGAAGAGGGGGAGACTGAGGACTAATGAGCGTCAGAGCTACTATCCAGGAAGAAACAGCAGACCTCCAGGAACACATCAAGAAGATGGCCCACTATGATGACCTGCGAAGTGAATGTCTCAAGCAACTGAAACCCAGCATGGAGGAGGAACTCGAGAGGTTATCATGGATGGATAAGCACCTGCATGTAGCACTGCCAAATTAAAGAGGTGGCTCACATCAGAAAAACATACCAGTGGGTGGAAAACCTGAACTGAAAGACAGCACAGAGGCCCTGATCATGACTGCACAAGAACGGGCCATCAACACATGATCAATAGAAACCGGGGTCTACCGCAGCAGACAGGACCCCAAGTGCAGGCTGTCCAAAGATGGCCCTGAAACAGTGCAGTACATCACAGCAAGGTGTATGATGGTGGCAGGCAAAGCATACATGGAACGCTACAACTAGGTAGCAGGCATAATACATAGGAAAATCTGTGCTGAGTATGGAGTCGAGGTCGCAGGGTCGAGATGGGCGACGCCTACAAAGGTGATTGAGAACGAGCAGGTCAAGATCCTGTGAGACTTCCAGATCCAAACTGACAAACTGGTGTTGGATGTCAGTGATCAACCTGACATAGTAGCCTTGGTGTTCCCTCGGCACTCCCAGGCCAGCCTAAAGATGTAATCTCTCCAGCATGTCCTCGGTCAATCCGTGTATCATTCGTTCTTTCCATTTTGAATTGTCAATCAAAAATAAAAAAAAATCAAGAGACATTTTATTGGTTCGTTTTTTTTATTCTCAAAAAAAATGGTTTTTTATTTCAATTTTGACTTGGATCCTATTAAAAAAACAGGCCACAGGACTGTTTGTTTTTTAATATTTATTTATCTGGTTTACTTGACCCAGAAATGGCTTTGTGCACGGCAGTTCACATAGCATGGCAATGCCGGAATCACATACTATAATATTTGCAATATTGTAAAAATCTGAATGAAAATCAGCTCATAAATAGAACGAACCAAAGCTCTCCAGCTCTGCGTCTGACATAAGTCTTTTTCTCCTCAGATTGATAGCACAAATCATGTTCTTTTCCAGCATTGCAGACACCAAGGACAATTTAATCCAAAAGTAGTATTTTTTTTTAAAATGGACCGCGTCGTTTATAATCGAGGACAAGACTTTCGGTTGTCGTTACAACATCTGTGCCACTAGATGAGGCACTGAAGTACAGAAGAAGTAACAGTACAATAAAACACATGGAGCGACTGTGTAAAATGGAGGAATGACGTGATCGTCTTGAACAAAAGGGATTAAAAGTTTTGTTTTGTCCAGGAATTTTTTTTCAGACATGATTGTTTAAATTGCTACCTGAGTTGCTACCCGAACTGTAAAGGTACATGCATTTTTACCAGAATGTCCATTTTAGTTTAATGTTTTCTGATTCTCTCCGGTTCTGCACCGACTTTTCAAAACAAAAGCATGTGAGGAAACGTCTTAACGCGCGATAATTTGTTGGCGTTATAAATTTGCGTTAACGCAATAATAACGTGTACTTGCTCAGCCCTAATCTTTATATATATATATATATATATGTTGAAGCTGGGTTGGTCTATTGGTTTCTTTGTTTGATAGTTTGTTTGACATTTATGAAATGCTTTTTTTCTTCTTTTTTTTTTTATTCATTATTATTTTATCACTGTGTTTCTAGCACACTCAAAGAATGAGGGAGGGGGGGGTGGGGGTGGGAGGTGGGGGAAAAAAATGATGGGCTAACGAACAGGCCTGACATATGCAAGTCCCCATGAGAGGGATATAATGATGGGGCACGGAAAGCCAAACATGTTCCTGACACTGTGCATGGGATTTGTAAAGTTAATGGAACAAACAAGTAATAATATAGTGTGATGTTGTAGTCACATAGCACCACATAAGTTAGTCAAAAAAATAATTATTGTACAACTTTTTAAGCCATGATTGTAAAGATGCAATATTTTGCACTGCGGAGGAAAAAAGATGCAAAATAATGATTCAATTCAATTCTGTTAATAAAGTATTATTGACTTGAATTGATCGGAAAAGTGAAAAAAACATAATGACAGAATTTAATTTCTTTAAAGTGTCATTGTAGGTGATTTAGCAGTGGCAGGAAGAATCATTGTAATGGTCTGACTTCAGCAGATTAAAGAATTAGGTCGTCTGTATGTTTCCCATTTAAAAAAAAAAACCTTCTTTGAAAAATGAGCTCCAGGCCTTCTGAAACAGAGCATAAGTATTAAGCAGTATTTTAGTACTGGCTCTGACTGCCTGTCATGAAGTTTTTACTAATGTGGGGAAGGGGGAAAAACGAGGACCTCAGTTGACTTACTGCGGCATTCAAGCCATTTAAACAGCAATATGGAAAACGTACACACAACATCAACTCGGCGAACCGTACGTCACCCTCCGCGAAGGTAGCTGAGAGCGTCTCATCACATCTCCCCTCTTTAACAATAAAAGGCATTTTCAAACAAGGATTTTTGTAACTTCCTGGATAAATGAATGCATGGAAAAAACAACTTCACATTTCGGACGTGGGTAGACTGCCCCAGTCCGCAGATCGTAGGGGTTCTGCCCTCGATAGATGCTGGTTCTATATGACTAGTCTCTACAGTTCAGAACAATGCAAAATATGACCATGTGGAATGATAATCCCGAAAATGAACCGATAAACGTAACTGGCAGCTGCAACTGGGGACCTTAAATGATAAATAGTTTTAACTGTCACTATAACTGAAATCATCACTGTCAACTCAACTTAGTCAAAACTGTGAACATAGTGCAGAGGTAAGCACTCTTAAATTTTTTGTCTCTATACCTGATGGGAACCTGATTACCCACGACCTCTGGATGTCCACTGCCCCCCCGTGTTGAAGGCTGTGGTGTGCATCAAGAGCCGGAGGCGAAAGAAGGCCAGTCCCTGACGGAGGCACTGTTTGTGTGGCCTGGATTACAAGTGCATGTAGTGTTCAATATGCCTGCTTGTTAGGAATCTTGGTTAGGGAAATGCGGAAGGATCATTAACGGTTGAAGATGTTCAGGTCCACCCTCCCGCGGGGTGCCTGCCCGTAGATGCCTCCCGCGTCCCTGATTGAAGATCTCTCCATCTCCGTCTCTGCTGGCAGAACCCGACCAAGATCGAGCTCTCTGCATCGAGTTTGAAAGCGGATCTCAGTTCTGATTGGCTTCTGCAGCACGGAGATTGGGAGATGGAGAGACAGAGCCGGAGGGGGAGAGGGAGAGAGGCCGCTGGGCAGCGTACGGCTGCAGGCACCCCCTGGGAGGGTGGACCTGAACCATCTCACCGGATCCTTCCGCAGGTTTCCTAACCAAGTCCAACAGGCATATTGAACCTGACATGGACTTTGTAATTCTGCCCCACTCCTCTCTCGCTGAGGGGGCAGGCTTCTCTCTCCCTCCTTCTCGCCTCCGCTCTCTGCATCTCTCCATCTCTCCATCCGCTCTGCTGCAGAGGCGGGTTGGAGCGGAGGGTGCGGACAGCAGGTGGGGAGTCCTGAGGGTCTGCCTGGTTCCTCAGGCTCTTCCTGCGCTGTGGGGGGTATGTCAGAAACCCTCTCTGCCGGGTCCGAAACCACCGTGGCACTGTCACTCTGCCAGCTCAGCTCTAGCGGAATGCCCCACTTCACGAACATGCTCGGCAGCCTGTCGATGACATTGCACGGCATTTTGCAGTTGCATGACAAACTCAAGATCTCGAGTTTGAAACTCGAGGAAAAAAAAAAAAATTCCCTCCCAAAAAAAAAAGTTCGCTATTTTGTTTTTTTCGCTTCAGGTCCCCTCCAGAGGGCTAGTAGGACAGGACTGAATTTGGTTTTTTTGCAATATTTATCTGGTTTACTTGAAATTTTGTGTGCACGAGGGTAAGGGACCACACTGACATTCTGGCGATGCCACCATGTTCACATACTGGTGCAGTTGCATTTTCAGCATTGGAAACTAGTGCTACAGGAGATGGACCTCCGGTCATGGTATAGCACAAGCCATTGATCTCTGAAAGATGTGCTCTTTTCCATGTTTTTTCTCCTCCGTCATTGACGAGCACAGAATCTTCTGATGCTCTTTTCCCAGCATTGCAGGACAGCCAAGGACAATTTTTACCAAACTCCAAGAAGTAGTTTTTTTTAAAAAAAATGGGGGTCGTTTTGATACCACAGAGGACAGACTTGCTTTTGTTTGTCGTTACACATCTGTGCCACTAGATGGAGCCGCACTGAAGTAACCAGTAAGAGAATAGCAGATCTGATGTAAAATGGAGGAATGGACGCGATTGTCTTGAACAAAGGGATTTAAAAGTTTTGTTGTTGTCCAGAATTTTTTTTTTCAGACATGATTGTTAATATTGCTACCTGAGTTGCTACCCGAACTGTAAAGTACATGCATTTTTACCACTTTCCATGTCCATTTTAGCTTTTCTAAATGTTTTTCTGTCATTTCTCTTCCGGTTCTGCAGCAGCCAGTAACAGACTTTTCAAAACAAAAGCATGTGAGCAAAACGTTCTTAACGCGCGATAAAATAAATGTTGGCGTTAATAAATTAATGCGTTAACGCAATAATAACGTGTTAACTTGCTCAGCCCTAATATATTTATATATATATATATATATATATATATATATATTTGAGCTCTTTACCAGATTAAATATTTAGAAGACAAGAAAACTATATGTGATATCTATAAATCTTATAACACATAGTCCCTTTTAGTGCATAATGCCCATTTTTCTTACATTTCTCTTATGGTGTTCATATTATTTTATATAAACCCAATTTCCATAAAAATTGAGATGCTTTATAACATGCAATAAAAACTTTAATATGTAATTTCTTAATGTTTAAACAAAGACATGTATAAAGGAAATGTTCTGTCTTTTTTCACTAATCTGTGAATATATATAAACAATTTAATTCCAGCAACACACAGCATTCATTTATTATTAATTATAACACACAGCATTTGGTTCCTGCAGCACACTCAAAGAATGTTTACCATTCCAACACATCACAATTCTGAATTGTTTGGGAGCCGGGGAAATTGTTTCTGTTTTAAATGTGGAATCTTTTTTTATTCCTCTATTCTTTTTCCTCTGTTCTCGCTGAATACAGAATGAAGCTATTTCAGCCATCTATGATGCTGTTATAAATTGTCCAGAATAAAAGGGTATTGCCCTTGATGGCAGCGTATGTCCCTCTTTCAAAAAAAGAATTCAATATGCTGTACACCTCTGCAAGAAAACTGCTTTCACACATATGCAAGTCACCCATGCATGAGTAGTGATTCACCCTTATACCCCGATAGACACAAAACTGAGAGGCAGGCTCATCAAGTCTCAGAACATGTGTTCATTCTATTCTAGTCCATTTGAAATGAGCTTGTGCACTGAGAACTTGGCAAAGTGTCTCCTCAGACTTGATGCATCATTTCCTCCTTGTAAAAAACAGTTTCATGTTGCATTACTGGATGCAGTAATGTACCATTTACAAGTGCAATAGATAGTTATGGAACAAACAAGTAATAATATAGTGGCATGATGTTGTAGTCACATAGCACCACATAAGTTAGTCAAAAAATAATAATTATTGTACAATTTTTAAGCCATGATTGTAAAGATGCAATATTTTGCACTGCGGAGGAAGATAAAGATGCAAAATAATGATTCAATTAAATTCTGTTTAATAAAGTATTATTGACTTGAATTGATCCCTGAAGAAAAATAAATATTACAATAACTGACAGAATTTAATTTTCTTTAAAGTGTCATTGTAGGTGATTTTAGCAGTGGGCAGGAAGAATCTATTGTAATGGTCTGCATTTCAGCAGATTTAAAGAAGTTGTCTGTTATGTTTCCCATTTTATGAAAAAACCTTCTTTGAAAAATGAGCTCCAGACTCTTCTGAACAGAGCCAGTCTTTTTATAAGTATTTAAGCAGTATTTTAAGTCACTGGCTCTGATGCTGCTCCCCCAACAGATGACTACATGACAGGATTGAACTCTGCAAGAAACCATTGGAAGATATGCAACATCCTGCTGCTACCAATTAAAGACCAAAGCTTCCTCTAGAAGTTAAGTCTTGTGATAAACAGCATCTGTGTTGCATCTCCAGTCGAGTCTGTTGTCCAGGTGAACACCGAGGTATTTATAATCCATCACCTCCACTCTTTCTCCCATGGTGGAAATGCTGTTTTACTTGTTCCTGGTCCTCCCAAAATCCATAATCCTCTACTTGTTTACATTCAAGATGAGATAACTGTTCCAACACCATCCTACAAAGCAGTCCACCAGTTCTATGTACTCAGTCTCTTGTCCATCACTGATACTCCCCACAACTGCAGTCATCTCTTTCTGCAGATGACAGGACTCCAACTTGTCCTGGAAGTCTGAGGTGAACAGAGTGAAGAGCAATGGTGATAGTACAGTTCCCTGTGGTGCTCCATGTGCTGCTGAGCACCTGGTCAGACACACAACCATCCAGTCTCATAAACTATGGTCTGTTAGTCAGGTAGTCAGTAATCCAGGTGATTGTGAAGCACACACCTGTATATTTTACATAGTAATACAGACTAAATTGTGTTAATGGGGAATGGATGGAGACAATAATTCAGCAGCATCAAGATCCATGACTGAGGTGGAAGATGTGAAAAGTGTGACAGCCGTAAGTCAAAGGAGGGTGAGAGATCTGTTTGTTTGGGGGCAGGTGAAGGTTTATGCTAATTTTTTTCAGTGATGAATCTGTTCAAGAACACGTTCAGTTCAGTGGCTCTACTTTGAAACAGATAACAAAACCCTTGACACCTTTAAAATTGTAAACAACAAATATTAAATCACATAACAATTCATCACTCCTGTTCTAAGGTGTCTTCATTTTAACTAGGTACTCCTTTTTTCAATTGACATGCATTTTTTAGCACCTCTATTTTTTATTTTCTTAACTTTTACCAGTCATGAATACTTAAGAATGATTCAAAAATGCGAGGGAAAAAAAATGACATTTGACTCAATTTTACAATAATATTTGAGTAAAGGTAATAAGAAAAGAGAGAGGAGTATTTTTCCTCAGGGAAGTTCTACCTGCATAAAAAATAATGCTGCAAATTCAAGAGTAAAATTTCATAAATATACAAAAGGATGTAGAGCTACAAGCAGTCAGAAGGAAATCTGCGGGATTTGCATTTAAAAATTCCAGGCATTATTAAACTGAATATAAATGTATTAATCCCCAGGTGCAGCCATACATGAATGTGTGTTTGCTATGTAAATTATGGTCAGGATCATATGAAAAAGAAATGAAATTAATGCAACAACACTGAACACATTGCTTTGCTTAACTGATAAAAATGAAGTATTCATTTTTTTCTTTTCTCTTAAATCCCTATCTCAGTTTGTCATTTAAAGTAATTTGCATCCCTTTTCAAGACCAGATGACAAAAACCACAAAGGCTTTCCTCCCCTTTCTTCTGCAATAATACTCACTCATAAGAACAGCGCCTTACTGATTTATTGGGGCTAATTTGACCCAATTTCAAATTCTACTGGTAAGAAATCAAACCCACAGAAACAGTCATGCCTCTATTCGAGCTCATTAAGTCCTTGTAAAGAGAAAAAGAAATTTAAACATACTCAATTTCAACTGAAAAGTAAAAGCTGGTTTATATCACATTCAGAGTATCCCACAGTTGCTGTAACTTTAACATTGGATTTTAATTTGTCAGGGCAGCACCAGTGCCCACATTTTGCTATATCTGGATCTCAACCACTGTTTGCTTCTTTGCTGACAGATGCAGCAAAGTGCAAAATTATGGTGAAATAAAAATGGTTTTGCTTACAGCGAATGCCTTTGCTGTTCATTTTCTTGTAGGCTGAGTCACCTTTTAGGAACAAGACTGGTGTGACAAGCAACACCATCACACAAAGTGGCATTTTGTTGAAACTGTATATTCTTGCCATCAAATGGGAGCTGAAAGAGACATGTGAAAGAAAGAGGAGGTAAGCATAAAAAGTCAAGTAAAAGAACCAAGGCATGAGGAGGAAAATTGGACAGATTAAGAGAGAGAAAGAAAATGCCATTTAAGGCCTGGCCTAAAGGTAAGGTTGAAATTAACAGGTTAAGCTTCTCAATTCTTTCTAAACACCCTCACACTCATGCACAAACTCACTTCTTCTTCTTGTAATATAGCAACATGCCAGAACACATAGACATCCACCCAGATTTCCATATTCTCAGTGACTGAGAAATTGATTAATGTTCTGCTATCCTTCTCTCTGTGTGTGTGTGTGTGTGTGTGTGTGTGTGTGTGCATGTTGCAGTTCATGTTTGGGCCCAATATGGGATTGTCTGCTGGTTCCACATTGGCCTCATGTAAATTCTCAAGGTGGATTTACAAATGTGGTTGGCGCAAGCGGGGCCCAGACAAGACCTCCGTGTTGAGCTGATTCCCATTCTTCACCCATGCACCTGAGCAGAACCACTGTGAGGAATTCACAGGGGGCCAACATGGAACCTATAAGCATGGGTAACCATGTGACTCCCTATTTTTCAGCCCATTTATATCTTATGGGCACCACATGCAAAAGTTGGGTGGGAAATTAATTAGAAAAAAAAGAAAAGAATGATGGATTGGTCTATTACATTCCATTAATGTAACTATACTATAATACTTCATATAATATATATAATATATAATATAATACTTTGCTGGTATTTAATACGAGATGATTTTTACCGCACCATTTCACAAACTGACAGATCAGTTATTTGTACTTTGCTTCCTGTCTGTTGCTGATACACCCAACAACTGCAGAGTCATCATAGTATTTCTGCAGATGACAGGACTCAGGGTTGTACTGGAAGTCAGAGGTGTAGAACGTGAAGAGAAATGGTGAGAGAGCAGTTCCTTGTGGTACTCCAATGCTGCGGACCTACATCTCAGACACAATCTTTCCGTCTCACAAACTGTGGTCTGTTTGTGAGGTAGTCATAAATCCAGGAGGTTGTGGAGGAATCCAACTGGAACTTATGGAGCTTCTCACATAACAACGCAGGCTGAATTGTATTAAAAGCACTTGAGAAATCAAAGAACATGACCCTCAAAGTGCTGCCTGATTGGTCCAGATGAGAGTGGGCTCTGTGAAGCAGGTAGATGATGGCGTCTTCCACCCCAAGCCCATTATGATACGCAAACTGTAATGGGTCCTGAAAGGTGCTGACCTGCTTGTTGAGGTGGGCCAGTAAGAGTCTCTCCAGGACTTTCATGATGTGAGATGTCAGGGCAACTGGTCTGCAGTCATTAAGTTCAGCTGGTTGTGGTTTTTTAGGCACTGGAACAAGGCAGGATATTTTCCACAGCACAGGAACTGTTTTCTGTCTCAAACTGGTGTTGAAGAGGTGCTGGGGAATCGGACATAGTTGCAATGAGCAGGTCTTGAGAACTCTGGGACAGACACCGTCTGGACCTGCAGCCTTGTTCTGGTTCAGTTTCTCTAGTTGTTTTTTGACCTGATTGCAGGAGACAGACAGAGTGGAGGGGGAGGCAGAGGAGGTCTCTGAGGTGGAGAAAGATGATGCTGGTCTCTGGTCCATGACTGAGCTCCAGAGTGACAGAGACAGGAAGAGCTTGTGGCTCACCGATTGGGTGCAGGCTGGGGAAACTGAACCTATTGAAGAACGTGTTATTCTGTTCACCGGGCTGAGGAGGGAACGGACTGAACCTTGAAGAACATGTTCAGTTCATTAGCTCTGTCCAGACCTCCATCAGTCTGGTCCCCCTTTGCCTTGAAGCCGGTGATCTTCTTCATTCCCGACCACACACCCCTCACGTTGTTCTGCTGGAGCTGACTTTCTAGCTTCTTCCTGTAGTCCTCCTTGCACTTCCTGGTTTGTGCTTTAATTAGTTTTTGTGTTGTCTTCAATAACTTCAATAACTCCCTGTCTCCATCCCTGAAGGCTTTGTTTTTGATGTTCAGCAGCTTTTTCAGGTCTCTGGTGATCCAGGGTTTGTTATTGGGGAAGCACCTCACAGTTCTTGTTGGAATGATGCTGTCCACACAGAAGTTTATGTAATCTGTCACACACTCAGCCATGGCATTGATGTTGTCTCCATGAGGTTCACAGAGGGCATTGTTGTGTTAAATTATGATTTTTGTTGTTAAGCTAGTTTCATCTTAGCATTTTCTATGTAAATATTACAAATTGCCGGTTCTGACTTTGGATGTATTCATGCTTTTGGTGGGACTGAGTTTCATGTGAGATATAACAGTGAATGTTTGGTGCTGTAGTTTGTGTACAAGCTTCAGTACTTCACCAATATCTTTTCATTTTCTAGCATCTGTGAAGTATTTTTTTCTGAGTGTGGCTTCAGTATAAATGATTTAGATCTTTTTTTTAATAATTAAACAGAAAGAACATGAAGGCTCTGCTCTCATTAGCTAGTTCTAGAGGGGTCTGTGGTCCTTCTTCTCCACACATCTTTTAGGCTGATTTCACTATATTTTTCCCCATCTAACTTGTTGAAGGTTGATACTGCACATAAAGTGTCTGAAGTGTTACAGAAGAGTTTCTGAAATTGATTTTGAAGTGAGTTCCATTAAAACAGTTTCACATGGTACTTATCAGACCATTATGGTCAAATATTTCTTTTCCATTTAATTGCACTGTATCACTGTGAAACTGCTGGATGGTCTTTAAGTAAAAAAAAAAAAAAAAAATGACATGAATTTTATGATCACACTGCTGTTTGCATTTAATAAATTCTCCAGATGTAGTTGAGTCAGCCTGAATAATCAGGGATGGCTCAGAGATGCAAAATCATAACAGGAGAGTCATTTCTCAGAGAGCATTGTAGAACTGGAAAAAACACCCATCACCACCCCTTCACCCACACTCTTCTCCATTTTTTTTTTTTTTACCCATGATAAACCCCCTAGTACACTTCAAAAACTGCATTTTTTTTTTTTGGTGTTGTTGTTTTGTTTTTCTCAAGCAGTAGACAGAATGGTTTGGAATAATTTTCCGCAACTCATGTTAACGAAATCGCAATCACTCAACGGAGAACAGGGAGCCTCATCCTGATTTGGGGCACCACTGCCAACAGTCTTTCAAAAGAAGTGGAATGATAAACCACAAAGGGCCAGATAGAAAGGTTTAGCAGTGCACATCCACACTGGTGAAGGCTGGTCCTGGGGTGATTTCTTCCAATTCAAAGACAAAGCAAATTTATCATTCTATTTAAAAAAGAGACAACAAAAAAAAACAAAATAAATATATCATTCACACAATGAAAAGATAAATTTGACCTACTTGGGAAACATCACTTTAAGTATCTCCAATTAAGAAACTTCTTATACTCAGAAATTAAAAATACATCAGAACCGTCATTGTCTACCATTGAACAGCTCCTGGTAAAAGACAGAGGTCAAATATCTATCCTTTATAATGCACTGTTAGCAGGCTCTAAAGAAAATTCTCTTTCCCCATCTATCAGTGTGGGCAAATTGATCTTCAGTCAAACATAAGTGTAGAGCAGTGGGAGAAGGCATGTTTTCGGATCCAAACCCCAGGCTATAATAACAAGATGCAAACTTCTTTAATATAAATGGCTGCTTAGTACTTACATCACACCTGTTTAATTACACCACTTTAACCTTAACATTCCTGACTGTTGCATCAAATGCACGGAAGAAATTGGTCCTCTTCTTCATTGCATGTGGACTTGTCGAGTATTGCATGAGTTTTGGAATGAAGTCCTTGATTTAATATCCAAACTGACAAAAAAGATTGTTCCATTTGAAGCTAAATTATGTTTGTTGCACATATACCCTAAACACTTCCCAGTGAATGTAAAAGCATGGAGTCCTGGTCTGCTTTTTGAAATTTCATGAAGGACTTTAATGGGCAAGTGCCTGGATAATGACTGATACTACATTTCCTGGGACCTTGTGATGGCTTATTCCCGATTTTATGTCTGGATTGCTATTGTATTTAAGAGGTGGATTTGAAGACATTGACCAAACTACTTTTCCATGTGCATGTTCATATTGTATGAGAATTCCAGATCTTGTTGAGGGAGGGTTGGGAGGCTTTAGCTGTTTTTCTTTACATGTTTCTCATCTTTGAGTGTGTGTATGTGCGGTCATTAAACTTGAAAAATTCAATAAACAAATTATGAAAAAATAAATAACTTGCTACAAAACTGAAAATTTATTTAAAGTGAAACTGTGAGATATTACATAAGCCCAGCATCGACAGACATATTTTAGAGGGTTGAAACAGCTAAACAGTGTAAGCTTTAGAAGTAAAGTGCAGATAATATTTTGGGCTTTGGGACTATTTGTGTAGTTTTCACAGTAAAGTGTCACTTAGTCTGGCATGTCTTTGAAAGCGAGAATGGTTTTTCAAAGAGGAAAAGAGGAAAGTGTCTGTAGTGTCTATTTGCAGAATGTGCATTTATTCAAGTGTGAGTACCAGTAAAACAGAGTAGTACCGAGCAATGTCACCTAACTGTCAGTGGTGGGGTTAAGTTAATGAGATAAAGTTAAAAAAGGTCGTAAATGGATTATATGTCATAATGTTGATGCATACTCATCAAAGGAATAATGAGTTTTGGACTTATATGTTTTCAGCTTCAAGGACAACAAATACCTCAGCTTCACAATAAGCCTGTTCACCTTCAAGCTTGCGAGGGTTGTGAGGGTCCACACAGACGCTGCACTGGGAGGGGAGCACAGCTGTTTTTAGAAACACGCATGGAGAATTAAAGGCAAAAGGCAGGGAGCCACTGCCCTAAATTACCTTATCTATGTGACTTTATACCAGTCTGACTTCGTATCACTGTCAAACAAACATGTTAATGAGGGCGGCTTAAGAGTGGAGATTATACCTCTATCCTTTAGAATTTAAACATGTGATATATTGATTATTTGTACCTCATTACCCTTGCCTAAAAACATCTAATAAATTAAATGTTTTAGGTTTAACATGGTAGCGTCACAGTTTATGCCACGGTGCAAGTCTGTGTCTACAAATGGACACAGTGTGAGAGGAGGGTCCATTTGACACGGTCAGCCACACACCTCCACCGTAAAAATGCATCATAAAAGACTTTGACATGGTTCACTGTGGTGTTAAGCGTGGCAGTGCTGGCAACAATCGATCTTTCTGAGATAATTGCCCTTTATTCCTTTTATTTATTTATTTACTTATCTGTTTTGTTTCCATCACTGTCAAAGATGTCACCTTCAAGCTTTGAGTGTGACAGAGAAATACAGGCGACAAGCGGGCATGAATTTATTTTTCAGTGGTATGAAATCAGCAGAGATGTTGTAATATCTTATCTCATATAGTGCAAAGGATTTGAGTCATGTAGTGTTACCTTTACTCAAAGGCATTTTGTTTTGTTTTTTTGTTTTATTTTTTTTTCCTCCATCAGGATTAGATCATGATTTTCTTTTAAATCTTTATTCTTGCACCATGAAGGCATTGCTGTAAGTTCAAAATAGTAATACGCACGTACAAGTTGAAAGCAAAGGCAACTTTAAAATTTACATCTGATAAGCTACACTATATTTCCAAGAGTATTCGCTCACCTGCCTTGACTCACATATGAGCTTTAGTTCATCCCATTCCTAATCAATATGACGTGGGTCCACCCTTTGCAGCTAGAACAGCTTCAACTCTTCTGGGAAGGCTGTCCACAAGGTTTAAGGAGTGTGTTTATGGGGATTTTTGACCATTCTTCCAGAAGTGCATTTGTGAGGTCACACACTGATGTTGGCCGAGATCTTCTTGATTTTGTCCAAATTGATAGCACCAGGCTAATTGTGCCAGGACTGTGTGGAGCTGAATCCAGAACGTCCTTTATCAAACAGAAAATGCAGGACACCACAGGATAATCAAAAACATGATGGGAGCTGACAAAGGACAGGAAACCACAACCAGGAAGCACAACGAGAAGCAAAACAACAGAATCACAATGGAGAAAATCATCGTCATCATCACAACATTTAAAGACACGGATGTTGAGAATTAGGGACAACTAAGAAAGTCAAACAAAGTATCACAAACAAAGGAAAATTACTTACAAAGTAAAATTAGAAGACATGCAAACCAGCTAACACAAAATAGGAGAACAGACGCAAAGAGAAAACAGGGAAACGACTCTAAACTTAACTGGAAGAACTGAAAAACACAAGAAAATCCAAGATCAAAACCCCAAAAATTATAACAGTCTGCTTTTGACTGCAATGATTAATTTATTATAGAAATTTGTTTCCAAGGGTGTTGAAGCTGTTGCTCTTTATTCTGTTCACATGTTTCAAACAGCTGTGAGTAGCTGCGTAAAGACAAACCTCCACAGATTCGTGTAAGCGCAGTAACACACTTTGTGTTAACGATCAGAAATGAGAGGGCTATCTGCTTCACACATAGATTAAGTCCGTTTCTGTGTAAGCCTATGTCCCTTCACACACACATTAAAATGTGCTGGGAACTATTTTAAATCGAGACATTCTTAATATTATCCAAGTAAAGATCAAACTTCTCCTGCTTTGTAAAAGGAATATTTGGTGTTCGTCATTCCATTTCGCGATCATTCAGCCTCATCTCACAACAAAATGTACAACTGATATGATGTTCCACTGAGCAAAATGATGACACCAATCCAATATCCCCTTTCCTTTTTCTTCTGTTTTAATTTTTTCATCTTTGTTCTCAGGCTTGACTTTTGTAATATTCCATCACTCACGAATGGTTAGGACTACAGTGAATAGAATGAATAGAAATATACTTATTCACTAGTGAGGGGAGAATGGAGCCGGAGGTCTACAGATGGATCAGTCTGGTAATCTGTACCAGTTTGTTCTGATGAAGAGAGAGCTGAGCCAAAGCAAAGCTCTCTGTTTGATGGCTGATTTACGTTCTGACCCTCACCTATGATCATGAACTGTGGGTAGTGACCGAAAGAATGAGATCATGGGTAAAGGCAGTTTCTTACGTAGCATGGCTGGACTTTCCCTTAGAAATGGGGTGGGAAGCTCAGTCATTCAGGGTCGGGGGGTTCGGAGTAGATTCACTGCTCCTCCACATCGAGAGGAGCCAGCTGAGGTGGTTGGGAATCTGGTCCTGGATGCCTCGCTGGGGAGGTTATTTTATGCACATCCAACCAGGCCGGAGGCCACGGGGCAGACTCAGGACATGCTGGAGAGATTATGTCTCTCGGCTGGCCTGGGAACGCCCTCGCCCCAGACGAGCTGGGCCTTGCAGCGAGTGGCACCCTTGCAACCTAAATTCAGGTAAAAGCAAGTTAATAGATAGATGGAATAGATTTTTTGAAGAACGTACAATCACCAGGCTTTCTCTATGGACTGGTGTACCTTGTGCCCTTTCCTTCCATATTTTGTATTTGATCACATTGGCTAATTTCCATTTCATTAAAGATGAATAAGTTATTAAAATGACTGAGTTTTTCTCTGTCACGCTGGTAATATACCATTTATTGCGAGAATTAAGAGGCAATCACAGAAGCCAACTTAAATACCCATAAGCATACCCTAATAAGCTCCTTTGTCACAATAAAATGGCTTTTCCCACTTCACTTTAGAGTGTAAATTGCTAAAGTTATTTTGTCCACCAACTGTAAATAACACATACGGATCAGTCATTAAACACCAGCCACACCACATCTGCTGAGAGGAACTGCTGAGTCTGTGTCTGGCTTTGATTCATTTTTACCCAGACAGACACAGTTCACTAATTGACATCATGTCAAGTCTTTGATAACAAAGTCATCTTTGTTTTGACATAGCCATCCCACTGTGAGGCTGAGCTTCCTAGACGGGACAAACGATGCTGAGCCTGTGTGATGCGTTTTTCTTTAATAGGGATGACAGTTTAACACAACATGAACTCAGTTTAGTTTGTGGGGGCAACTCTATCCTGAACACCACATGCAGTTTTTTTTTTCTTTTGTTATGTTAAACATAACCAAGCAAATTCTGAAAATGTTGGTATATTTCCCAATGTTCACTGCTAGATGTAGATGATATGAAGTCTCATTTAGACAAAACAACTATAGAAGGCTTTACGAAGAATTACGTTCTGGCTTTATAATGTAGATAATCTGTTTAAGGTTATGAACCAGAATGGATACATAAATCAGTAATAAACTGAACTGCATTATCTGCTATCGTAGAAATTTCAAGGAAGGCATGTCGTACTTAGTTATTTTGCTTTTGAATACATGGGATCAGAATAGTTACTGATGTATGTTCTCAACTCTTTCTTAAACTTTCAGTATTCTCTAAACTATCAAGGATATTTTTAAGTAAAATTTGAAGAACAGCTGTTGAACAATGAATTCAGCTCAAAGTCTGATACTTTGAGCAATGCAAGTTTTTTGTGTGTTGAATGAACTAATGTGTGCATGTATGGATATTAAACAACACCTATCCTTACATCCACACAACAGTTCTTTTTTTTTTTTCTGCACCTGCTTCATGATGTTAAGAATTGAGGATAGCTGGAGCCTGTCCCTGCTTTTATAAGGCAAGAGGCTCGGTACAGCCCGGACATGTCTAACGGTATCATCATATTCCCAAAATCTCTTATGTCTTAGACTCATTCAGTATTTATTGTATGCCTTTAGCAAATTAATAATAGACTGTTGCCTATAAAGTTGGAATCATTTTGTTTTCAGACAAACTATCTATCAAGAATAAATCACATTGTGTCAACCCTTTCATGAGAAGAATTAAAAAAAGAAAGAAAAATAAAATTACCCCAACTTTATGGGCAACAGTGTATATGCCATTTTTGGCAGCCACTACTGTGGTTTTCATACATGGATTGATTTTAAATGTGCAACACATTGACTGGTACAGTCTTGTGCTTCATTCATGTTTTTGTGGTTTTTCTTTTCTGGATTTCATATTACAAGACTGTAGAAGTGTCATTCAATGTCATTGACTGTCATCAATTACAAGAGAAAAAAAAGAGACAGAGATCTCAGACTGTAAGTTAATGTTTGCTGCATACTGACAAAACAATTAGGGTGTCACAGAACTGAGTGATATATTTAGTCATCCATGGACCTAAATTACATTACAGTGTTTGAAGCTTTTTTATAATGTAGGTTATTACTTAGAAGTTGCTTCAATTAATGTTCTCCTTGAGATTTTACATGACTAAGAAATCCCTTAGCGTAGATTTGTGGTTCTGTAGATCTGTCTATCTACATGCCTCAGAGAACTCAACCAGATGAACAGTTTAATATTTAATGACACCACTGTCATTTAAACAGTGTAGAATTTTGTGAAATCTATGGGAAACCACATGCATGAAAAGCTGTCAGTGTTGGGGGGGGGCAGGAGGAATAAACAAAAAACAAACATCCATCTATTCATCCATCGATTCTTCTTATATATATATATATATATATAATATATATATATATTTTTTTTTTTTTTTTTTTTTTAATGTATTAATTTATTTACTTTTGCGCTGATGATAGCTGATATTGAGGTATTGCGAAGGTATCAGTTCTTCACCTAGTGTTTAGCTTCACAAGTTTTTTATATTATATTATATATATATATATATATATAATGGGAATAATTGAAATGCAAGTAGTACTAATAACACAGATTCAATAGTAATGTATAATGCAAATTATAGCAATTGATGGGATAAATGTAGATATATCCCTGGATAATGTAACAATAATAATAATAATAACAATAATGACATAAAAGATCTGCATGGACCCCCACGGTCCGTGTTGGGGGAGCAGCATCAGAGCCAGTGGCTTCAGGAAACCTATGTAAACTGATAAAGAAGGTTGGCTCTGTTCTGAATCCTTCGGAAATGATTGTACAAAGGACACTTCATAAAATGAAGAACATCACCATCAACAATACAGTAATTTAGCAACAGTGTCTTCAGTCAGCAGCTTCTTCAGATCCGCTGCAACACAAACCACTACAGGAGTTCCTTCCTGTCCCCAGCAATAACCTGTTATAATGAATCATTGAAAAGATCATGACACTTACGGCAACAATTTCATTTTTCCCTTCAGGGATTAATAAGGCATTTTTGAATTGAACTAAATTGAATTGAATTTTACTAGTACAAAACAAATAAAACGATACATTTTGAAATAAAGTGTTTGAATTGCTGTAAAGTAGAGGTCTTCAGAACAACCCGAAAACCCGAGGTTCTGACCCGACCCGAATCGGGTCTCGGGTCCTTCAAAATATGTGACTCTGGGTTTGGGTCGGATTCGGTACAGTTAGTCTCGGGTCCGGTTCGGTGCTCTCTGACAGGCTGGGTCCACGTTTATTCGAGAGAGGTAAAGATATTGGCGGTGGCAGCCAATGTCAGGACTCAGGGCAGTTTAATGAATTGTTAATTAACGTGGCGTGTTTGTCATGAAACAATCGTGTTGCCGTAGCGTGTTATTAGCGGTTTGCCCGGCAGCTGTAAAACACAACGGATCGCCAACACGACAACGCTGGATGAGAGAACATATTCACGACACGTCCTGACTGGTGTAGGCTATTCGTGTTAGCAGTTGCTACCAATAACATCTGTATCCACAAAGAAAATAACGACGTCGATTTATTGTTGTTTACATCACTTAGCCTATGTAGCAACTGAACCGGGTAGAAGAAGACAACTTTAGGTAAGAAAATCAAGCTTTATTCAACACTAGACAATTTTTAACATGAGTAACTATGGGCTGTATTGTCTCGGGTTCTCTTCGGGTAACTCTGTTTCGGTTCGTGGTTGGAAACTAAAGACTCGGGTCGGGTCGGTTCAAGCTCCAAATATTGCGGTCCATTTGGGTTCGGATTCCCGGACTTATGATAATAGCTCGGGTCGGGTCGGTTTCGGGTCAAATTTTCACGGGTCCATTCGGGTTTGGGTCCATTAAAGTGGACCCATGAAGACCTCTACTTTAAAGCCTTTATATATATGACTGCATACCTAATTTCTTAGTGTTAATGATGAGTTGGAGTGAACTGGAAACACATCATAGGGAAAATTTATTCAGAAATACATGAAACAACCTCAATCTCCTTAACACTGCATTCCATACCATACCCGGTATGTAATGCACTATTGACTTTTTTCGTTCTTAGAAAATCTTTCACAAAAACAATACTACTTGGTTTTTGGATGTCCAGAGAAGTGTCATGTTCTACCTTTCCACAATACCAGTGTTGCCATCATTTGGAGTGAAATGACTGAGACGATCACGAAAAAGGCTTCTAATGTTTAAGTATACAGTTCTGGCAAATTGTTTAGTCTATATTACATAATACTGTCAGAAGAGGTAAAATATTTCAGGCTCTCATGCACTGGACAGTAATTTACTTTATTGTGTCCCTTCTTGTGCAGAGGGCATTCCCTGGCAATGATATCACTATACACCTGAAATCAAACTGGACAGAGTGAAACAAATAGGATAAGGGATTGAATGTAGACTAGTAGGATGAATGGAAAGTGATGAATAGTGTTGAACCCTCAGTTTGTTATCTGAACTGATAACATAGTTAAAATTCTGCTGTGGCACCACTGAGGGCATACTGAAGTACACTTTTAGAGAGCCATGACAGTACTGTTTCTGTCTCTGGGAGATTGTGGGGACACACTCTATCTTTATCTGGTTTGTGATAGCTGGAGGATAAATAACCAAGCACTACAAAAACAAAGTAGACAAGATAGATGAAGCTGCGACAGCAAAGACACTGCTGACTCTGGGCCGATTTAAAATGGTCACATTATGCTCATTTCAGTCACCTAATTTTAACCTCTGGTACCTAAAGAGAAGCTTTGTACTCAACATAATTCCTACAGCCTATAGCTATTTCAGAACTACAAAGACCAAGAACAACAAGAAGGGGCCCATCCCGAACTCGAGCAAGTGTTTTGGGATTTGTCACATTCTTGGAGGTTTGCCATTTGGCAGATGAACAACAACATCAGAACACTAACTACGATGTTCAAACTCTGATATTTATTTTGACGCTCTGCCTAGCAACCCCAGTGACACATATTAGACCCATTGGATGTCTACAGACGTCAATGCCAGTGAATTAGTTAATTTTAAAACAGCACTAAATCACTGAAATAAGCAAGCGATATTCGGAACTGACGAACCGAAGCACCAAGTGTATCTGCGTTAAACTCGGCTTTGTCTCACAAGAGCAAGAGATGAGACATGCGGGGACGCATGTCAGCCAATCAGCGTACAGACCACCAACGCCACAGTAATGCCTTGTCGTAGCAGCCAATCACAGGCCTCGATTTTCTTTCATGGGGCATCCCGTGAAGGCTCTTGTTGCTTCCTGAGACTTGTTCTTGATGTGATGTGTTTCACTTCAGCCTTGCATGCTTCATTTGAATTTTTTTCAATTTTCTTTTTCGATTTTTCAAAATTTTTTTCAAATATTTTTTTTATGAATATTTTTGAAACCTCCGCAATGTACTGAGACCGCGATTGCTGAGACTGCAAACTGTGAGGGTTGACTGTACTTCTACTTGGACTACTTCTGACAGCCAACTTTCAATTGCAACCAAAAACACATTTCTTTGACAATATCTTAGAAACAAAGGCAAAATACTTAGTACCAGCAGATGGGATGAGAAACTTACTTGAACCTTACTGCGCAGAGGTAAATTTATATTCTAAAAATGATAACTCTTTGTATTATGGATGAACACTGCCTGGATAATAAAACCACACAAGAAAGTTCAGGCCTCTGTGATATCATAGACATTAAAAAACAAACAACAACAAAAAAAATACTCTCCAGAACGAAGGTGTTTTCATCTTGTCAATTAACGTAGTTAGAAAATTGGGATCCCACCGCAGATCAAAATCTTGGTCAAGGAACAGAGAAGAAATCACAGGCTGTGAGGGATATCAGAATGCAGAGATACGGGTTTAAATGATTATGCTTAGCATCTAAAGTAATTATTAAGATGTGTGGCAATGATGAATTGTGAAATTTAATGATTATTGTGATGAATAATAATTGTAATGACCACTGATCAGTAACAAGAAATACATTGATCTAGGAAGAAAATAATGATTGAAGGTATATTCACCATAGATTTAGGCAAAATGATGGTTTTAAGATCAATGCACTGTGTGTGGGATGTGTCTGAGAGTAGAGCATGTAAAATACAAATAATCTGTGTGTTCCAAAACAAGCTGCTGTAGTCAGGTGCAGAGGACAAGCGGACAGGATTTGGAGTATATAGGGAAATGAGCCCCAATAAAAGTATTATTTCTCTAATGAAAAACCTAACATAAGTGGGGAAATATATTTGGGATAAAGCATAAATTTGGTTGGATAATTAGGCAATGTTTCTTTTGATAGAGAGGTTAAACTTTGTTATTCAGAACAAATCTCGGTACACTCAGCCAGCTGAATAACAGCGTGGACCTTGACTCCCCAGAGACAAAACTGCAAACTATTTAGTCAGATCCAGTTTAGGCAGCCCAAGCTGTAGAAGAGGCGCTTCATGTGGGGTGTTGATTTTTGAAATAATGATGCTCTCCTACATACACACAAGAGGAGCCGGTGTCACCACATGACAGTGCGTGAGCCAGGTGCAGTTGTTTTTGGGGGTTTCTGAAAAATACCATGACCACGAGCTAGCTTCTCCAGACAGCCACGTATTCCGAAAAATCATATGACACCTGAGGAGAGGTCATGGGAGCATTGACTTAACGTTATCCAATCAATCAATCAATTAAATTTTATTTTCGTGTGCGTGTGCACATACACACACATTCGCAGTCCAAAGTAAGAAGTTTAGAAGCATAGCAGGACACTGATTCAATAAACAGGTCATGATGACCTGAGCCCATTTTCTAGTATAACATTGGGGGACTTCTAAAAGCTGAGCTTAAGGCGTGGCAGATGTCATGGGAGGTAAAACTGTGTGTGTGACTGTAATATTGTACGCGTCCACCGTGTGTTACCAACAAATCAGGACCTGTTATTTAATTGATACCATAAAAGGAAGAATTGGGGCTAGGAGAAGGGATTGCTGAAGCGAGAAGGTTATAAAAAAAGAGAGTTTAAGGGACAAATGGCGTTAATCCGTCAGAGAGTCGTCGCAGAAGAGGATTCCGAAGAGGAACCCCAGCCCGACCTGAGACCAGAGGGAGCGATTCGACATCGAGGGACTTTTCAAAGACTATTTCTTCAGCTTAAAATCAGAGAAAGAGGACATCAGAATGGGTTAACCAATATCCCCAAAGATTCGAAGATTAAAATCAGAACTTCAGGACTTTCCCAGCTCACTGCTTAGATGGGGATTGAATGCTGGGAACTTTCCCAGAACACCTACCTGTGCCTGGAAGGACCATGCCCAGACACCCTCGCCCTGCAGCCTCGGATCGAGGGATTTGACCACATTGCTCAGCCCCTAACCAGCTTGGACAATCACAGATGAGTAAAACAGAAAGCCTCAGCTGAATTTAGACATGTTTAGAGTAGAATCAGAGGTTATTTTATAATGTATAATCAATGAATGCTGCTGCTTAACCCTGCCAAACTGCTTTAATAAATACAAAATATCATAAAATGTCGTGGTGGACATTGAGTTTATCATCTCTCTTATGAAGATAAAGATTTGGGAGGGTTTCTGCATTAACAATTTAAGGTTCTTAAAGGTTACTCTAGCCCATTATAGTTACAGATCCTTGGGGCTTACATCTTAGTCACTAAATCACTAAATCCAACCTCGTCAGTAACAAAAAAAAATCGTAAGAGGAGAGCTGCTGTTAACAAGTGTGACCGATGACTATATCTTGAGCCAGGCTATTCCTACTAGGTGTGTTATCAGTGGAAGCAGGATAGGCACTTGGACGTGAAGCAGTTAGAACCTAGGCGTACCTCCTCGCCACCAGCTTGAACAAAGTTGAGGAAATCTAGCAGGGTTACATCCTACCAGGCCACAACTTCGAACCCTTTAAATGGAGATCTGGACCCATAACACTCTGGCTGACAGAGACTGAATAAACTAGGGGGGTCTTACAATCTCCCTGAAAACAGAATATTTTGTGTAAATGCATGTTGTGAATACTATAACATATAATATATTTACCTTGTTTTTGAGCCTCTGGTAACATCTAAGAGGATCATTAATCATAATAACTCTGTAAATAAATCAGAAAACAGAAAAGAAAAATAAATTAATGAATAAAATAAATAGTCATGAAACTCTTTCAGTAATCAATAATACCTTTTACCCACAGACATTCTTTTCATCTTTTTTTTCTATCTTTTTAGAAGAAAAATTATGGAAGCTCACCAACTGAAATGTTTATCTTATAGTCTTTTTGATTTGATGTTGTTTGGTGTCACCTGGATCTGCTTCTGATTAAAAATCTTAAGAAAACATTATGCATATACTCCAACATAAAGCATAAATCCAACTTATTGAATTATTTTGCAGCCTCTTCTGTAAAATGAGGGATATTCCACAACATGATGGATAATGTGAAATAGTTAATCGTGACTCATAAGTGCAAACTATGCACATTTCAGAATGTATTATCAAATACAGTTCAGCAATATGGGCTATGAAAAGGCAAGACCCTCTGTATCTAGGTTAGCATCATAAATGTTGAGAGGAAGAGGAGCAGCACTAACACCTCCCTAAAACATGAACAACCAACAGGTCACTGTTGTTGGTAGTTGCAGTATTCAATATGAAATTGCTTCGATAACTGAAGAGGTAAATGGAGTTGGCTTTCGTTGAATAACCTGAAAGTTGAAAAAAACATCACTTGATTCATCTTCAAATATTATTTTTAAGAATATAACTTTTACATAAGCTTATACAAATAAGAGAAAAGGTCTATCTCAAGTCCGTTGATGAATTCACTCTCGACTGTCATGATTAAAGCTCTGAGAGCCTGAATTCCCCCACAGAAAAGTGTCCAGGGCAATTAGAAGAAGCTATTTCACACCTATGCAGGGAAAAATTGCAAGGGCTCCATCGTGGCTTTTTGGGACCCCCTCCAGCTTTCTGTTACAACCTCTCCAGCTAATAGGCTAATGGCTACCCTGGGAGAGTTTCACAGCTACAACAGAAAGCTAAAGAGTTGGGAAAAACACATTTCTCCATTTGACTCACTGACTTATCCTTGGAAAACATCATGGAGCACAAGTATGTGTGACAAGTACAAGTGGCTTTTGTTTGTTTCGTTTTTCTTTTCTTTTCGTCCTCCATGTTAATTCATCATGCTTCTTTGGGTATTTTGTCGGGGCTGCTGCTTGACTGCAGTAATTTGCAGACGGTCCCTAAGCTCCATGGCAGCAGCGAGGTACTCAGAAGGACACGCAGCGCTGTTCCTTAGAGTTTTTGCCACACATTTACTGAGCTTGGAGGGTTGATGACACTTGTGAGATGTCTGGCATAATTATATCTACAAAATAATACCAACCTGGATGAAATCGGTGATGTTTTCATGACCCTATTAAAGTTTAAAGAGAAAGATAACAAGCGATTGGTGGATGTGAAACTAACTTTACCGCGTCCCGCGGGCGTAACTTGTAGCGACAGTAAATACAAATAACGTTTTTCTTATCAACAGACCCATCTGGCATCACCTTAAGGTGGCATCACCTTAAGGTGCTGCCAGCTCTGCTGTTCATAAAACCCTTTTCTGTCAGCCATGTCTGTCCCACACTTTGACTGTAAATACACTTGTTGGCTGAGGGTCATTATTTACAGAAACGTGTTTGTGTTAATCTCGCGTTAAAAAAATAGTGGCGTTAAACAGAATTTGCATTAACGTGTTATTAATGCCTTAACTTTGACAGCCCTGATATAAATATATATAGTGCTCAAATCTGTCCAAATGCACAAAGTGGAACAGACATGCAAATTAAAATACAATTAAACAGCTACGCTGCACAGTGAGGTTCTTACCATTGCATGTTCACACCACCAACGGTGATATGAGCACACATTTAATGATGCCCTCTCTTTTTCCAGGGATCTGGATTAAAAATTCCCTGTGTGTGTGTGGGTGTGTGCGTGTGTGTGGGTGTGTCTCCTAATCAGAATAGTCCCATAAAACTCTCAGTGTGTCAGTTGTTGTATCAGTTGGTGTATGATAACACCAGATGTGCTTCATTTATTCATCTCCCAACCATTCTGCTCCTTTCCCAAAGAACTCTGGGATATATGTAAATTAACATTTATTAAAAAATCCGATGGTCATGTGGTGGACAAGAGGAATTGTATTATTTTCATAGCATTAACCATCATTACACTCATAGCATTAAGTACATATTGTATTATGTCAATGTTTTTTTCATATTATTTTACATCATCAACCATTACAGGAATGGATGGCTCCAGGTATACCAGTGTGCTATAGGCGTTGACAGACTTTTCTGATGACTGAATCGCCAAAAACAAGTGTATTGCTTGGGAACACAGGATGACATTTTGGTTGCATGCAGGGCCACCAAATGAGCCCCAGCTGTCTCTCCCTGCTGCTCCTCCTGTCTGCATTTTGAAGCAGTCACTGTGGGGGAGGTCTTTGAGTCAGGGTCTGAAGGAACCAAACCTGAGCACCACACTCCAGAGTCTGGAGAAGGTGGTGTCACTACATTCTCTAGCCAGTGGATGACATCAGAGATGCATAACGACAGGTGTGGATGTGATTCCATGACAGGCTCAAGGTGCTGCTACTAGGGTTACATGGATCTTCGAAAAGCTGGGGATCAACATGTCAGACAAGGGAATTAACTCTCCTGTCACAGCAAGATTGTCTACTGCAATCTTTTCCTCTGCCAACCATAGTCCAGCCATCAGCCAATGTTGGTTGTAGATGCTGGTGTAGATCTGGATTGCAACCTTCTCGTTAAGCTCCGAGGTGAATCCAAGTATCTCCAGTGTGGTCAGCACCCACCTCCAGAGCTCTAGTGAAAGAGGAAATATAGTCTGTGGAATTGTAGTGTCAAAATCTGATGATGTTGGAGGAAACTGGAGTTACTGGCCTGATCCTGTACAAGGCCACAACTGGACCCCAGGACAACAGGTTTGCGTAGCTTGAACATCCAAGAAGTCTGAAATAAGTTTGACTCTCTGTTTGAAATTTCGAAAATGGGTCGCCCTAGTGGTGCAATAGTTAGGGCAGGCGGCCCATGTACAGGGGCTATCGTCCTCGATGCAGCGCTTGCGGGTTCGACTCCTGGCCTGTGAAACCCTTTGCTTCCTGTCTGCCCTGCTTCCTTCCTGTCTTGAGTGTTAATAAAGGCCACTAGTGCCAGTAAAAGAAATTAGTAAAATGTTTTGTTTTTGATCAGATATCTGTCATTTGGTGCAGAGCTTTTTGATATGTAGTTGCTGATTTAGTGGCTATTGATTCTAAACAATTGATTCTAAATTTTTCATGCTACACTGTAGGACAGTCGTTCTCAAACTTTTAATGTTGCATACCACTTGAGAAACTGTTCAGCTCTCTGAGTACAACCATGATGACCAACTTTAAAATATAGCCATATATGCCTTCTTAATTAGCTTTACACAAAGGAGATATGGTTATTCCTTATTGGGGTTATTTTTTGTTACCTGAATTTCGTTTGAAACGTCGTATTTATAATGCATTGTATGTTTCAGATATAAAAAAAAAGAAAAAAGTGAAAATTTGGAAAGTCATGACATTCCCCCCGCGTACCACCAGAGAGCGCTCGCGTACCACTGGTGGTACACGTACCACAGTTTGCGTACCACTGCTGTAGGATACTTAAAAAAAAAGTATATACATTTTTACCTTACTACAAAAGAACACCCTACAGTCCACTATATAGTGAGAAGTGAGGTTTTGGGCATAATTTTAAACTTCCATTGATACTGTTTTTGTAGGAAATAAAAATGACAATCACTGCTTAACATCATGTGTTAAAAATTACTTTTTTTTAATGTTTTGCAGTTCTGAAAGGCAACAGTGGAAGTATACTGGCAAAAGAAATTAAGGTGTGAAAACAAAACAGTTATGTTGGGTTCATACAGTTCATAATGTAATGAAACTGAGATAAAGTAAATCTAAAAATGAAACCATCCATCTTATCCCAACTATTTTCAATTTGTATTATTGCCTCTGGCCATAATTCTCCTGGAAAGCATCCATAATTAGGCATGGCTATTGCTTCTTCAGTGTGTAACAACTGGTCTTCAGTGCAGTTTGTTGTTTCATAGCAACTGTTCTACCATCTATTTGATAAGATATGTTCAGACAACTGTAACATTTCATTCCATATCTGTAGTCTGGTTCCTCACACTCGAAGTCACACCTAAGGGTAATCTCTACTCCACCTGACTTTAACATCCTCAGACAATGTGAAGAATCTCTGAACTTCTAGATAAGCACCATGAACATAGTTAATAATCATATTATCAGATAGATTTTCTCCAAGATGTTCTCCAAGAAGCAAGCTTGCATTTTAAACCTTGCATCAGATTGTGCATATTAACTGAAAACAGATGGATGCTGTAACATGCAAATTAGATTTGGCTCACTGATATACTGGCCTACATGGACATAACATTCTGAGCATTACCAAGGGACCAAGGAGGAGAGAACCACACAGTGTGTGGAAGCACAGGTCACGGCGAAAGATGCTTTTCTGTATCTGGACAGTTTGTCTTCACACTTCACTGCTATTGCACTTTTTCCACTCCTTCAACCACCAGTGGTCATGAGACTAAGTGGAGTCATAGCTGCACTGAGAGGTTTGGAGGCATAGAGCTGGTCACAGTGCCTGCTCCCTGTTCTCTATTTAAACATTAAAAGCACACAGGAGCAATTTACAGCACAAACTGTGAAACTACTGTTTTATTTTTTTTCCCATAATATGGCACCTCTGTGTCCTTATGTTTTAATATAGTTGATTTGCTGAAAATATATTAATCTTGTAGTTCATATAAGCCTTTACATCTTTTATAATGGAACTTGTACAGTAAAAAACCACGTCATGAATAAACACTGTCAAGGGGACATCACTGTGGCTTGAGGGGAAAGGCCAGTCACAATACTTGTAACACACATGAACACATAAATAATATTGGTAATTATCATTATCTTTATTTATATCACTGTTGTTAATATTATAGTGTCAGTAAACACACATATAAAATGACATTGTATCTCATGCTTACACACACACAAAACCCATACAAAGGCAAAAACTCACAATGGAGGACAAGCCTTTGCTGAAGTGGTACCAGCAGACACTTGCATGGCTGCATGCTCTCATGAGTGAGTTTGAATTAAAAAAAAAAAAAAAAGAAACAAGAGAAGTCAAATATCTCTTTCTCCCTCAAATACACACACACACACATAGGCACCATCTGCGATCAGCCCTTAAACCAGCTCTTTAGTAGTCAGCTCTTCTATGAACACAACCCATTAGTTTCCAGAGAAACACCGCTTGGGTTTGCTTGTGTGTGTGTGGGTGTGTTTTTGTGTGTTAGTATATGTGTCAAAAGAGAAAAAAATAAGAAGTCTTCACACTGTGCTCCAGCAATAATGGCACCGTATTAAGGCCATAACCTCGTCTTCGGTTGCATACCCAATCATGCAATGTGTTAGGCACTGTGTTGAAATCTCTGTTGGTTCTGGAACACAAGTAGAGGTCATTACTCAGTCCCCTCAATAAAATATGGACAAAAGCTAATACAGCAGAAAGGAGGAAAATACCCTCAAGGCTCTATTTAAAATTTCTGACACATTCACATTTTGGTCAAAAATAATTTTAAAAACAGGCTAGGGACATAAGGAGCAGAGCTAAAAATATTTAAGAATGCACCTTGTGGCCTTGGATTTAAATATTTGTGCAAGTACAAAATTAGATTGCAAGGACTTAAGGCATGGAGGTGCAACAGCTGACAATGATAATGCAAAAATATGCTGCCATTATCTTAAAATAATTCATAAATATTATTAGTCAATAATATCCCACAGTGTGGGCCGCAGAGCTGCAGAGCTTCTCTAAATCAGGACTGTAAGACTGACTCTCATCCAGGACTGCAGGCTGGTGTCGAGTGAGACGAGTGATATTTGGATCTGATGTTGTTCATTCTGGAGAAAACCTGCTCGCATCAGTATGTGGATCCAAAGATTGGACAGGACTCCAAATGCGAACATCCTCATGTTCATATAAGCGTCAGGAAATGGCATTCTGTGTTTCAAAGACAAGTTTTTCGGGTTTGGGGAGATTTTCAATAGCGCTTCATTTGTGTGTTACACCACTACAACAACACCGACGTGGTGTGGGAAATGTTTCTTTTATATATTTTTTTTCCCCCAGTACATGAGCAACACATAAAGATGTCCAGCGCTAGTCACAGAACATGCGCTAATCTTTTTTTTTTCCTTTCCCAGAATGCAACACAAAGATACGACTTCCTCATTGCAGTAACCTGGCAGTATTTTGTGCTAAACACACTCATTCCGCCCCCTGCTGGCAAGCAACCTACAGGGCACTACATAGCGAGAATCGCCTTCTGACGAGTTTTTTCCCCCAAAGCGACAGGGAGCCACTGCGGAGGGGCTAAAGAGCCGCGGGTTACGGACCCCTGGCCTAGCTGATTAACAGACAGGCATGTCTGTGGGCAGTGTTGTGTCATGACGCTGGGGTCCTACCAGTGGACCCTGGTGTGCTTACTGTTTTGAAAGGGAGTGGGAATGTCATAGCTTTTTTAGGGAAATGTAAGGGATTAAATTCTTACATTCACAGCCTTGTATGTGTATTTTTTTTTTTAGATAGGAAATATCTAACATAAGAGAAAATGGAATCAGCATACACTGCTTAATTTGCTAGGTTTACATGCAGTGGTGGCAGTGAAACCCAGTAACTGCCCCACAGATAAATAAATAAAGATATTGATGATGGTAGCTGTAGTATCCTTAATTGAGTCTTTAGAAACAGAGAGTTTCAGCTCCGACATGCTGCAGCGCTGTGTTCAGACACGCACAGCTTCTGCTCTCAACATGATTTAGGTTTTCATTTCGTCATGAGAAAAATAAGTAATTCATAAAAAAACAAGTTAAAACTCAGTACAAATACATCTCTTTTCTTACTGTTCAGCCTCTTGTACAATTTGTCTTAGGCCCACTCTTTAATCTGTGCCACATCCTGCTTTCCGTCATGTCACATCTCTTTGTGCTCCTGCCTTTCTTCATCTCTCTTGCAATCCACTTCTTTCCCAAACTGCTCCTATTTATCCTCTCCTAACCTCCTCATTTAACCACCAAGTGTCCTTACTTTACTTTGTCTGTCCAGATGACACGTCGATGACCTTCCTACCTGTCACCCTTACGATACTTGCAGTGGCTCCCCAGTCAGCTGAAAGTTCTTCACTTCAACCCAGAACCTGTCCTCTTTTTTACTATGAGTCATTCTGTATTCTACCGTCATAGCTATTTGGCAGTGCTTTCCCCTGTCACCACCTTGCAGCCTCCAATCTCTTTCAGATTGCATCTTCTGTGAAGAATATAGTCCACCCGTGTGCTTCTGCTGCCATTGTTATACCCATTTCCATCTTTTTTTGCAAAGTACCGCTATTTGTTCTTGCACATTCCTGTCCTAAATAGCATACTTGCCCATCAGTTCCTCATCTCCACTGTTCCCTTCACCAACATGACGGCAAGTTTCCAGCAAATGTTAGAATATATTTGAGTTGGCCACACAGAGTACATTACATTTGAGAATATTACAGTCAAAAAATGGAACTGTAACAATGTTGTTGCGCAGCAGTTGTTTAGAAAGCTCAGTGAAGACTGCTTGTTGAACTGGTTTAATGGAGAATCCTCTTTTTATTTTTTACATTCCTGGCCTGTATAGGCACCCGATATCACTCGGTTATATGAGCATTAATCACTCCATCCGAACATCATCACTTTATCATACTCATCCCTGGGACTGCTTTACATCACTACACCTAATTCACAAAAATTTCTTTCCCGACTCACAACCAAATTGTGCCCTGACGATGTTCATCAACCCTCCAATAGAGGCTATCTGAGTACCGTGGAACATGATGTGTGAGGAGGCTGCACTGAGACTCATTCGGCATGCTACAAGATCTCTGCCTTTTCAGTATTCCCCACGCTAGTGGCTTTCTCCTATTATGTCAGGCTGGGATTGTTCTTATTTAAAAATGCTGTATGTCGCTGGTAAAACAAAGGGATATCCATCTGCATTTAATGGAAGTACCTGCAGAGCCATACTGAATTTCACCAGTAGGTGGTATTTTGTGTGAATGGACGGTACTTTCCATGTTGTTTATTTATTTTATTATAGTGGCACATAATCTCTTATTTGTAGATTAGTATTGGTCTACTGCGTAGCAGGAAGTGAAATTATGAACGAAGAGCAGCAGTGTTAGCTGCGAGAACAGCAGTCTGTGCTCATTTTCCACTGTTTGTGATATGTTGCAGTTTCAACATTCTTTAAACTGAGTTGACACCTGAAAGACAAGTCTCATTCAGCGTGAGCAACACTCTCTTGACTGGAAATGGTTGAATCCGTAAAAAGCGCCAAATGCAACAATTTACTACCACCCTGCAGATAAAAATACCAAATTTTGTGCTATTCGAAAAGCCATTTTCTATCTTCATGCTCATCACTCTGAATAATAGGCTCTTCAACTCCAGAACTCTTATTACATATGCTACTTTTAGAATCATCCCTACACAATTTCTGCTTATATCTGTTGAGGATATAAAGTGCTTGTTTAATTATAAAGTTGATTATTAATAAGAGTCTTAAGACAGTTATTAATACCGCTAGATATATTGACAAAGGTAATAGATTAAAACGGGACACTGCCTGATAATCAGGAAACAAATACTAAACGACACAATCAGTCTCTAAATGTTCATTATTCTAGGTGTCCCAGCCTGTGACCAGGTGCGGCGCTATAGAGCAACAGAGAAGGAATGAGTCTGAGTACAGACCTTTTCAACCAGCAAATATGACAAACACATGCAAAATAACCACAAACAACTTCTCTCATTAGAATATATCAGAATTTATTAATACAAGTGTTCCTCCTCCTCATATCTACTCCGTGGTAAACCAGCTTGTATAATTATGTTATAATAATGGTTTGTCTGGGTTTTTGTAAATAATTTAGTGTGATTGTATTGTTTGTCAACCCCCCATGTGTGTGTCAATGGTTTGATCAGCCATTATATATGTCGTGTGTGTGTTGTGAGTCAGGTCAGTTAGTTTATGTTGTTGGTTTGTTCATTTGTTAAAAAGCCTAAATTTAGTTTGATTTAGTTGACCTCTTTTATGAGCTCACTTATTTTAATTTGTTTACATTTTGATTTTTGTTAAATTGGATAATTAAAATCCTTTATTTTTGATATTTCCTGTTGTTCCTTTTTGGCCAGCAGACATTACTGTATATCCACCTCCCTTCTCTGTGTCACATCATTTAGATCACTACCGTTCCCTGTCATTGTATTAGTATTTTAAGTTCCTAATTTCACCTGCTGCTTTTCCTCATCTCTCATTTTCTCATCACATGCCCTCTCCCTCTCTGTCTTCTTTTCTTTGACCAACTGCAGCACAGTTTCCACTGACACTCTTGCTGGTTATCAATGCCAGTGGCAGTCGGTGTTAATTTGGAAATCAGAATAACAGGTACAGAACATAATGATAGCAATGACAATTCAGAAACTTGCGTATAATTTTAAAAAACTCCACACTTTTTATATGCAGACATTTAGACATAAGACCTTAGTACCACATTTTATGTGTTGGGTTTTAGGTGTAAAAGCAGGCAACAGCAGGGACTAAAGTTACCTTAGATGCTTAGTGTCTGAGCTATCTGAACTGTTAAGTATTCATCCAACCAACAATCCATCCATCGATGGGATTTTTATCATGTTTCCATGTTATTAGGCATTTATAAATCCCTTATATTTACTAATCCATTTGGGTTCTATTGAGAAAAAGGTAAAGTTGCAATGTACACTCAAGCAAGATAACAAGATTTTGTTTTTCTGTCCAACACTTCACCAACAATAAAATATTAATATTGCAGCATTGTATGAGTCCATTATCCTCTCCAGAGTTTTGCTGTAGGAAACATATTTTTCTCCTAATTGTCACAGATACTATTTTGAGTTATTTAATCCTTTTGCCCACAACAGGATCCTTATACCCAGCTTAGACTAGTGCACAAGAAAAACAGCTCACTGTTGCAGGATTATTAGACCTCACTGTCAGTTTAGTGGCATGAAATTGCATTCCTTAGTGTAAAGAAAAAATAAATTAACCCCTCTGCCCTGGAAGTACTTCTGCTGGGTCTGGCTAGATTAGCTATAAAAGCACAACCGGTACTATTTGACCAAGAGTTTTCCTCTACCTTGCATTTTTGCTGAAAAGTCTATCTGTTACTATTTGGGCTACTTTTTCTGTTACAACAAATTTGGAGGACATACCGTTATGACAATAATTTACTCCCTGTTTTACCTCCCTGTCTTATCGTTCAAGCTCAAAGATGATTAGCCTTACAGTCGTGGAACTGTTATTGACTATGAAAAAATAAATAAATAAAAAAGACTAAAGTCTTGACTTTATCTCTTCTCCATGTAATGGTGGGTAGACACACCCCAGAGAGATGAACTCCATCACATACACTACAGCTAGATGTTGAGGAAAAAAGAAGAAAAAAGAAAAAACACTGAAAAGATCAAGCAGAAGAAAAATGAGAGCAATGAAAGTGGAAGTGGCTAAAACCATACATTAGCCTTTCTAGTAGGGTGAGTGAGCACATCCAACCAAGAAATAGCATGTACAATAATTGTGTAATTATGTTAGTACATCTGAGCTTAGAACACACTTCAACCAAGAATGAGAAATATTAGAAATAAAGAGTTTATGGTGACTGTATGAAAGAGTTTAGTTGGAAAAACAAGTCTCTGAAGCAGAAAGAATCTATGGTTCTCTCTTATATCTTGCTAAACTTTCCACATTAAGACAATCCATGTTACAATGTATGCTTGGATGTGTGAGATTTAGGGTGGGGCTGTTACAATTCAAGCATTAATAAGCAATCTTTTATTTATTTCTAATTATATACATACATAATGAAAAGTGTAATGCTTTGTCACAAAAAGGTTTTGGTGAATCTTCATGCAGATCAATGAATAACAATAAAATTAAAAACAAAAAAAAATCACTCTACTGTTATGGAAAATGCCATTTCTTGTCTTTGTTCGGTGTACATAATAAGTCACATGACAAAGTTGCTTTCAAGGACATCACTCTTATTTGCTGTAAAGATTCTGCAGAAAATTGGCTCAAACCAGACCCACAGAGTCATCAGTATATTTCATTTCATTTCATTTAAACATTCTTTGCTTTGACAAGAGGAACAGCATACACTGATCAGAGCTGATATTTAACTCTGATTGGACAGTGCACGTTTATACATAATTCTGACAGGACAGAACATTGCATATCCCTGTAGGGCATGCGGCCCAAAGTTTGTTAATACACCCCAGCAATCGAAGAGGGGAGAGACAACTTCTGCAGACTCTAGCGCTTTCTTGAACATATTACCTATTAGTTATTACTTATTACACAAAGACAAGTCTGAACATGTCCTAGACTTTTATTTCTCTTCTCATCAGGGAAAACTGCAAAATTTCCACAGCACTGCTTTTATTTGAATCTGTGACTACCGTTGCATTGATGTTGTATTATGCGGTTGTACAATGTTGTAAACGAGCCAAGTACACATCAAACACCACCAGGGTGTCCTAGTAGGGAAATGATCAGACAGTTTTCTAAGTTTCTGATAGTTTTACGTAAATCATCCAAAAAAAAGAAAGAAAGAAAGAAAAAAGTAGCTTTGTAGCAGCAGCAATCTTTACAAACGCTTGGGCTGTAGCCTAGCTGATAATTCAATTTTACTTTTTGTACTAGTTGATATGCAGAGACAAAGAGAAAAATTTCTAACTGTGGCATCAAATGCTTCTTTAATTCCATGGCAACACCAGACAAAGTGTCTTCCAGGTGTCCCCTGTTACCATGCTGTTACCATGATTACTCACTTACTTCCTAAAATAGCATCATCAAAACCATTTCTACCACAATGCAACCACCTTTAAGATGCTCAGTCTGAATAGTTCCTTTTATGTGGAACTTATTTTCCATTTAAAGTTTTTTTTTTCCTCTGAGTAAAATATATTCAGATAACAATGTTAAAAAGGAAGTAATCAATTGATAAACTACAATATAGAACCATGCAAATAATTAAAAATTGTTTGACAGCCCAGATTTAGACATTATTTGTCATATATAATAATCTTAAAAGAGAAAGTGTTGTAAGAAGTACATTTCAAGTTGTGTGTGTTAATAAAAGGCCAATGACATCGGATCTGTGTGTGTTTGGAGGAAGGTATTATGACTAATGTTATTTTTGAGATACGTTGAGATCTATTTTCATGTTAGGGTAAAAATAAGGATTCCAGGTGAAGTAGCTTGGTGCATTAGAAGTTGCTTTCAGTGCAGAGAGAGGCATCCTCTTAATAAATGAGGTTGACTTAACAGCAGTCACATTTTGGCAAACATTTATTGTCCTCTATGAAAAAGGAAATAACACAAAAAGATGTAATTTAGTAGAGCATAACACTTCATTTAGATGTGTGCTGTAACAGAATATGAGAGAGAAGTATGTGTCAAAAAGAAAAAAGGGAGAAGATTTCTCGTTAACAGTTGTCAGGAGTCAGAGAAGAGACAGCATTAAAAGGATTATAGGAAGTTTGACAACAAAGTGGGCTTTCAGAGGGATGTTAAAAAGAGCATCTTAACTGAGGAACAGACAGGAAGTTAGGTGGAGGAAAAACAGTCATTGATGAGCAAAACGAGGGACTTTTATCAATGCACGGAGGACAGGGTGATCAAAGGCCTTTCTGTCAGTACACTAGAAAAACCAAGGGTTAATAATAATATCAATATCAGGATTTATAATATTAATGACTATTTCAACTGTAGGTATTGTTACTTATTTTAGCAACTTTTTTAATCCTTTTGTGTTTTTTTAGCTCTTCTCCCTTTCAAGTTCTTCGTGCACGTATTATGATCTTTAGGTTCTGTTTTTAAAAACCTTTTCTTTCTAAAAGACTACTCTTTAACCTGTTTCTATCACCAGCATTTGTTTTTATCTATTTATTTATTTAGTTATTTATTTTTGTCAAATTCTAGTTTGCTATGCACTTTTCATTGTAGCATTTCAAGTTTCAGAACAATAATTTATCATTTATGTGCCACTCGTTATCTTTTCTGTCATCTTTGCTTTGCCCACACCCTACTTCTCTGGTTTATTTATAACTTGCACTAAACTAATATCCACAATATTGTTTGAAATGGAATCTTCTAAATCAACACAATGAGACTGTTGTTGCCCAAAACTGACACCCAACAGACGCCTTCCTCTCTGGACCTTTCTCGTCTTTAACTCCTCATTTGTTTGTTTTAAATTTTTCTAGGTATTATCACATAATCACTTCTCTCCCTTTTTGCCTCAGTCAGACTAATAGAAGCCACTTTTGTGTTTAATTCCAGCTTCCTTCACTCTGCCCTTTCCACTCACTCTGGCAGAGCAGTGCATAAGTTTCTTTGAGATGTTTTTTTTTTAATCTCTTACATAAGACTGCAGCTCAACTTGACTGCATATTACACAAGATTTGTTGTGTGTGCAGATTCATATGTGTCTAACCGCCAATTTAGATATAAGTGCTCCTGGTATTAGCTAATAGCAAAATAAAAAAAATATTATTGCACAAAATTACGGCTCATTAGGCGTCACCTTTCATTGACTGGAGTCAGTGACCCACTGTACAGGTGAAGCAATAAGAAGGGGGCCCCACAATCCTGCTGCATATCATTTCCTCTTTAATTCAAGCATTTATGTATAGGAGCTGACTTAAAGGTACAATCCATTGGGTTTTATTTTATCAAATACTATTAAAAAAATATATGTAGCAGTCACTATTCATCAGCTGTATGTGTCAGTTTAGTTACTAATCAATCTTTTCATGCAACACACACCTCAAAGTGCTTCCAAGGGTTAAAACAATAACAGCCACTGAAACAGTAAAAATCTTCCACTTCCACACATGTGGATTATCCGAATAAGATATGTCTACACGTGGTTTCTTTTCTTTCTTCTTTTTATTTTTTATTTTTTGATAAATGTTTGAAACATTGGACAATTCAATTGAATTCATTTTTATTTATATAGCATCTATTACAATGAAAATGGACTCTAGGCATTTTCAGAGACCCAGATATTAGTAACTTGCACCAGACAAACCCTCCCTCAGTGGTTGTATATCGTGCACTAGTCCATCCTCACTCGTATGTAGATAACTATGTAGTGAGTTCATCAGCAGATCGAACTTTGGTACACTACTACTCATAGTTTTAGTGGTCCTGTTAACTGCGTCCTAAATGTCAGCAGATACAGGTTATGTTTTATCTGTCCAATAGCTTTTATTTCTATATTTTTCAATTTTCTCAAATTAAGAGCAGACTGGTGATGTTGTCAATTTAATGCTCTTTTTTCTGTTCGTTTTAACTCTGCAGATCATAAATTTATCATGTGCACATCACAACAACAAACTACAGTGTGTATTGTCATATAGCTTTTGTTTCATTTGATGACACCAGCATTATTTACAAATATTAAAAATATTATATAAAATATATGAATATATATAAAAATATATTCATATATTGACATATAGTTTTTTTTTTTCACTTGAGGGCAATGCAAAATTGATTCAGATGATTGAGAACACTCCGCCAGTTGTACAGTACTTCATGATGCATTGTGGGATACATTGATTGTGCTATATAGGGGTTAACAATTTTCACTACATATTTTGAGAGCACATCACACTGGAATGTGCTGGAATGTGTGCAGTGACTGGAGGTGATTATGGACACAGCTGGAGTTGGAAGGGGATGAAATGTCATTTAGCTAGTTGGTTTTCTTCTCCATTTTTTACCTTTGTGAGATCAGTTTTTCTGCAATTTCTTCATGCATGGCACAAGAAGTTTGAAAACCACAGATAAACATACTGTAAATACCACACCAACACACCTACTGAACCTACAGATGAAACCAGACGTTTACATACATTGTATAGAAATACACATAACCTTTTATTTCTCACTGTCTAACATTAAATCAGACCAAACATTTCCTGTTTTAGATCGGTTTGGTTTACCCAAACTATTTCTATTTTTTAAATTTCCAGAACAATGAAAGAGATTTTTGTTAGATTTTTTTTTTTTTTTTAACTTTCTTTAATGTCAGAAGTTTACATACACATGGTCCTCTGACCATCTCACCTCAGTGCTGCTACCTCCATCTGTTTATGTTTATGTAGTCATTCACTCAGTCATTTGTGTGCTCTTCTCTCTGTTCTGTCTCCCCTCTTTTCTCTCTTTACCCAGCTGGCCTTCAGCAGGAAGGTCCCCCCATATGAGCCAGGTCTTGCTCAAGGTTTCTTCCTCTTAAAGTGGAGTTTTTCCTTGCCACTGTTTGGCTTAAAGGTTTTTTTTTTCTCCCACTATGGGATTTTTTTTTACCCGCCATTATCCTTGTTTAGGATTCAATATTATATTTTTAGTTAATGATATTTGCTCGGGAGTCATGCTCTGGGTCTCTGTAAAGCGCCTAGAGACAATTGACATTGTAACAGATGCTATGCAAATAAAATTGAATTAAACTGAATTGAAATAGGTACGAGCTTCCTATTGGATAATTACTGCATGGGCGATTATCTTTCAGCAATAAGTTATTTAAACCCAACTGGTGCAATGAGTTGCTTCTCATTTCCTAAACAACCATGTCGAAAGACACATCCTGTGGTCGTGGAAAAGATGTTAGTCTGTTTGAAAAGGGTCAAATCATTGCCATGCATCAAGCAGAGAAAACATCTTAGGAGGTTGCAGAAGCTACCAAAATTGGGCATGGACATATTCCAAGATGACAATGCCAGGATTCATCAGCCTCAAAACGTGAAGGACTGGTTCAGGGAGCATGACACATCATTTTCACACATGGATTGGCCACCAGAGAGTCCAGACCTGAACCCCATTGAGAATCTTTGGGATGTGCTGGAGAAGGCTTTGCGCAGTGGTCAGACTCTACCATCATCAATGCAAGATCTTGGTGAAAGATTAACGCAACACTGGATGCAAATAGATCTTGTGATATTGCAGAAGCTTATCGAAACAATCCCACAGAGAATGTGTGCCGTAATCAAAGCTAAAGGCGGTCCAATGAAATATTAGATGTATGACCAGTTTTTTTTTTGGTGGTGACTTTTTTTTTGGCCGGGCAGTGTACATGGATGTATTTTAAGGCAAACTTTAATCACACTGCTTCTTTGTGTGACATCATGGGAAAATAAAAAGAAATAAGACAAGATATTAGGAGCTTTGTGAACCTCAACAAGTCTGGTTTATCCTTGGGTACAATTTCTAGATGCCTGAAAGTGCCAGGCAAATATAGACTCAATTATAAACACCACGGGAATGTCCAGCCATCATACTGCTTCAAGACAGGTTCTTTGTCCCAGAGATGAATGTGCTCTTGTGTGAAATGTGCATCTCAAACCCAGAACAAAGGCAAAATGAGTCATGTACCATCATGGGCTGAAAGGCCACTCAGTAGGAAGAAGCCCATTACTCCAAAAGTAACATAAAAAAGCCAGTTTTGCACACAGGGAAAAAGACCCTAATTTTTGGAGACAGGTCATATGGTCCTGTGAAACTAAAATGGAACTGTTTCGTCATAATGACCATAGTTACATTTGGAGGAAATAAGGGGAAACGTTCAAGCCTGAGAACAGTGGACGACTCTGATTATAAGACAACGCCTATTTTTTAAATATCATTTTGGGAAAATAAAAATATGATGAAGGGAATAAGGTTATTCATAAAACAACTTTTTATTGTGCAATTACTATAGAAAACACACACAAAGATAACATTCTGCTGTATTGCTAAACATTTTAATAATTTCATCTTTTTTAAGAAGTATGGTACCTTACTTAAGATACAGGTACATGTCAGGCTTTCATGTTATTTAAAATCAAGATATAGTACTATTTAATAAACTGATGTTTATTGTGTTATTAAACATCAGATCCTGCTCCATGCATTCACTGTGATGCTCCATTCTTACTGGTTACTTTGGTGCGGCTCCATCTAATGGCGTAGATGTGTAATTACAATAGAAAAGTCTAGACCTCGATTATAAAACAACCCCCATTTTTGAGAATATGATTTCTAGAATAAAATATCGTCCTATATTCAGGCCAATACGGTACATGGGTGGTAGCATCATGTTATGGGGTTGTTTTGCTGAAGGAGGGACTGATGTACTTCACAACATTGATTGTATCGTAAGGAAAGAACATTAACTAGAAATATCAGAGCAACATCTCAAGACATCAGCCAGGAAGTTAAATCATTGGCACAAATGGGCCTTAGAATGACCCTAAGCTTCCACCAAATAGTTACAAAGTGACTTAAAAACAACAAAGGCAATGTTCTGGAATGTCCATTAGAAAGCCTTGATCTCAATCTTATCAAAAATCTGTGGGCAGAGCTGAATAGGCATGTGCGAGCAGAGCGATCTTCTAATCTGACACAGATTCACCAGCTCTGTCAGGAGGAATGGACCAGAATTACAGCAAACTATTGTGAGAAACTTGTGGAGGGAAACCCAAAACAGTTTACCTAAGTCATACAGTTTGAAGACAATGCTAGCAAAAGTAGTAGTTAAAACAATATTTCTTTCATTATTCTGGCATTTAGCAAAAAGCAAAGATTTTGGTAATTCTAATTGACCTAAAGCAGGAATTGTCTGATTTAATGTCAAACAGTTAGAAAAAAAAAGTCATGTGTCCCTATTATATGAAGAAACATCTAAATAAAAGTAAAAATACACAAACAGATAGAAATAGAAAATAAGAGATAAATATTATGCTATGAATAGTATATTAGTAGAAGAAATAAAAAATCAAAAATGTATATCCTACAACTAAAATAATAAAGATAAAAATAGAAAAATATAATGATGAATGACAAAAACATCAAACTGTATCACTGTAGAAACTAAGTTACGACCTAAATTAAAGAGACTGGGGCCTATTTCAGCTGTCACTTGATCACGCCTACAGTCACGTCCCAATGACCAATTCACCTAACATGTATTTTTATGGCATACTGAAAAAGCATAAGTTTAAAGAAATTTGCAAAAGATTTCTAATCGAGCACTTGTTTCAGGTAAACATGGTGCAGCAACTGTGTGAATCTGATTAATGAACTCTTGAAAAATGGCCTTGATTTGATGGATTTGAAGTTAAACTGGCACTTGCAGTGCATGTATTTAACTTATGCCAGTTGGCTGGTCAATATAAGACTATATATACTAGTGAACAACAGGTGGCAATGTGAGTAGTCTTTTCACAAGCAAACATTTATTTGTTCAGTCAGTGGCTTGGCGAGTATTTTAATAATTAACATTAATTCTCTTTCGATACTTTAGTTAGAGTAATGCTGGTCATTTTAATAAGTAAAGCTGTGCTCACACTGAACTTGGAACAAATGCAGAGGGACGCAGAGTGTCTGCTGTTGTGCTGCAGTCTTTACAGATCGTCTAAAGTACCTGGTTAATGGAGATGCTGTATAGGGTGTTCTAGTACAGTGTTATTGTTTAGAAAGGGTTAAGTCACAATATTGTTGACCAAATACTTCACCCTGTTTTAACTGTAACTAAGTGTGAGCAAAAGAGAAGAGATATGTGGGTTGTCTTTTGCATAACATGCTGCAGTAAAAACTTAACATGGTTCACTTGAGGCGAGACTCAAAGACAAAAAAATAACCTAAAATTCAGCCATCTGGTTGTTCAGTGATTGAATTTGTTAGGCCTTTGAACAGAATACCCATGAGATGATTGTAACAATTCAGAATGTATGCCTCTGCATCAACTACATACATGCTTATGTCATTTTAGAGTTGACGTGAGGCTTTATCTGAAGATAAGCTTTACCATAAACTGGAAAAGTGCTGCCTGTAAGCAGCAGCAAAGAGGAGATCAAGAGAACATAGTGAGAAGGATAATCATTGGGAACGCAGCTCACATCCACACAGATCATGACATGGCAGGCATTAATGATTCAGAGAGAGAGAGACGGATGAAAAGGGGGTGAATGAGAAAGATGGAGAGAAAAGATGCCAGGTGGGAAGAAATAGATGAGGCAAATGTAAAAAGAGAAGAGGGAGATAAAGAGAGAAGAGTTTTAAGGAAGGGAAGATGAAAACGCAAAAGGGTGGGAGGCAGATGGGGAATAAAGTGGCAGAGGAAAAGAGAGAGCCTTACAGAGTTTTCTTCTTTCTCTCCTCCTTTTTCTTAGTTTCAAGCCTTTTTAGTTGGTTCACTCCTTGTGCTATATTTTTGGAAAGCTTTTGGAAAGCGTGACGAGACAGAGTGCGAGAGCAGAGAAAATGCTGTTTGACATTACAGTAATCTGAGCAGCAGCAGCAGTGTTTAACACCACATTTTCCAATGCATTCTGCTTTGTGCTTCGATTTTTTAGTATGAAAGCACAAAAAAAAGGTTAGATGATTTGATAGATAGATAGATAGATAGATAGATAGATAGATAGATAGATAGATAGATAGATAGATAGATAGATAGATAGATAGATAGATAGATAGAATTCAGCTTCATCAACTGCAGCAGGAAAATAATACACTGAAAAAGGCTGAGCCACACTGGCACACAGGCAAGGTGGCAAGGGTCTGCTGCCAGCCCTGTCAACACAATTATACATGCACGCACACACACACACACACACACACTGCAGATAATTACAGACTCTCACACACATACACACACACTTCTGTTGTGTGCACAGTCCAGAGGGCACAAACACACACAACAATACACACTGGCACAGCATCAAGGTAGCATGGCACTGTTCATGGCCTTGTCAACTCAAGAAACGTCCCACAGGAAACACACAGAGTCCCAAAAGCACAAATCACATGCAAGACACAGAGAGAGCTCATAAGAAAGAGGAAAGGAAGAAAAAAAGATTGGTTGAGTTAGCCATACAGCAGCATATGGACGAATTCCTTAATTTACCCAGGAAACAGATTGATGGAATGACTAACAAAGAACTGGTGAAAAAGAGAAGGACAGCTGGAGTAAAAAGACTATCTGCTAGAACTGGAAGACTCTGAGCAACATAACACAATGCTGTGTGTGTGTCTGTCTAACCATCTCTGGAACTGCATGTGCTGGAATACTATGTGTTACCAATGAGTATTTATCAAAATAAAATGTTTTTTTTTTCTCTGTGCCTGTAATTCCAAAATTGCTCATTGATTTCAGTCTTTATCATAAATCTGACCCCAACTATAAGGAGTAGAATTAGCTTGACCTGCCATAGGCATATCTGGCAGGCCTAAAACCTCCAAATGAAACTTTTGCAAAAAGCTCCAAAAGCTAAATTTGGCTTCCGCATTAGGAAAGATGTGCTAGTGCATAGATCTACCCTTTAACTCTAAGAATAAACTTTTTAGCATTAATGGCAAGAAACCAACACTTCAAAGATGTATCAGAAGAAAAACATGTGACTCATAATACACTGAAAAAGACTTGGCATCCTCCTCTCCTGCCCCCAGCCAAACAGACCTCCCACCCTCCTTTGACCCACAGCTTCTCTGTCACATCTTGCTGCTACTCCATCGTTGTCTTCAACCACATCAGGAGATGCTAGGGCCCCCTACACCTCCCCCTACCATCTGTCTGTCTCTAGCAGTCAGCTGAAGAAACAGCTGGAGAGACTGAACAGGAATAAGGCTGCTGATCCAGATGGTGTGAAAGCCTGTGTAGACCAGCTATATGGGATTATGCATAACCTCTTTGCTTATTAAAACTGCATTTTGGGGCCTTATTGAATAATACTCGTTCATAAGTCCATGACTTTTGGTCTAGATTCTGGTCTGCTGAAGGCCACTGCTTCTGTTTATCGTTCTAACTTCATCAAGTCGCTAAGTTTTGACACGTAGGCATTAGGGGTGCAACAGTACAGGTGGCTCACGGTACGGTCCGTACCGCGGTTTTTGTGTCACGGTTTCGGTACGGATTCTGTACAGTTTCAGACCACCCACTACCCTAAACAAGCGATCGCAGGATACAGAGTTTGCGAAAAGCGCAACTCGCATGTCGCGCGTAAAAGAGCGCGTCCAAATGGAATAAATGTGCAGCTGTGGCAGCTCCTTATTCAGATGTCTGCTGTGGAGGAAACCAAGGAGATCTCTGTGTCTGGTGTCAAGCTGGAAAAGGTTGGATGCGGGAATTTATTTCCAATATGTCTGAAACTGTTGGTGGTCGAGGAGGGACAGGAACGTTAATTGTTCGTGATCTTTAAATGCGCATCCAACGATTTGTTCTGCGCCAAGACACACAACTGGTAACAACTGGATCTTACACAGGTAAGATCCGGGTTTAGGGAGGTGGAAGATTGCGTTCTGTTATCTGCTAACTCTTTCACTCCCTCGCCGGTTGGTGTATTAAACAGCAAAACCAAAATGCTCCCACGCTGGCGATTTAAATAAGTTTTCTCCCAACTTCTCCGCTACCGCTGGCCACGCCTGCTTGTTATTTATTTATTTTTTTCCCATTTCCTGCGTCTATGAGCTGCAGCCAACCGGCCAAAGTGGGAATAGGCTGGTCACTGTGCTCATGTGCAAGTCCAATGCAAAGTTATTGGAACATAAATACCGCGGGACATAAAAGCGCCCCGTGTACCGTGTCCCGTGCAGGTCGTACCGAACCGTACCGTATTTTATCAAGTACCTTTGCATCCCTAGTAGGCATCTAGACAACTTTTCTCAAGGTCTCCATGTTTTTCATGTGATGCTTAAGATGACTGTTTCCTATTGGCAATTTGCCATTTCTGATCATCCTGCATTCTGTGATGTGAGTTAATGACCTCTCTGAATTGTATACGACTTGGAGAATAAATCCACTTTGCACCTCTGTTGTGGTCAGCGTATAGTTTAACTGATTAACTGACTCACCAGAGGACAATAAGAGTACATTCTTATAAATAAGATATACCCAAATTTATAAATTACACTCTTCAACATCAACCTGAGCAAGGAGAAGGTTCCAGTGCTGTGAAAGACATCCTGCTTTGTTCCAGTACCAAAAAGATGTCATCTATCTTCTTCCACTGACTATAGACCTGTAGCCCTAACACTCCACTCAATAAGTCTGTGGATATTCTCATTTCAATTCCATTCTCGGAACAATTGAATCATAGGCAACTGGACTTAGATTTGTCTAGAAGATGTTTCGCCCTTTTATCCAAGCGGCTTCATCAGTTCTCAACGCATCAGTCTGACTAGTCCGCACTAGTCAGACAAACAGTGGAGTATGACTCTGGTTTTTAACCTCTGTGGAGGTGTGCACCCACCACTTTCCAAAGACAATACTTTGTTAGTGGAGTTTCGCTGGACCCTTTGTTTGGTTCAGGAGAGCCACACCAATGACAGGACAGTCGTTAAGTGAGTGGGGCCACTGGTGGACAACAGTCGTTAGGCATGAGGTGTGGTTACCAGTAAACGACTGTCGTTATGTTTCTTTGAGCAACTTGAGTTTAGTTTCGGGCAGTCCTTGTCCTTGACCGCAAAAAATAAGGGATCACTGTATTGTCTTTGGAAAGTGGTGGGTGCACACCTCCACAGAGGTTAAAAACCTGAGTCATACTCCACTGTTTGTCGGACTAATGCGCATTAGTCAGATCGCTGCACTGAGAACTGATGAAGCTGCTTGGATAAAAGGGCGAAACGTCTTCTAGACAAATCTAAGTCCAGTTGCCTATGATTCAATTGTTCCGAGAATGGACTCCACACAATGGAAGTTCTAAAGAGATTCTTATCAGTCCACCTGAATAAACAAATACCTTCCGGGACCCACTGCAGTTTGCTCATAGTCCTGGGGTTAGACTTGAAGATGCCATCATACACCTGCTTCAACGACAGCTTTAGTCTTTAAACTCCAGGGAGAGTTAAAGAATCCTTCCAGGAACTAAGAATGCATCTAAGGAGCCATTTAAGGCTGTCATTATCTTAACTATAGACGTTGGCTGAGAAAATAATTAGCGTAGAATTACAGATTGGTTGTGTTCTAGATAACATCATTTTTTTAAATATATAAAGTGCAGATGAAGCTGAAGGAGCTGTAAAAGGTGACTCCTACAGCAGAAGCAGAAAAAATCTACTCATTCAGGTATGTAAAGAGGCGAAAGCTTTATCCAACTAGTCTTGCTAATGTCTTGAAATAGTTCTGTAAAACTATTTGGAAAAGCATTTCCAAGGTGCACCTTCACTAATGATTAAAAAATTATATAATTTTGTTGCACCTCTTGGTGTGGATGGTCTCCCAAAGGTGGTTCTTCGTCACCTGATTCCTCAGTGCCCTGCCATGTTACTAAACTATTTTCTTTGTACTGTGAGTGTTTGTGTGTGTATTGTGTGTGGGTCTATATGTGGGAAAAAGATAGACGGATTTTTATTATCTGTTGTGATCCTGTTTTGTTGTATTTTGTGAAGCACTTTGTTTTACATTTTTAATGTGTGAAAAGTGCTATATAAAGATTGATTTAATTTTGAGAAAATATATCTAAAATAACAGGCATTATGATAGAAAATCAAGCCAGTTCATCTTCTTGAATGTCAATGTGATTATGACTTTTGAATAATTATTGTGGTTTCCATTGACCGTTGACATGGCATTTTGTTTACAACAAATTAGAAAATGTACATTTGTCAGCATTTTCAATAGATCATTTCTGATTTGTGATTTATTTATCTGATTTATCTGAGCAGTTTGAATGGATTAAAACCAAAATAAGACTTGTTTTGTTCTTTTGGGTTTAAATTTTGCAAATGTTATTAGTGTTGTTAAAAGTGTTTTGATCTCAAGACAATGCACTTTAGCTGAACTTTATTCCCCATACTGGAAAGATAAATGATTTAAGTACTCAACTTTGAATGTAGAGTGAGACTAGATTTCTTGTGAGATTGGTTTATTGGATTTCTGTTTTTTTCCCCCTTCCCATAATAAGACACAGATAAAACAAATTTCCAAAATGAAAAATAAAGAAGATAATCCATTCATACCATGTGTGTAATTAAAGTTTATTTATTCATGTTTGTGTCATTGTGCTGTTTAAAGTCTGTGTTATAATGTAGTCTAATAAGTTGGGTAAACTTTCAAATCTAATTATGTGTGAGGGATACATATCCCACAATAAACAGAAAACTTTGCAGTTTCTGATTCCTCAAATTATCTTTTTGGTTTCATGTGTACTTCAGGGTACATATTTAGTTTTTCAGTTTATAATGCATAACAGAATTTGATATAATATGATATAATTTAAAAAGAATATTCAGCCTCCTGTGTGCTTGTTTCTAGTTTCTTATTTAAATGTATATCTTTAGGGATTTTATCTCATGCAGTCAAACAATGTTGTCTAAAGTTAAATTGGAAGCAAAACAAGGAAAGTTCAACATACAATAAATGGATGGAAAAAAGAAAAAAAGTGCTACAGGATAAAAAAAAAAAAATCAACTGCCTTCCTCAGAAAATAAGGAGCGCCGAAATCACAAACAACAGCTTGTAATGACTAAACACAACTGAATCTCACTTAATTTATTCATAAATGCATTTATGGGACTCAGGTTCATTTATTCAAACCTGGCTTTGGTGTCTGTTGCCAGACAAATATTTAAAAAGAGACAATATTGAATTAGCAATAATGAAAAACACACAAGTTCTGACATTAAGCTACTAAACAGGACTCATGCCTTTGCCCTCCATCCTCACTCTTGATCATATTCCTTCTCTTTCTTATTCCTTCAATCCATAAGTCTATTAACCCAATCATGTACATCTTTATATTTACAGAAATAAAACTGAGCTCCTGCTGGAATGAACACAGTACACATTTACATTTCAAACAAGTTTCTAAAATTGGCAGGTCAACATTAAGAGACCCTGATGTATAATGTCTTGGTAACACCTCTGCAATGTTTACAGCTGCATCTGAAAAGCCTTTTACATATGCATGAGCTGATTACCACCATTCCTTGTAGGTAAACATGAAGCCCTACAGTCAGAAAGTGACAAACATTGCAGATGTACACTCTTATAGGACCTAGGAAAAACGTTGACAGACACTTAAACAGTTAAATTTGACAAGATGTAGGAATGCATAAATAAATGTACATGTTTGCTCATGCATTCATAAATGTTGAGGAAAAGCTATGATGGTTGTCTAGAGAGACAATGAGCTGGCTTAATTTTAAATTACTCCAGTCTGCTGCCAGTGCAGTTAATCAGGGTAATAATGTTTTCTCTGAAGACAATATTCCATTTTCCTTCCATCCATTTTCTACACTTGCTTCATACTGTTCATGGTCATGGTGGTGTGGAGCCTATCCCAGCTGCCACCTCAGAGAAGGAGGGGACACTTGGTCCATCTCAGGAGTAATCACTAATTTTTGCTTGAAATACAGAGCAAAATTCAAAAAGGTGAGTAAACGTCCTTAAAGGCAAAACACAACATCCAACTAAAAGGCAACTGAGTTCCTCAGTCCATCCTTTGGCAAGCAAATTGGTCAATATGTCCTGTGTAGGGGCCTTTCCTGGAACTTAAACCCTCATGGAAAGTCAATCAATTGACTGCTTTCTGAAAATGACCTGATGGCAAGAAGCATCATGACTTTTATTTGTTGCATATTGATGTTTGGCGAGGAGCCCCTGGGAGAAACATTTCAATGCACTGGATAACCCTTAGGTATAATATATTTCAACCACACAAGTACTGATGTACAACTTGCCAAATGAAATTTAATGACGAACAACAAGTGCTTTTGGAAAGGGGATGGAGGAATAAGGTGACATTCTTCTGAGACCTTTTTCTGAGACCTTTTTTTTCATTTTAGATTCAGGAAGCAAAATTACTTGAGAAAATTGAGGCAATTTCTTTAAATGATAAATCATCTGCACTCAAAGCAACTTCTAACTTTTTCTAGCTTCTAAAGTGCATCACATTATGTTTATCATTTTCCCATTTGTACAGTGCTTCTTCTTTTAAACATGTAGTGCTTATTCTGTATCAAACACACACTCACACACCAATGAACACTTCTGAGGTAATGAGAAATTCAGTGTCTTGGAAATATCGTGTAAAAAAGGCTAGCATGTGAGTTGGAAACTGACACTAAGAGGTCTGTAGTGTCTGACTGTGATGAGTTGGGAATGAGACAGGATCAGAGGGGAGTGTACAAGAAGCAGTCTTCTGTGAAAATAATCATGTACGGATGAACACAAATAATGGACAAAGGGTGCAAGAGAACACAGAAAAGGTAATATGGTGTGACGAGACTAATAGTGCTCAAGGATTGTGATCATGGTAGATTTCGATGTAATTCTTAGAGTAGCTGCAAATCCCTTGTTTACCACCTAGAACACATGATAGATTCTGTATTTTAAACTCTTATGTAATTTTGGATTTAAATAAGTTTCCCAATGTGTATTACAGAGGCTTTTGCTTTAAGGGGTTTTATTTCTCGATTTTTTTCTTTAAAAAAGATACGTTAACGTCACTGACCTCTCTAAAAGCCTCTTGCTTCCATTTCAGTCACCAATGCGTACTTCCTCCTTGCTTCCAGTTTAAGAAAGCAACAAAGTAGTTGTGGAGACAGGTTTTATTACTCACATTTCATGCTTACCTGCACCCATGCACAGACACACATATATCCACAAGCAGAGTTCTCTTTTTCATTTTATTGCTACACAACGGCACACATATAATCAAAGACATAATATTCAACACACACAGCTGCTCTTAACTGTCTACAGTAAATGCACAAAGAAATAAAGCCACCTTCTGTTTCCCATACACAGCTCATCCTGTATTCGGACTGAAACCTTCTCTGGCATCCACCAGCGTTATTTTCAAGTAAGTTTACAAGGCTCATAAACAGGTTTTATGCGGTCAATTTGGCTGACTTTGTCGAGTACTGTATGTCCTCTATTCACAATGCCAGTTGTCAATAGAACAGTAAAAAATGTGTAAACACAATCTTATCTGCTGGTTAGAAAAAATAAAGTTTATCATCCCTTTCCATAGCTGTAGCTACAATGTTGCTTCACAAGAATACTTTTCCACCTCTACTGATTTAATGCAGAAAGGATGCTGAATGTTCAGAAATGCTTACCTAATGATAAGGAGAAGAAACATCTACTTTAAAATTCAGCAGTTCTTCAAATTTTGTCTTTTAGGTATATTTCTATTTCTACAGATGCTTTATCAAAAATGTTGGATTTTCTCAAAAGTTCCTTACGGTAAATAAAAAGAACTCAATCAAAAGATAAATCTAGAATTAGTCTTTTATGGGCTGAGGAAAAAGAGTCCAGCTTTACCTAAGTGTGATTGTGTGATATTTTATAAACAATTAGGATTAACAGTCAAAAGGCATAAGAATTAGGTGGTCTTTCAACTGGGAAATGTTGTGATGGTGCTGCTATATCCAAAGAGCAAATGGTCAGATCATTTTAAGTGTATCACAGCACAAAATAAAAAAAGAAGGACAAAAAATCAAATTTCAAATGAGACAGAAAAATGGAACTCATCATTTGGGTTTCAGCTATTACATTTCAAAGTCCAACTAAACTCAACAGCTCAACACAACTGTCTTAGTTGACCTACTGAGCGGGAGCGTCATTGACTTTTAAATTACAGTTCACATGTTGCCAGTGGAGACTAAATATGCTGGTGTTGAAGTAGCACAAATTCCCACACAGAAAAATGTGAGCACCAATTATAAAATATTTATAATTGTTCCCTGATTTATAATCCTCACACCCGCATGTTGTGATTGGATGGTTTCTACATACCCAATATCCACAGGCTGCAGACTTAATATTTCATGAAGACATCAAAAAGAGGATGAATTCATGAAATTTAGCATCCGAGGGTGAAATTCCCTCCAAGTAGTTGCACCAAAGTGGTTAAAAATCAGAAAGAAATCTGTTACTGATGTACATGATGTCGCACCGGATAGACAACCAAACCACGCTGCACCTGGGGGGACTTCTGAAAACTTTAGCTAACTTTGGTGGAGCAAAATAAAATACCTATATATTTTTTCCCAACTGTGTGTGTGTGTAGCCTCAACTTGTGCATAGTTTGTAAAAGTTTGCATAAGTTTTTGTGCCCAGTATGTGTGTACATAAAGATATATATGTAATATTTGATAACTGCTTTGGTTGTATGAGGCTGCTTGCAAAGAGACTGATACAAGTGTCAGAATGGAGGAAAGTAGACAACAGAAGAGACAGAGAAAGAGGGAACATTAAATTATGGATTGGATGAAAAAGGAGGGAGAAGAGAAAAAACCTCAGTGAAGCAATTAAGAAACAGCAAAGCCAAGAAGCCTTGGAGGCCCAGAGGTCAACACTTACAGTAGCCACAAATATCAAGTATTAGGCCATCACCACCTATATCTTCAGGGGTAACTGTTTGTATGCGTATCTATCAGTGTGTGTGTGTGTGTGTGGTTGAGAGAGAGAGAGGAACAATTTGCAAAATGATGCTATTTAGTTGAGACTGATGCTTGTCTCCCTTCCATATATTTGTATGTGCTACTAATGATATTTAGATGGTTGACATCCAACAAAAATGGACATGAACATATTGACAATCAATCAATCAATCAGACTTTATTTGTATATCACTCTTCATACAGCATGTGCCAGCACCAAATGTTTTACAGAATTAAAACAAAAACAAATAAAGCTCAACAACCCTTCTAACTTCAACCTCCAAAACACATTAAAATAGATTCAATCATTCACATCACTTCTTTACTCCACATAATGGGATAAAGAAGAGTGGGAAGGCTGGGAAACGTTATATGACGATGAGCAGGAAGACGGTTGTTAAGAAACTGCTATAGAATTGCAAAAATAAATACATGGTTTAAGTCGAGGCTTAGAGACAAAAGAAGGGTGCGACAAAGATGGGAGGGTGGGTGAGACAAGAATAAGAGAAGGGCAAAAGAGGGTTAGAGAAGCAAAGGATAAACCTCAGGAATGAGAGAAAGGGTCATTTGGATGCTTTTAGCCAACATTTAAGTCCATCATGTAGCAACTATTGATTTTCCATTGACTCTAATGGACATCATGGACACTATACATCTGTGGGTACATGGGTACGTCTTAACAACTTTAACAATGATGAGGCAAACTCAGTGTTTCCGTTGTGGCTGTGTCTTCTTGTATTGTGCCGAGCATTGGGGAACGTGACAGTCTGCACACTCTTGGAACAATCAGGAAGTACAGGGGTTGGACAATGAAACTGAAACACCTGTCATTTTAGTGTAGGAGGTTTCATGGCTATATATTTTCTGTTTGCTGATTGTCTGCAGTGTGGTGGTGACAGTGGAAAGGAGGGGGTGGCTCATGCTAGCGGGGTGCCATTGGAGTAGCTACTGACAGATCTGTATCAAAGCTTGCTCTCCAACTCTTACACTAATGCTAAATTAGCATCTCATCAAGATGCAGCCAACAGACGCTGAGTTAATAGACTCAAAAGCCAAATTTATGAAGTTGTTAAAGACTTTTTAGATGTTTAGATAGCGCCACCATGATATAATACATAGCTCTGGAGAAACACGGTAAGTTTGAAATTCTAAACATTATATTGATTATCGGTGTTTAAAAGCAACTGATATTGTTGACTCTATGGTTTATTTCTATTTTCCTTTTTTTTTAGATCATTCATGACTTAATTGGAAACCTTCAGTTGAGGGAATAGTTTACTGCTGATGCAAACCATATGCTTTCACTCTTCCCCTATTACAGCTCTCACACACGTTAGCACTTCCATTCTGCACTTGTCAAGTATAATAGAAGATGTAGAGGAAAGACAACAGGATAATAGGATTATCATTCTCCTCTCATCTCCATGAGTCAGCACCACACATTATGCCTGCATATATACATTGCATATACCTTTCGGATCACACACAGTCTTCTGTTAAGGTATTTTTATTTTATTTTATTTTACTTTATTCATTTATTTATTTTTATTTTATTATTTTTTTACCTGGGGGGAAAAATAAAGATAAAATGGATCAATCTTCGTTTTTCACATAATTAGAATAATATCCACTAGAAACACGCCATGTGCCGACTTGTGTATCCAACTCTCGCCAACATCAGCTATTCAGTTTTTAGCCGCTGTAATCAGAGACAACAGGAATTTCTGAATCTCACTATTTGTCATTGCCACTTTGTTGTTTACTTTTATTGAACCATAAACTGATTTTTTCATTTAATCTCAGCTATCAAAAAAGGCCAAGTCACTTCCACCTCCATTGGAGCGTAATGGGTAAGCTCTATACCAGCTTGTGAGTAGATGCAGGTTTAGAACTGAGACTGTTGCTAAAGCGACTTCATCTTCTCACCAATAGGGAGTGCTGAAAAACTAAAAAGTGGAAAAACTTGTCTTGTGCTGCAAAACTGAGGCAAAAATCTGTGCTATTCTTTCCAAGAAAAGAAAGATCGGCTTAGGTAAGGGAGTATTTAATGTTATTAAATCAGTGACATTTTACTTGAGGTAATAATTAAATCTGTTGCCAAATACAAACAAATTAGCTTCATTTCATCAATGGATAACATATCCAAGTCCCTGGTGACATCCTAATGAGTTGCAGTTTTTTTTTTCTTAACAATACCCAAAACCGTCCAAAAGAATGCTGAACTCCTCCAGAAATTAGTCTACTTGTGGATACGACTGGCCCAAGTTTAAGTTAGCCTGAAGAATATTGATTTCTTGATGAATTAGCTTCAGTTTACTTGAAAAAAACAGCTTCACATGCAGCCCAGGGACCATTGCACAAGGTCAAAATAAACTGTTAATATTTAAAAGTAAAAAACAACTTGTGCTGGTGGAGTATGAGTCAATATGCCAGAGTTGGTGTGAGAATGAGTCACAGTTGATAACATGTTTATTAATAGAAGCCGTGTAGGAGGGGTTTGACCCCCTACATATGCACACATACATATATGCAACAGTGCAAATGCAATTCAAATAAATGTGATTTTACGCCCAATGTTGGGACTTTTGCATATTTTATATAACTGGGTATTTCTACAAAAGCTCTCCACTGCATACAGAACAACACTGAGTTAACACAGCAGTGCCCATGAAAACTTAATCAAACATTTCACTGAGGAACAGATCAGATTTAAGTTGAGTTACAAATCTTTTTCCATTGAGCAACAATGCTAAAAGTATGCAGTAAAGTTCAGGAGAAAAATCCTGTATGTTGCTTCTCTGCCTTGCTTGAGGACACTTAAACTTACATGTACATATTCACACTAAAACAGTGTCTTTTGTGTGAAAAGCAACAACAGGCCTTTGAGATTTTTGTATCAAGGATTAATAGAATGAGAGCAAGAAGGCAATGGTGCTGATGCACAGGATGTCCAGTGATGTGCATTCAGGGGAGGCAGAGCCTCACCTGTCAATCCTGAAAAGAAAAAAAGGTAATTTAAAATATATAATAAATGTTGATATTTGTCAGCTGGTATATAACATAAACCCCCTTTCAGTTTGAATCCAATAATAAAATTATGATTTTTTTTTCCAATTAAGAATAGCAGAATTTCCTCATGTCCCCTTCAAGTACAGGGATGAGATGCTCCATGAGGCAGCACGTTGCTGGACCGCTCAGTGGATGCTGGAATCCCTCACATGTGTGTGTTGGCATGTGATGCAAATAGTAGTCCCTCTGAAATGTTTTCAAACACTCCGATTATATGCTCTGTCTTTCCATAATCTGGATCGTGTATGAAATGTATTTCTGTAACATGTTTAGGGTCGGACATTAATCATAAAACAGGGCTGTCAAAACTCGGTCCTCGAGGGCCGCTGTCCTGGACGTTTAAGAGGTTTCTCTGACATAACACACCTGATTCTAATGAATGAATCATCATCAGCTTGTCATCCAGGTCTGCACAAGTCAGTTAACGACCCATTCATTTGAATCAGGTGTGCTGAAACAGGGAAACATCAAAGACATGCAGGACAGCGGCCCTCGAGGACTGGAGCTGGGCACCCCTGTCATGAAACAAAGAAAGTCACCCGGTGAGGCAAACAGTGCGCCTACCGTCATGGCAGACGGCGCTGGTGAGCCCACAGATTTACACGCTACCTACCACCTTCTTCGTTCTTGTTTACATTTCCTTTACAATCCGCTTTATCAAAATGAAAGATAATATTACCGAGCTCAGAAAAATTAGCAAATCTGAACTTCCAATCAAAGCAAAAGGTAATAACTAGAAGGAAGAGCAACGCCGGAGCTGAAAGGTTTGCTAACTTAATTTTGACGTCAAATGAAATATTTAAAGAAAAAAGTTTGTGTAAAGAATGCTGATATAAGATATAAAACATAAACTATTGTCTGTTGTACGGTCAAATGATGAGTAAGATACTCTTTGGGGTTCATTTGAATTTATAAATCTGACTCTAAAAGAGTCAGTGCCTCACCAGCTGTCAACCTCACCGCACGTCACTGAGGATGTCCAGTGGGCCATCACAATATATATATATATATATATATGGTAAACATCATTTTCTGTTGCCTTCATAAGTCTGTAAACAAGCAAATCTGTAGAGATGGATCTTTTTTTTTCTGATAGCTCCTTTTTTGAGAAATTTTGTAATTGACCTTTCGGTAAGCGCCGCCCCCTTCCTAGTTACTGTTGCTATGTCGGACATTCTCGCTGCTCCTGCATTAAGGACTTTGTTATTTTGCCATCTTTCCGATGCCTATCAACCGTATTTACATTACTGTTAAATCATATCATTACTTTTAGTAAACTGTGGTTAAATCAATCATCTAATAAACAAAGTATACTTACCTTGATGTAAATGTAGGTGTGTTTTGTAACTTTCCCCACGTTCAGTTGATTGTGTGGACGGACACAACTTAACCCACAGCCTGCATAATCCAGCATTTGTTTCGGCTTGGGAAAGAGAATAAAAATGCCCCCTCCAAACATTCTGGACACCTCGAGTCACTGTTGCAGGTCCCCAGCAGCAATATTTCACCATGGCGATATTATAGTATAATATTAACACTGATGATACACATTGGAAAAATGGCAAAATAACATTGTCCTTAATGGAGGAGCAGCGAGAATGTCCAACCTAGCAACAGTAACTAGGAAGGGGGCGGCGCTTACCGAAAGGTCAAAAATGCCTGACATCCTGTGACTGACTGATGACCTGCCTTTTTTTTTTCCAATGAGAGCTGACACAGACTCCAACAGTTATTTTATTGTTGTTTTTTTTTCATAAATGCACAATTTTTCACCCACGCATGCATGACAGAGGTTTGGAGGGATAAATGAAAATCACAGCATTTCCTCAATTTTATTCAAATGAAAAATGCTTTCTTTTAGGATGTTTCCTGTCTTTCTTTTTACAAAAGAAGTTGGGCAAAAAGGGGAGATGGAAGCAGCTTTGCAAACTTTCATCAGGTTTTGCCAGCAATTGTTTCTTTTCTAGGAAAGAAACACAGCCTGTATTTGCTGACATAAATGAATAATCACAATAGCTAAAGAAAAATACAATCCTGTGAACCTCCCTCTATTTTTCTCCAGCGTATGTGCTCAAGACAACTGGATTTGTTTGTATTTTCTTCCTCACATTTTCTCTTTAAGTTTGAGACCCATTTTGTGGTTCTTACAGCCACATCTAATGAAACCTCTCCCAGCAACAACTGGAAATACCGCAAGGCTTATTTATTTGCTTCCAGTTAATGGAAATGTTCTCATTGCAGCCTTTTTTATGAAGTGACATTTCAAAGGTTTGCTTCAAATTTCCATGAAAGTGGGAAAGCAAAAAAAAAAAAAAAAAAAAAACAGCTGGCGGTGACAATGACAGAATTTGTTTGGCTGCTCTTTATTCATTTTAATCAAATTGGAGATTTGGGTTAAAAAGTAACAAACTAAATGTCTGTGACCTGCTCGTCTTTTTTGATAATAACTGGGAATGGATTAGCAAAATGAGTTAGAAGTTAGAGTTAGAAACAAAATGGTTTGCAATGGTGTCGGATATCACAAAACAAAATATCTTGACTTGACACTGGCTACATTTTAGTAATTTTTAATTCTGTTGCATGCATGGGGATCAGACAGCTGATCCATAAAGCAAGCTGCAGATGATTGTATGACCAAAGAAATAACATAGTACAGTGGATTTAAACAAGAGAGGAAGGACTATGAAGGGAGAGGAAAAATCCCAAAGGAATTCAATGTCCAGAGTTGTTGTTTCACACAGAAACCCTTGCTGTTCCTAAGAAAAGTAGATGTTTTGTCTCTGAACAGCAGATGGCTAAAACAATAACTATATACATACTGCTCTGTCTAATTATGAAGATCATAAGTGATTATTAAAAAAGAAAAAAATCCCCCACAATGTCGCAGTTAGAAGATAAGTTTTGCCTACCTTTATTATTTGGGTACATTATTCAGACCCATCACTTTCATTTCCTTTATCTCTACCCCTCCTTTTCAAGCTACATCACCTCATCCCCCCCCCCCCCCCCATTTCATTTGACTCTTCACACACAGCATATCTCATCATCTTTTACCAGTGGCTATCTCCAATTTTCTCTCTTTCGCAGTCTTGAAAACTCTTGTATGTCCTCTATTATCTCCTGTAAACTAGATAAGCTTTACCTTTCATCAGTGGGAGTAGAAGAACAAGATTCATAAAAAGTTCATGAGAGGTGGAGGGTGGATGCTGAAGTCAAGGTCGAATTGCAAGGTTCCTGTGTGTGTGTGTGCAAGTGTGATTTACAATCCCATCCACCTGTCGTTATCTGTGTCCTTATCCAATCCTCGGCACCATTTCCTCAGAGAGACACAGTATAAATTGTACATGCTTTTTAACGCACACACACTTGTCTAAGGCAGTGGTAGATCATGAACTGGTGAATACAGGATGATGCAGAGCAGCCTGACTGACATGAATCAAAGCACCTCTTTTTCTTAGCTGTCTGTTCTCATTTGTCTTACTTTCATTCCTATTTCCCTCTCTCTTCTTCTCTTCTCTCTCCTGTTGTCTCATTTACTCTTATCTGCTCTCCTGCTCCTTTTTCCCTTCATGAGCCTAACATGCTCTTGTTAGGGACTGTCTCAAACAGTGATCTTTCTTCTCCACCTCCCTTTGTTCTGAGACTTTTTTTTCATGTTATGATGCATATCTTGGATGCATACTTTATTTATGATTGTATCACGATCTACTTGCCGAATACTATTAGAACACTAAGTGGGAAAAACACATTAGAACACATCCACTATAAAGTACTACATGTATAAAACACTGCTGTATATTGTAGAAAATGCAATATTTCTAATTCAAATGAATTAATTTATCTTCTGTCCAACAGGAACTGTGAAAAAAGTTTCTAGAAGCTGGCCAGTGAATTCCAAGAGAAACAACAGCCTCTTCTGCAACCTTTTTCAACAAAGAGTATCTATTCAGCTGAATCAGGAAAGACAAACTGGACACATGCACCTTGTTTGCTCACAGAGCAGACTACAGCTCGTGAAAATGTGAAAAATTATTGCAATGAGGATTAAAAAGCAGAAGCAAAGATGAATAAGGCACTTCTGGAGGCTCTGCAGGCAAGATGGAGAGAGGCGTTAACACGTTTGATGACAATTGTGCAATGCCTGGCAATTTGAAATCTTCTACTTAGGAGTGTCACAGTGACAACTTTCTCAGGCAAATGGTTACTTCCTTAAAGAAGCTGAACTGGAAAAGTTTGATCCCATCATGAAAGACCATCTTAACTGTACACAAGGCACACTGAGTCACATTTGTTGCCTTAGCCACCAAATTAAAAGCCTTCATCTGACATGCCTTCCAATCAGGGACTGCCCCTGAAAGAAGTAAATGATGATTATAAGGTCAATTTTAGGTGTAGGTGGGCATTGCATACAATTAACCAAAGATTAATTACATGCATTACTCATTCGGATTTTCAACCAGAAAATTATTTTTAAAATGTTATATCAAGTTCTGTTGAAGTGAAAGTTAAATATAAAAATGTTTTGCTTTGCTTTTGTTTTTAATAGTTTCCAAAATGTGTTGTGATGTTATTCATAGAGCGAGTCCTTTGATGTTTTCCATTATGCAGGTCATTTACAAGACAGATGGTTAACTTATGAGAAGACTTTCAGTTCCTAATATTCAAAGAAATGTGTCTATAATTGTCTCTCAACTAAGAGCAAAGAATACATTTTTCTGTTTTTGTTTTGTACCTCTCCACACCAGGTGGCTTAGTATAATGTTCCACTCTACAAGATAGCATCCTAACCTCCAACAGGTAAAAACAACCAAGACATATTTCATATCTCTCTCTCCTTTTTTTTTTAATTTTCTTTGTTGAGTCATAAAATGGATTTGAATGCAGTGGCTGAAAGGCACTGCATTGCCATTAGGCGTGTTTTTCACCAAGGGAGAACAAGAAAAATGTATTGATTTTGTACCTGTGTTTTCCAGTTCCCTTTTAATCTCGTGAATGCATGTCTACAGTTTAGTAGCGATCTCAACACACCGATGTGTCAGCATGCAGCCATGCCTGACTGTTTTCACACATGCTGAGGGTAGAAACCTCACTGCCTGCTGTTGCACTGTTATGCAACAATGCAACTTTAACCGCACATTTAAATATACATATACATGTATTGGCGGAGGCTCCTTACACACTTGATAAAAGGTGAGCCAGAGGGAACCTGGTAATTGAACTCCAGTGAGCGGAGCTTGGAAGCACCCTGCCATTTCAGGGAAATAAGGAAAAAAAATTATTATTCACCTCAAAGACATACAAACACACATACATAAGCACACTTAGAAAATAGCATACACAGTATAATGTAATTCACACTAAAAGACTATGCAAAGAAAGAGCAGCGTACCATTCACATTGCAAACATATTGGCCTGTGGTCTGTAGGTGTTGACTTCCCTACTGAGCCAACTTTAAAGGATGACAAGGATCAGTGCATATAGTGTATTAGAGCTGTTGCATGAGCAAATAACTTTAAAATGATTGACTTTCATAGTGTACTTCCTGCTGTTCAGCTGAATAAATCATAACTTTATTTCTCCTCCCCTTTCTTTCTTTCTCTCTCTCTCTCTCTCTCTCAAGGTCAAAAGAAAAGGCTTTCTTTGATGCCATGACATGAATTCTTGAATTGTGATTCATCATATATTATCATATATATACAGTATATATATAATGTACACCTTCCATGCAAGCAAAACAAGGAATTACATGTGTGATTGTGTGTATTTATGTTGACATGGCATCTGTCCATTCAGTTGTAGTAGGATACAGGCAGCACTGTCATATGCCAATAGCCTCAAATTACATTTTTAATTAGACTAAGTACAAAAAGTATGGAAATTTGTGTTTGTTAGATTATTTCTTCTCTGCAACAATACAACTTGGGAGTAAATCTTGTACTGTTGATTATTTCCCTTCTAAACACATTTGTAAGAGATGAGGTTCGTGCACATGAAATAACAGCCAAATCTTCTCTGCCAATGCCATTTTTTTTTCTTTTGCTGTTGACTCTTGTTTTGTGTCATTTAGCAGACTGAAGTCTGAAGAAACAAGACATATTGGCAATTTAACAATTTAAATTTATTCATTTAACAAACCGGAGCCACCCGCAGAGCCACAACAGCCGGGCACCTCCTCCTCATGCTGGTCACCAGTCTGGTCCACACTGTTGTGGGATGGAATCCCATTCACCAACCAACATTTGTTGCAAGTTAGCCAGAGGAGCTGTTCTGTTTGTGCATAAACAGCACACCCAAGCTGATCCCACAAGTGTTCAGTGGGGTTTAGATAAGGCCTGTTGACAGGCTATCCCATCTTCTCCTCGTTTTTCCAGTCAAGGAGATGCCACCCCACACTGGTGGGGCATCACACTGCCCTCACCAAAAAATCATTACTCTGTTGGTGCAGCAATCACCAAAGTTTTCTCCACGTCTCCTCCACACTGTGATCCTACAATCCAAGTGCTGTTAGGCAGAATCTGGACTCATTGCTGAAAATAATGTTCATTTACAGGTTCAGGTTCTGATGTTGACAGGCAGTCAAGGCAGGCCTTCTGGCAGCCCCTATGAGACGGAAGATTGGCTGTGTGAAGTCTGTCCTGGATCGTCTCAGAGCGTCCAGGCATACCTTCCTGAAAACACGGAGTGTAAATCTGTAGAAGACTCCCTACAGTTGCTAAGTGCTGACAGGACGTAGAAATGGTCTTCTTGGGGTGCTGTTTTTTGGGACACACCCACACCCACTTTGGAGCCTGTCACTGACATCTAGTAGTACAGAACCTGTATTCAATTTGCAGATGATACTGGGGCTCACTACAAAATAATACTACAACACAAATTTCCTTACTTAGTTATCAGAATGGTATAGCTAAGCAATAAGGTAAATAACACAGTGAAAGATATCTTGATTGGAATTCAAAGGTACTGTAAATCAACTTGTTCTCAGTCAATCAGTAATGAATAAAATATAGTACTTTGTAGAGCCCAGAGTAAGTTAAAAAAAGTACACTTATAGTTGAAGGAAATAAGTGGAGGTGACACCAGCTGCTGCTTTAGTGTTAATAAAAGCAGCATCAAATAGTAATCACTGACATAGACAATAGTGGTGTGTGCTAAATCATAACCTTAAAGGAAAAGTCAGTATTGCTATTATTATTCTCAAATTGCATTTCTTAATCCACCTATCTCTGGTTTCTGTTATAAACAATATATACTTTACAATACTTGTTCTCATCTACTTATCACCAAGAGAACAAGGTTTTCGTATTACCAGAAGACACTGGTAATTAGTTAAAGAAGTAGACAGTGAAATCATGCAAAATGAAACTGTATGCTATTCATTGTTGAGCAGAAAATAAAATACTCGTTACATTCAATATACTTTTTTTTGTATTGAGAATGCAGGGGGCGAAAAAGGAACTGAAGTGTCAGAGAACATAATTATACTCGTCTAATAAGGGTTAGCATCCTATGCCAATTAAGTTAAACTTTTCTGTCTCTAACAATGATAGCTTGGATACAAATTTTTAAAGGCATTCATACACAATGCCGTCCAATTACAATCATATACATGTAACTTGTTACCTATGTGGCCTTTTATTCTCTAGCATCAATAAATGTTGAAAATGGACCAAAAGATGGTTGTGTTCCTGCAGGTCTGATGCTCATGGTGAGATTTAAAAAGTACATTGTGAAAGATGTAGTGGCTTCTGATCAATGAGCAAATACTATACTTAAGGTATAGTAACTTTATGTTCCCTCCGTCCCCCTCTCCCTGCACATATTTAGGATAAAACACAGTAGCTACAAAAAAAGACAGCCAACTATCTTTGGTTATAACTTTCTCATTTTAAGCAAGTCTGGTCCTTCATTGACAAAGAAATAAAGGCTATTGAATCTGCAAAAATCTTCGACATAAAAGAAGCAACAATAAAAGCTAAAAAACATTTATTTGCTTTGTCTTGTTCAATCATGTATTCATAAGTGATCCTTAACCATATAGAAGGATTTTTAAGCAGCAGAGAAACAAACATTGATACAAAGAGTCAAATTAGAATTGATCAAAGAAATGAAAAGACTTGTGATTATTTTCTTTCTTTTAAAATAAATTTGTCAGCTTTGATTAAAAAAAAAAAATTTTTTTTCTCACAGTACTGTTAGCGAAAGCAGCATTGCAATTTATAACTTAAAGCAAAGGTTCCTGGTATGAACCTCAGCAGGGGCCTTTCTGTGTGGAGTTTGTATGTTCTGCATTTGGGCGATTTTATCGATTCTGCAATATATATATCGATATTTTATTTCCCCAGATAGTATCGATTTTTCCGCCGCGGGTATCGATATTCTAAGCTCCCTTCAAAACCCCCGTGTCCCGCACGGGTCCTCTTCCTACAAAGTGCAGGAAGAGCCATTAAATCCGCCAGCCGCTAGTGTCGCTGTAGAGCATTTCTAACAAGTTATCCAGAAGCCAGCTTCTTCCTCTTCCAGGTAGAGCTGAGCTGAGCCAGTCAGGAGAATGGCGGCGAGTATAAATCCAGCGCCTGCATGCTTAAAAGCAGATGTGTGGGAGCAGTTGGGGTTTAAAAAGAAAAAAGAAAGCAAAGATTTAGACATAAATATGGCGGTTTGCAAGCTGTGTCACACAAACGTGAAGTACTCTGGAAATACCACCAACCTGCAAGGTGAGCCCACCTGAAATGTTATCACCCGGACAAGGTAATGCTAACTGAGAGCTAGCCAAACTGTATTTGTCAGGATTTGAGACCGTATTCAGTGGTGGAAAACGCCGGCTTTAAGGGCTGTGTTTACTCTCGCAGCGCAGTCTCCTCTATGTTATTCCATGCCACAACGGAGAGGGACAATCATGAACTAGCTAAACTTACTAAACTTATCTCTTGCGTTTTTCCACTTCCTCACCGTCTAGGCCGTATCCAGACCCACATTCATCGCAATCTCCCTCCATGAATTACTAGAATATGTGCTGTCTTTGTAGTGTGGAGAACAAGAATCATACAGATGTGGGTACTTCCTCATTTCTTTGATGACGTGGATGTAGAATTGACCAATCAGAGGCCTCCTTTCTCTCCTCTCTGTGACACTGTCTGCAGTCACCTACCTATCAGTTCAATTAATTCAAACAGCCATTGGAACATTCACAAGATGTCACCAAAATCACTTCTTCTTTCAGAAAATAATGTAAATGTATCTTAAGACGAATATCGATATATATCGTATCGTGAGCCGAGTATCGTTAATCGCATCATATCATCATATTAGTGTATCGCTACAGCCCTATTCTCCATGCTTGCGTGGGTTTCCTCCAGGTACTCCAGCTACCTTCCACAGTCCAAAGACATGCATGTCAGGTTAACTGGTGGTTCTAAATTGCCCGTAGAAGTGACTGTGAGTGTGCCTGGTTCTTCGTCTACATGTGGCCCTGCGATGGACTGGCGACCTGTCCAGGGTGGACCCCTACCCAAAAAGAGCTGGAATAGACTCCAGCAGATCCCTTTGACCCTACATAGGACTAAGCGGGCATAGATAATGGATGGATGAACATCTGAGAACTTTCAAATTACATAGAGGCTAGCATTCTGATCAGCTGTGGTTTCAGTTCTTTTTACGTTAATATTGCTTTCTGAGTGGTAACGATTAATTTTGTGCAATAGCATAAAAGGAACAGTTTATTTGGTGAGTGCTTCTTTGAGGAATTTGTTTGTTGCCCATGAATAAAACGTCAAAGATCACAATTAATTCTTGATCAGAACATGGAACATTGTTCTGTCTTATGGGATATAGGAAAAGCTGAAGGACACTATAGAAGAGGTTTTGCACTCAGCTCAAAGCTCTGAACATGAATTCTCTGAAGACAATCTCACTAATCACTGGGCCACCCAGCTTCTTGTAGAAGCAGTGGGGATATCAAATCCCATTTACCACAAAGATATCATTTAATTTCCTTCAGATTTTAATTAAATATGCTTAACAACATGTTTTCCACATTTCTAGCCTGATCCATCAACCCTTTGTGTATGCTGACCCTCTTGGGTGATTCCCACAGGGTTTCTTTTTCCTTTCTTCTTTCTTCCTGTGACATTTCAAAGCAATTAAAATGTTGCTTTATCATGTTATTTTTCAACTTCTCACATCACTACAGCCTGAGAATAAAATCAAGGCTGAGTGAAACAGTGAATAGTGTGTGTGCATACTAAAGTCTTAAAGTGCAATGTGGAAAGGCTGAACAATGGACTAAAATGACTACATGTCATCACAAGAAAACATGTCTGAATAGATGAGAGCAGATTTTGTAAGTGACTCATCACTGACTGACTGCATGACTCATCATCCCGTGCACGCTCAGGATGGGGGATTGAATTGAAATGAAGATTTGGTGCAATCTACTGGGTTCATTGGGTGCTTTTTAGGAATTGCCAGTATATGAACTGGACTGAATTAGAATAAACTGAATTATGAAGAATTTGATTTATCTGGGTTGGAATTTGACTTAATTTGACTTGTTTACATTGACTGCCTTATTGCTTTGGGATATATACCTTTTATTATTTTTATTATGAATTGGTACTCAGAGGTGAAAGCCAAAAAAGATCCTGAGCCGGACTTTTTATGTGTGTGTGTGTGTGTGTGTGTGTGTCCATGCATGTGCAGGTGTGCGCACGTGTGTGTGTGGTGGAAGTGGGAGTTGTTACAACAACATGGTAGTTAACACACATGTAGCATTTAGGATACTATTGATATCAAGTTTTGCTGCTAAGCTTTGCCCTTGACAGCTTACAAGGTGAGATGTTATAAGGGAATGTGAAATTCATTCAGGCAGGATAAAATTTGATTCACAACCATTCAGTTGACGGATCATGATAAAGGGCATCAACTCAATATTATGCACCACATTTGCGCTATTCATTTTGTAAAAAGATAAAGTGCAACAGTGAACTGTAGATAACACTGGAAGTCTATATGGCAACATTTCCATTATGCATTTGCTCAACAGAAATAATGGTAAATTAAATTCTAGGAAATTAATAGAAACTAGAAAATATATCAATAAAATAACTTTCCAATTAACAACCAAAACATTAAACTTTTTTTACTCTGTTGTTGTTTCATGTGTGTTCAAATAGTTGCATGTTGATTAGAAATTAACAGTTTTGTCAGAGCTATTTTGTCTTCAGCTATTTTTTTTGCATAAGTTTACCAAAGGTTGGGAGAGGTTGAACGACAAATTGTGCTCTGCAAAGAAACGAGCACATTAATATTTTTAAGTTACACACATTGTCAGTCATTAAGGCTGGCACATCAGCTGTGGTGGTTGCTCCCGGTAACCGTGTTGTGTGTTGTAGAGTCCGAACAGCTGCTCTATGAGTGGGTCTGATTTGTGACGTGGTGGTACTTTTTTCATAGCGAGTTGCATATTAAAAGCTTTCTCGAGCACAAAGTGCAGAAGCACCTGCTTCTCTTACCTTCTTACACCAGTTACCAAAAGGCTAATCGTCTTTCCCGCTATCTTCTATCCACGCCCAGCGCCATTTTTTTTAATCCTTTATCAATTAGGAGGGCATCTTCCCCAGGATTCACAATTTTACTCTCCATCCTACTTTCCAATGATACGTCTCTCTGCTCAGACAGTTGAGCATCTGTGCAACATAGGACTGGGTTGAAGTACATTTTTCCAAAACCTGCCCTGTTCTACATCTGATTGGCGAATAAAGTTAGTTTGAGAGAGAGTTGTGTTCCTCTCAAATCAATAAGCCACCCCCCCACCCTACTCCCAACATAATGCTGCACGCCGGAAATCCAGCACGGTGCCAGAATACTTTTAGCCCTGGGTACTAAAACAGCTCTACTTGTGTACAAGTCTCTTCATGGTCTAGCTCCAAAGGCTCTGACATGTTAGAGCCATATGAATGAACTCAGACTCTGAGAACCTCAGGTAGTGGTCTCCTGCTGGTGTCCAGAGTCAGGACTAAACAAGGTGAAGCTGCATTTCAGTCTTATGCTCCTAAAATCTGGAACAGTCTTCCAGAAGATGTGAGACAGACCTGAACTCTGACAATGTTCTGATCCAGGCTGAAAAAAGTTCAGTTTAAATGTGAATATGACAACTGAAAAGATTTTATCTGAACTCTTCATTTTTAATTCATTTTTAATTTATTTATCAATGATTATTTTTTTTTGTTCTTATGATTTATGGAATGACTCTATTTATAAACACAAACTCTATAAAGAAATAGATAAGTGTCAGCCTGAGGTTCATAAAGTGAAATGACAGATTTTGGGAGGATGAGTGGATGATTTATTTTGATAGTGGAACATAAATGGATAAAACAACCAAGCACACATCGAATCTTGCTTTAGACTAATCAAGCATATCAAGTCAATAGACCTAATCTAGATTTATGCATAAATAATTTACTAATCCGATATTTAAATTAATGTTTCTCTATAGTTCGGTATGGTCACATTTGAAAGTGCTGTGTGCCACATTATATAGAATATTAAAAAGGCAAAATCATCAGGATAAAGACTCACGTCCCTATTGTTTTCATCCCAGTCAGAAAACTCATAGCATTTTCTTCAGTTTACCACAGACATAAGGCTGATCTTTCTATTCCTTTGTTTGGTGCCCTCTGCATGTCTGAGCACTAATCCCCATTGTCAACTGTGTTTAAGCAAAGTTGCATTATGTGGTTCAGAGCTGTGACTGTCCAGATAATACTGAACATGTTGTGCATGAAAATCAGGGAGTAGTTAGCCAAACTGTTCAAAGAAAAAAAAAGTTGTAATTAAATTCCATAAATTCTGCTTATGATGAACTTTGCTGCCTGCTGTCCAGAACGATCCCCTCCTTCCTTAGCCCTAGTGTTTACTTATCTCCAAGAGGACTGAGTCAGGTAGAAAGAAGGCAGAGTTATGCAGCTTTAGCAAAAGCTTTTAGCACCAGTTACTGTCCAGCAGCAAGTAAAGATGCTGTCAGCACTGCAGTGTTCAAAAAAAAAAAAAAATCACCCATATGGTCAGTTTCAAAAAATAATGCTCAAAGCAACATTAAATGCAGTGTAAAGTGACCTTGAAAAGTACTTTTATAAGAAGTCAAGTGCATAATGTGGAAAGTACTGAGAGTGTGCATATCTTGACATCTCTAGCAGTGTCAGGGGCCTCTGCTCTGATCCCTTTCCTCCTGACTTTGAGGGTGCAAGGGGAAAAAACCACTCCTTCTTCAAAGTCTTCCTTTTATCTCTACCCCATCACATTGTCCTCTGGGGTAGGAGGAGGGGGAGTGGCACAAGCAGACAGGACTGACTTTTTATACATCCACTACCTCCTCTGTTCCTGTCCTCCATCCAATTCTCTCTTCCACTACATGTTGTTAGCTTCCTCTGACCTGGTAAGTTTATAATTGAACTGAAGAGTTCAGAATTTTCTAATCACATTTACAATTTACATAAACTTTGCTCCCCATTTTAAATGGAGATTTATATATATATATATAGTTAAGTAGTTATGGAGTGCATTAAAATGAATATAATAGAATGAAGTAATTTTTCAATGATTTATCACTTCTCAGTGTCGTGGGGATTCTGCTGACGCAGTCAGACACTTGCAACCTATCCTTCCATCCGTCCCCATCTAAACTGAATTTACTTTACATGGTTTAGTCTAAAGGTAAAAGCAATGTAGATAATATATTGTTCTAAGAGGACGCATGTTGAGCTGCAAGTGTGGGTGGCAGGCTATTCCCTTGAGTCTCCTCCCTCGACAATTGAGCTGTATATGCTTTCACAGCCCCCCTACCCTCCACACACCATTCTTCCTCCCTTGTTTCTCAGCTTACCACCCTGAGGGCCAACTAAATTTACTGCTTTTGGTTCCCAGGAGTTTGTGAAATGTTGTTCCAATAGACTAACGCAACTCTGGGATGTTTAGCTTACTCTGGGATTTACACTCTGCAGGACCTCATTGCCACTTTCTTCCAGACAGAATGTGACACACATGGTTGTGTGATCAGGGCAGTATCATTTCGCTCCAAAGGGATTTATCTGGGATTAGTGTATAAAAGCCAGTATCTGCGTGATAATGGTGTATGCCTGTTTATAGCTCCGCTATGCTCAGTGTCTTTATCTGAGACATTGAGCACATATCCTTTTGAGTCCCTTTTCATTTTGGTCATCAGTTTAAAGGGGAACTTTTATATTGTTGAGCTAATTTTCATCACATGTTAATCTGATATAAAGCCTCTCTTTGATTTTCTATGTTACAATATTAATGTTTTTTTTTTTTTTTTTTAAAGTAACACAAATTAACCTTTGCAATTTGTAGCTGAGAGGATCCCAGTAGGCATGAAGGTTAGTTTCTTTTATGACTTGCCCCTAATTTACTCCTGCTGGTTCACTCTCATTCTCTCATTCTAACTTCTTCGATCTTTTTCTTGGATCTCTTAGTTGTCCCTACCATGCTCTCTGCAACTATTATTTACAAGCATTGTTAATGCACAATGTTGTGATGTAAAGTCATATGTAGTTTTCACAAGAGAATCCAAACTCATATTGTGCGGTTTTTACTGATAGTTGGGACGATGGTCTGTGCGAGCAAGGTTTCCTAAAACATATTCAAACTGAAACAAATATTTCAACATGAGAAAACTTCTTAATATTTTTTTAACTGTTGCCATATATACATGCTTTTATAGACAGCAGACTAGAATTACAGAGGAATTGTCTTTTAGCTTATTAAGAAATAAAAAGTTCTTACAAAATTGTTTTTTAAATGACAGTTTTGTCAAACTTGAATCATCACAAGATCAGTTCAGACAATTTTCTTCTTCTTCTTCTTCTTCTTCTTCTTCTTCTTATTATTATTATTATTATTATTATTATTATTATTATTATAATAAGGTGAATTTAAGGCATTGGAAAAAAATGAAGAAATTAAAAAACAAGTTTTCACACAGATGTCATCATCAGTCTCAGTGTACAACTAGCATAATTGTTTTTTAAATCATGTAGCAACCTTTCTGTCAACCAAATGGAAAAAAAAAGAGATTTGCATTGAAACAGTTTTTGAAGCAGTGGGATTCTTTTTCAGCATTCAAATACATCATCAGTGATGTGATCTGCTTTCATATAGCATGTTAGAAGTTAACATTTTTGGCATTTGTGACATTTGTCCATCAGCTAAAGTCTGGTCAAAACTGGGTCATGCAGTGTGACAGGATCCAAAGCACATCACCAAATCTACATTAGATTAGCTGAAAAAGAGAAGAATCAAGGTGTTGCAATGACATGGTCAAAGATCATCATGTACTCAAACCAATTTTTCATTTTATTTATGGCAGACTTTTGTTGAGACATGACTGCACAGCAAATCTCATTCATTACCTGAAGTACTTTTCAATGTAAAAGGACCCCATTTTATGAAACTGACCAATTTTACCCTCACACCAACACAAGATATTTTCATTTCCACTATGATGTCTTGCCAAGGTACATAGTGTCTGTCTGCCTCCTTCATCATCTGGGATTGTGCTTTCCTCAGGTACGCCAAAGGCAATGGTCGTGCTTTAAATTCATTATCAGCTGTCTTAAACAGGAGAAGCCAATCTGTCTGAGAGGTGTCTGGAAGGCTCTGTAATGCTGTCATAACAGAATGAGCTGCAGTGAAATGCCAGTACACTCCCTGGAGTGTGCGGTGTGTGTATGTGTGTTTACAAGTACGAGACAGAGACAGTATGTATATGAGGGCAGGAACCTACTGTGCGACAATCCATTTTAGTTGTAAGATGAGTTTTTAATGCCAATGTTAAGGGTTTGGCAGTGTCAAGAAAAGCAATATTTTAGATGCCAAAAAACAATAAAAGTGGACAAAAATTAGATAAGTAAGCTCTACATAACAACAATTGTACCACCTGTCATATAAAATGCTCACTGTTACTAATGATCCAGCTGAAATTTAAACAGTTAAACATTTTTTATTTTTCAGTGGGCTTTGTGCTCTCAGTACAGGCAATATGTATTATAGTTTGTATTATAAACTGCCCAAGTATAAATTTATATTGCTATTACATCAACATGAAATGATCTGTGCCTTTACACATTAAAACAGAGGGGTGGCTCTGAACTCCCAGTCTGCTCAGGATAAACTAATTAACACGGCCAGGGGGCATCTATTTTGACCCGCAAATTCCAAATATTGTTCTAACTGCGACTATCTGTGGGTGTAAGGATCTGAGGATGAAGCTTAGCTTAGCTTAGCCTTGCTAAAAGCTGAGTTTAGCCATGCCAAAAGTTGCTGTCATTTCTGTTGCCACTGAATCAATATTTGAGACTACAGCTCTGCTGCACAGTTGGCTGCACGGAAGAACCGTAAAATGATTTTTCATGAGCAGCTCAGCTCCTTCAGCCTAGCGGTGGCTAGCACCCCACCTGCCATCGCTGTCTTTGGGTTAGCTTCATTTAGATTTTGTCCTGGGGGTACTGTTATTAGAGAGGGAGCAAAAAAAAAAAAAAAGTAGTATGGATGCCAGGTATAACCATAGTCAAAGTTTAGTACATCATAAAATGAAATTACTCTGGTGTGTATATGAACTAAAATAATTTGGAGGAAAACAATGTAAGAAACTTCACGCACTACTTCATGTTCAGAAACCTCAGTATCCATTCTTTGGAGTGTCATTACATTTAGGCCACATTTTTTACATTACTAAAATACACTAAAAGTTTTCCTCAGACAAAATTATAAAACGTCACAATTCATTTTATTTGGTTGTTTTCCTGCATTAACAGTTCAATTCAATTAAATTTTATTTGTATAGTGTCTGTTACAATGTCAACTGTCTCTAGGCTCTTTACAGAGACCCAGAGCATGACCCCTGAGCAAATATCATATACTATATCATCAAATATCATAAACTAAAAAAAAAGAACAGTGTGGTGGACAAAAAGACCACTTAGTTAAACATTAGCACCTTTTTTGGGGGAAAAAAAAACAATTTTAATCTTAGTCTAAACAGCTTAGCGTTGTCAGCTGGTTGCGCATTAGAAGCATCCTTGGGATATTTCAGACATCTGTGATACAAAGGATTACTCATTTAATTCTTTAATTGAAATTCTGTTAACCTCATAGCAAATCCAGTCCATCCAATCCTGTCCGTAGTTTACATCTGTTTCATTCTTCTTCTAAGGTTTACTGCAGTCCTTCCATTTTTTTGTATATAGTAATTATTTAGTTTTTCATTAAACCAAAAATGTGGACAAGGAAGTGTTAGAGAACAAAGAGAAACTGCCATACAAAATGATATTAAGAAGGAAGAAAGAGAAATGAGGACCGAAACAAGAAAAGAAATGTGTGATATAATGAGAGGTCATGGGTGGAAGAGAAGAATATTTAAGAAACCATAAAGTGTAAAGCAAAGATCAAAAAAGATTAAAAGAATGCAGAGGTTTATCACATACAAATTTTTCATTTTGCTGTGTGACCAAGGACGTAAACAGCATTATTGCACAGTAACAACAGACTGAAAACAGCCTTTCACAGCATGATAGAGCCCATACTGTGAGTGTGTGTGCATTTGAGACTATTTGTGTTTGCAAATAATTGGGCCCATGTCTGTCTTGGTCAATCTTTGTTTTGATATTTCAGTACACTAGTGCGTCCATGGTTTCTAACTGAACAGATGCTATCAGAATCATTCGTGTAAGAATTTTTGGAAAAGACAGGATTTGCAGGAGCATCTCCTTCCCTTGTATTTCTGTTTATGTGAATACTGGAGACTTTTTCCTGTGGGAGAAGATGTTGCTTATACAGATCATGCAACTATCCACTAAAATGAAGTCCTAATCTAAAATTATTTAAACAGCCATCATGTGTGCCCTTGTTTTTCTAGATATCTGCTAATGCATGTATGACTGAACCTATAAAAGAGATAAGTACATTAACATTGGAATCCAGACACATCTAATGAGATTACTGTGATTAATGATGCCAATAGCAATACCATTAAGAATTGCTATTAGCGCCATTAAAATACAGTATATTTAAATAGATGTATGTGTACCTGAAAAAAAATGATGATCCTATTTTATATGCTGTACCTTGCTGTTTTCCGTTTAATTCCATTTGACAAACATGTCATAAACTGACATTATCCATGACTTGCAGCCGTGGGACATGTGTTTCTGGAAGTTAATGAGCTGCTAAATTCCACTCTGGTGTCTTCAGAGTTGGATTAGTTTAAAGTGGAAAATTAGATCAGTCCAAACAGCCACCTGCAGTTTCTGCGATGTCAGTACTGGCTGATCAGGTGGCCTTAACAGCAGTTAAGATTTTCAAACGTAGGTTTGTGATGAACTTTGTGCATTAGTTGTTTTTTGTTTGTTTTTTTTCTATTTTTTAAAATTTTAAATGTTGTCATATTGGTGGGAAAATTTGATATTTTTCCACATTTTCTTCGAAGTAACAATGAACAATTAACTAAGAAGCATTTCACATAGACACTTCCAGCTTAATTTGGAAGATGAATATACTTATTTGATATATTGTCACCATCTCATTCAATAATCTAGATCCTTCATTGCTCTGATGACAAATGTGACAAAATATTTAAGCAGCATGGATGATGATGGTATGTGTTTATACTGCATATCATTAACTCCTATTAAATGCATGCAGAAATGTATTGGTCCCAATAAACGTCTGGATAGGATGGTGGTGTTGACTACACTGTGGACAGGAGATGATGCCATTCAACTGTCGAATGTGCACCTCACGTACAAGTTGCCTTTTCCCATTCAGCGCCACCATTACGTATTATACAACAAGCAAACTGAAATGATACAATCATCTCTTCATTTTCGTTTGCTTTTTTCTTTTGTTTCTTCTCTCTTGGTTGATGTCTTCTTCTTATATTTTTTGGCGGTTGACAAATGGTGGTGCAGTGCTGCCAGCAGGTGATTTGGAAAGGTAGTCCATGCCCCTGTCTCTATCACCGTAAGTGGAGACGCGATGGCTGAAAGAACCAAGGAGGGGGTCAGCCCCCTTAAAATTCTAGTCTCCTAATTAAACCCCGGGACCCAGACTAGTGGAAACACACCTTTTAGCACCAACCTCAGCTCTGTTATCGTGAGGGGAACCATCTGTGACACAGCCGTGTGGCAATCGATCAAAACAACTTAACAGCACAGTGATTTCTTCAGATGAAACATGATAAGAAGTGTATGTTCATTAAATGAATGCCAAGTGGAATCTGGAACCATCCATCCCTTATCTATACATGCTTCTTCCTATTCAGGATCATGCGGGTCTGCGAGATGCTATCCCAGCTCTTTCAAGTGAATAGGCAGGTCGCCAGTTCATTACAGATGTTGGAACCTTCCATGACCTTCCTCTAAAAACCTAAATAAAACATGGAGAAAGGACGTGAGCATGAAGCTCAAAGAAGCTCAAGTCTGTGGTATATGTCATATTTCAAATAATGACGTGATTGCCAGAAAGATGCCAGACTATCACTTTAATGGACCGATCTTCAAATGAAACCATATAAAACATCTATGAACAATAATTTGAAATACTTTATTAACTCATGTAGAACTCGTGCAACATGTTTGCCTTTAACTTTTAAGTTTGGAGTGATGCACACTTTTCATCAAAATTTGCTCAAGGCACTCAAACTTTTATAGTTAGCTTTAATAAGATAATTTGTCTTGGCTAAAGTGCATTTCCAGGGCTGAATCATGGTCTTATTATAACTAAAAAGACAACTAAATTATTTTATAAAGACAGTGTAAAATGAATGACGGTGGAGGTTAAGTATTTTACATTAAAAGCAGAAGGTTAACCCTACCAAATGGGTTCAGTTTCATCTCTCTAATTAATTTAAAGGCAGAGCAATAAAAAAGTTTTTTTATTTTGTTTTTTTTTTTTTCAAGCAAATGTTTTAAAAGGAGACCTTAGGTCTGAATGGGCCATTAGCACTGTTGCTGGCTCAGCTGAGGTTAAGAGATATTTTTATTGTCAGTTCCCTGCATATTCAGGACATACAGAGGAATCAAACAGCTGTTTCTCCCTCAAAATCACCAATGACCTCCTCACTGCAGCTGATTCCGGTTTACTTTCCATCCTCTGATCTGAGTCCGGCCTTCGACTGGATTTCTCACCCCATCCTTTGCCAAAGACTCTCCTCCTTAGGCATCTCCAACACCCCCCTTAACTGGTTTCACTCATACCTGACAGGCTGCAACTCAGGTCATCCTACTAAGGACCTTCACCTCCAATCCTTCCCCAGTCACCACAGGTGTGCCCCAGGGCTCTGTCCTGGGGGCCCTCCTCTTCATCACTTACCTCCTCCACCTTGGTCAAATCTTCGGTAAATTCAACATTCAACATTCAACTACCTTTCAAGCAAACCAAACTCCACACTCCCTCCCCCCTCCCTTACCTCCTGTCTGTCTGAAATAAAATCCTGGTTCACCACAAACTTCCTCAAACTAAACAGCAATAAAACAGAATTCTTACTCATCTGCACCAAATCCACCCTCTCCAAAGTTAACAATTTTTCCCTCTTCATCGACCGTTCCTTTGTGTTCCCCTCCCCTCAGGTTAGGGTTAGGGTTAGGGTTAACCCAGTCCACTTACTTCCATCTACGCTCCATAAACCGTCCTCCCCCCCTCCCTCACCCCCCACACCACCGCCATCCTCGTCCACAGCCTCGTCACCTCCCGTCTTGATTACTGTAACTCTCTCCTCTTTGGTCTGCCACAAAAATCCCTCCATAAATTACAGCTGGTCCAAAACTCTGCCGCCCGGATCATCACTAGAACTCCCTCTCACCACCATATCAGCCCCATCCTCCAGCAACTCCACTGGCTCCCCATCCACAAAAGGATCATCTACAAAATTCTTCTGTATACATACAAATCTATCCACAACCTCACCCCTCCTTACCTCTCCAACCTTCTCTGTGTAAATATCCCTTCTCGCTCCCTCAGGTCCTCTTCCTCCCTCCACCTCACTGTTCCCTCTCCCCGTCTCAGCACCATGGGGAGCAGGGCTTTCAGCCGCTCTGCTCCCCAGCTTTGGAATTCATTACCACCAGACCTCCGAAATTCAGCCTCCCTCCCCATCTTTAAATCAGGACTCAAAACCCATCTATTCAGAACAACCTACAGCCATTAATCCATTTTTCACTGCCCCTCCCCCACCTTATTTCATGTATGTTGGTATTTTTCAATTCTATTTGTGTTTTATTGTTCTGTTTTATATCCTGTACAGTGACCTTGGGTGTCCTGACAGGCGCTTTTAAATAAAATGTATTATTATTATTATTATTATTATTCACTAAACTGAGAAGAAAGGTGTGTATGTTTTTCTCATGGTTTTGTCTGATTTGTTTAAGAGATCTAAAACATCCCCCTCGACTCGGCTGTGCTGATCAAGCACAGTTCCTTGGTTCCATTCATACTGCATGGAATCATTTTTTCCAATGAATGTTGCATTTATCTCATCCAACTTACATAAAAGCCCCAGAGCAATAACAATAACAATAATGTAGAGCTGTTTACAAAAGTCATTTTACCGTTAAGGAATTTCAAAGGCACTGCTTTATATTGGAGCTGCTCCTTCTCAGAAACGATAAAGGTAAGAATGCATTTCTGTGATGAGCCACCTAAATTATCTCAAATTTCAGTGAAATGCAGTTTGAGTTTCAACAATGTGAGACTGAATACAATATTGAATAATGTTACAACTGACACACAAAGGCACATAAACTTTCAAGTCCACATTTACAAACATACTACAAACTCACAAATTTGTTACCTTTGATAATGCAATGTGTGCAAAGAAAGAAGGAGCATGTAGTTTCCTCTCTGTCACAGTATAGTTTTTACCCAGACACACAACAGACTGGGCAGCCCTACTCAAGACCTGGAAAAGGAGGAAGTGGAGATTATAAAGGGAGACCCTTTAATGTCAGGTTTCTTTGCTGAGAAGATGAAAGAAGAGAGATCAAACAAGTGGTGAAACATGATACAGGAAATGTCATCCCTACAGACACACACACATGCAAACACAACAAACCTGAGCATAGACGTATAAGTGATACCCCACAGGAAAAGAACGACAGTGGAATATGTGCAGGTCCAATTGAGAACAAAAATGTAGCAGCTTTGTGTGAACATTTTTGTGAGTGTCTTTACACGCGGTATAAAGCCAATCTGTAGTTTTCGTACTGATTAGTTAACAGGACAGAATCGGCCTCTGTACTGGGATCTAAAATGAGATCACTACAATAATAAAATGAGACGTGTAGCCACAATATTGCATTTCAGTAAAGATGCTATATTGTCCATATATCTAAATATGTACAGAGGACATTGGTCATGTAGCCCAACGTCTGCATGACCAATGTAGATAGGACCAGCACAACACTCACCCACCCCTCTACTTTTCAGAACATTGTTAGAAACAGAAACTAATATGGCTATATAAGGGAAGGCAAAATGCTCTTGTGTTGCTACAACATGTAGTTGAAAATAGCTTCAGCGAGGCAATGGGTGCTTAGTTGTGAGACATTTTGCTCCAATTTACTTACAAGAAAAAGCTTTGAATAAAAGATAAGAGTTTTTGTTGTCAAAAAAGAAACAAAGTGTTTGGAGATACAGTGTTGTTGTTTTTTTTTTTTAATCTTGTCATTATTCCAGTTGAAGTACCCATGAAAAGTCTGGCTGTAAGTTATGCATTTCCAGTAAACAACAACAACAAAAACAATACATGAACAGTCCAGGTCAGTCCAGAAAACTGAACTTTTCTGGTGGGACCTCAGAAGACACTACTTTTGATCAACTCCGCTGTTTTAGTGTGTAAGTAAGTAAGTAAGTAAGTAAGTATTGAATGCAAAAGTTTTCATAATAAGTGAAATATTCACAATCCTGCACAATAAGTGACAGATAAAACAAACACTAAGAATAAGTTTGTCCAACTAGTGTATAGGTAATATTGACTTACTATATACAGTATATATACAAGTATTGATTTATTTATTTCACTTAATTACACCTGCTTCTTTTTAACTCGATTTTATGATGTATGGTTCTTTATAATTTCTCAGTCATCTGTAAAGCACTTTAAATTACACCGATCTGTGCAAATACCTACTGTATCTATGACTGACTTAGAAGCTGAACCAATATGAAAAAAAAAGTAAAAAAAAAAAAATCCTCTGCAGACATAATCTGTTAATCGGTTCTTGTAATGTGTGTTGTAATGTGGAAATAAAAGGCGCATACTTATAAAGGGCTAGGACAGAGGATAGTCCTGTAATTTTGATTTTGGAATTATTTTTTTCTTTCTGTGCTCTTATGTTTTGTTAAGTTGGTTTCCGTCATGTTGGTTTTTTTGTGTGGTATTGCTGTTGGACTGTTTTGTACATTAAGTTCCTGTTTTATCTTAAATGTTTTTTTTCTGTTTCTGTGTGGATTCTCATTAGACTTCACCTGCTGTTCCTCTCTTTTCTGATTGTCAACACCTGCATCTTGTTAGTCTTCAAGTGTCTCTCATTGTGAGTGTCTATAACTTACTCTGTCTACACTTATTCATTATATTACATGTATTCATACAGTAAATACCACTTTGGTTTTTGCCATACCCATAGTCATTAAAGAGCCAGTTAGATTGTTGTTGTTTTTACTACATTGAAAAGTTCACAGTTTGGACTTTTAGCTGTTACATAATAAGCTCTGGAGCATTTTACGTTGGGGGTGAGGTTTACACTGATTCACATAAAGCTGGAATCCAGGTCTGAAAAAACTGTAATCAGGTTTGGAGTCTGACACATATCTTATATAATTGTGTCTGCTGCATTTGTTGTCAAGCATTTTGCCCTTTCAAACCTCTTGGTGAATATCAAGCAATATACTGTTTTGTTTTGTTTTTTTTCTTGGTTGTTTCTAGCATGTGTTGCTATGCAGCACATGTTTCATTTGACAAATAAAACTTGTGTTTGAATGTTACCCAAAGGTTTTATTATCTGAATGTCATCCACCAACTTTATTTCATAAATGAACACCATCTGCCTTTAGTTTTTGTTGTCAAATCTAAAATGTATACATGGCACAACCAGGTAACTTGTTGAAATCAAGAAGTACCAGAGGAATTATTTATAAATAAACTTGTTTTAGAGAGGGGTACAAGGGGGTTTAGAGCACTACATTTGAGCTCTAATTACTCTGACTCTACACACGAGCATATGGTGAAATGAGCTACTCAACAACACGCAGCACTCAGCTGAATCCTTGTAGTCTCCAAAGGTCACAGGCACCGCCAGGTGCAATCACAGCCCCATACAAACACCCCCTGCCTGTGTACAAGGGTTTGTGAGCATGAACAAATTGGATTGACCTGGCATGTGTCCATTTAAAGGCTTACGCAGATCAATTCAGCATATTCAATTTGTTTTCACTGCTGAAAATGAGGAAATAAATGAAAAGGAAGAAGAGCAAGGAACCATTTAAGGATCCCCTTCTCATTAAAGGGATCATGCGTTAATAATAATTTAGTAATAATAAGTATCAGTTCAGCCACATTGGAGAGGAATATATCTTTGAGCACTGGTACAATAATCTAAATAAACCTAAATAAAAACTGAAAAAAAGGTGAGAAAAAGAAATGTCAACAAAAATGAGTTTTTTGGGGGGCAAACTTTCTCCTTACAAATCTTTCCAGCATCCATCCATCCATTATCCATGCCAGCTTAATCCTCTTCAGGGTCACGGGGATCTGCTGGAGCCTATCCCAGCTCTCTTCAGGTGAAGGGCAGTGGTACACCCTGGACAGGTGGCCAGTCCATCACAGATCTTTCCAAGATGATAAAGGTAATAGAGTACACTCCAGTGTGGGTTCAAGAGGGAAAAAAAACCCTCTAGTTTCTCTTGGTGAAATATTTCAGCAATATAAAGACATAAATGAAATTACACTCAGCTCCAGCTGATTGACTTGGAAGCAGAAAATCCCAGATAGACATGAAGACATGTAAAACAAAGATGCCACACCATTAGATGTTAGATGGTAATCAGTATGAAGAAGGGTCTTTTTAAATACAATATAAACACAATGTGGATACAAAGTCTGAAAATATAAGAGTTTTTACAAATGTGGTTCACAAAATAACCTTTCTCAAGCTGAATTTGATCTGTATAGTTTAAAAGTAGAGTCAGTAAAGTATGATAAATGAGCGTTCATTAGCACTGAAGTCACTGTGTTTGGAAAAGGTCGCCACCATCTTTTCTACCTCAAGTACAAGGGTGTTCTGCTTGTCTCATGTTTGTGCATTCTTCATAATCTGTCATTTGAATACCAAAGCACTCAGTATCTACCATAACTTCTGTACCAGATGTTCAGACTTTACTGTGTTAATCTGTATTAAGGAGACGAGCTCTGTGACAACCACAAACTAAAATGAAAGCTGTGGATTCAGTTAGCTCATTTGTTAAGATCCTGAGATGGATGTACTGACCTTTTACTTTCCATATTTGCTTACTTGTCTTAAAGTAAAACAACAGTGTGGTCATATGTGCCACTAAAAACTAGGGGTGCAACGGTACAGGTGGCTCACGGTACGATCCGTACCGCGGTTTTTGTGTCACGGTTTCGGTACGGAAACCCGCTACCCTAAACCCGAGAGCACTTTCTGTCCCAACTCCAGAAGCCACATCCCTCGGAAGGGCCACTGGCTTCAATAGAACGACTGTTGGGGAGTTCTATGATAATCTGGCAGTAGTCATGGACAGGTGGGAGAATTGATTCTTCCAATGCATGTGTTTTATTCTCTAAAATTAAGTAGTTTAGATTCTTTAAGATTTAATAATATTACTTATAGTTAATATTTGCCCAGTGCTCATTCTCTGGTCTCTGAAAAGTGTATTTGTATTGTAATAGACGCTATACAAATAAAGTTGAATTGAATTGAATAGAGGTATGAGTGCTGTTAGTGGTATTTCCATTTTTTCCCTTAAATTTGGCATTAAATGGTCTTTTGTCAATAAACCTTTGAAGCCCAAAGTTTTTCCCACTGACATATTTCACTGCCATGTAGGAAAGCCAAAACACTGCAGTGAAACCTTTCCAACTGATAATCCTTTAAGTTAGCAGCATGGATTGTTGACACCCACGTCCTGACTTTGTTCTTGTAGAAGACCACAGATTTGCTCTCAGTTATCTGCCATCTTTGATTAGTCACTATAATCTCTGTATATCTTAACCATTTCTGTCTCCCTTTATTGCATTGCATCTTTATTTATGTTGTTGGAAAGCGTCCATGTTGACAAATACTCTGATGGAGGCCAGAATTAAAATATGGGCACAGCTGAAGTGTCATAACATCAGAGCTGACATCAGAGCTGGCACCCCCTACTACCATACATTAATCATCTGACACCGAGAAATGGGTGGGGTGGTGTGTGTGTGTGTGAGGGAGGGGGGTTGATTACAGAAAGCAGAAAGAGATTTTAATAACCGTTGAGGCTGATGGCTTAAAGGGTTTTAGTAGTGAGAGAAAAAAATTAAAAGAAATGACCAAGTGTGAGATTACATAGATTTAGTATAAAAAAAACAGGTTTGACCCACCAGCAAGGACTTCTGGTGTAGATGATGAAAAAGGGAAGAGAGAGAGAGAGAGAGAGTGAAAGGAGCGATGGCCAATAGAGAACGAAAGATGGATAAAATGAAAGCAAAATTTATAAGAAGCAGAGACTGTATGGAAAGATGTGGATGTAACGAGGAGAGAAAAAAGGCTGACATCGGGAGAGTGAAGAAATCAATAAGAGAAAAAGGGGATGGGTATAGTGAGAGAAAATGTAAGAGGATGGATGCAGGAACAGGTAGGGGGAAGGGACAAGAGGATGGATAGATAAACAGACATTGCAAAATAAGACAAAGCATTGAAGAAAAGAGAGACGGATAGGTCATACAAGATTTGGAGGAATCTGACAAGACTAAGCAAGGTGCATTAAGCTTGCAATTATTTCAGATTCATTTTTGGGTGAAATGGGTCTCAAAAGACTGATGAAATATGTATAAATGGAGGGAGAGAGGAAACTATAAGAATGTCCGACATCTGTAAAGCTTAATTTATCAAAGATAATGAGGTAAAAGGATGGTTGGAACAAAAGATCAAAGTGGGAGAGGAAAGGAAAAGGACAGAAGTTGGTTCAGGTGGATGATAGGACTGGCCTTTTTGCTGACCATAAGGGCTGATTGACATAAGCGCTTATGTCAATTAGTGATTGTCTCTAGACACTAAATTCCAGTCTAGTAAAAAGGGAGATTTTCATGATCATCATTAATAATCAAAATGCCAGCAACCCTAAGTCTCCCTCTATCTAATAAATCCTCCCTGATCCACACAGGAGCATAATTAATACCGACGGCAGGGGGGAGGAGGTTAGTGTTGACCGAAAATGAGTTAATAACCAAGTAGTGAAGGAGGTGTGAAACCCTCCTTATTACAATTTTGACTTCTCTATTTTAGAGGATTTGAATTAAGCATAAGTAAATAGAATATCCCACTGGAGTTCATCCATCATACATACTAGTCATAAACAAATCCATGTGTGTGGCCTGGAAAATAGAATGTCAGGAATATATTAAATGTGGCAGGTAAACTGCAACTTTTTTTTTTGCAAAGCTGAATGTGATGAGTCAGAGCATGTAGAAAAGCCATTTTAAAATTTGAATTGCACAAAACCAAAGAAACAAATAATAATAGCACAGCTTGAAAGACATTCCTCTCTACAACATTAATAGAAGAATATTGTATTTATCGCATGTGCACATGTTTGAGTTATACTATGACTATAAATATAAATAAGTCATGTTTTCATTGGTATTTGATGCTTTTAATTACTAGAACTTTAGCTTTTTGCAGGACTTTAATTACGATGTCTCTGGAGCATAAACATAAAGTTATTTTCAAAACATAAATTCAGCATTCAGCAATAACCCTACTACACTGTGAAACCTGGATGAAAGATGCAGTTAAATCTATTGGCTCATTATTTATTAAATATGTATGTCTTTGTATCTTTCTATTCATCCAAACTCTATCTGTTCCTCTTTATTTCCACTGAACATGCATCAGGAATGTAAACTTCTGGTGAAACCACGATAAAGACTTGAGGAATATTCTACAGGATGAAGTAAAATTGTGAATTAGAGCTCTACACAACCCTAGAGAGAGATTAAAAAAGGAGAGAGGGAAAAACTCCACGCTGCAGTGCTGACCTTGACACATTTTTTTTTCCTTTGGGATGCTTAAGTTAAGATTTTATCCAAAGAGCTTAAGTAAGTTGTCCCACATCAGCTGTGAGAAAGATAAAAGCTGCATCTGAAAGTAAAGATGAAGGTAAGCATTATATCAGAGCTGAAAGGAAAGATGAAAGTGCTTGTTGTATTTTAAGGCTGAAAACTTATGGTGTTATGGTTGGATAAAGGGGGGATGCTTTCGAATAAATGCTGTATTTTGTCTTAGTTTGACACTTCGCTACAACAAATGTTTACATGGCTGGTATTGTGAATATCCTATGGCATCTTACTTATCATTCATGCATTTCAGAAGGTGCATGAAATACAAGGCTTCACACTCTGATGAGGTTTAACATCAAAATCCCAAAACCTATTTGCTGTTATTTTTGTCTGGTGTAGTTAAGTACTTAAGGGAGGATGCCTGTTTCTGGCAGACATGGAGTACACGCTGCCTATGATACTGGTGCTGATGGAGCCCTAGTTGGACACAGATTTGTTTAGTCTGATGAGTCTCATATCAGTAACTGCTCCTCCACACACATTTAGAAAATGCAGTAGATGCTGCTGGATTTTACAGAACAATGCAAAGCTGCAGCCTTATTTGGCGCCATTAGGAGCTTGTACAGCTGTCTGTCTTGGGGAGGCTCCGTCCATGTTGACTCTGGTCTTATTCCCCTCCTTGTTACAAACAATTTTAAACTTGAAATGAATAGCAGGTTGCCTCCAGGTGAATGATGTAAAGGTAAAGACTGCACGAGAAGATCACATATAACTTCAAATTTACATAAGGTGGAAGCTTGTTACTGTGTAAATAGAAGGAATTTGCCTTTGTTTTCTGGTTAGGATGTAATTACTCCAGTACAGCCTACTGTTCAGTATTCATACATCAACTTTTTTCTGCCGTATTAATGTTCAGAATCTATTATGATAACGTGTTGTTACACTGCTAATTGGAGATATTTCTTAAATCTCAGATTTATGCACATGTGGCCTAATTGCTTTAGGCTGGTTTTACTAAACAGCAACAATTTGAGTCTAACCTTGCCACTGCAGTTCAAGCTGAATGTGACTGAAATGGTGCAACAAGCACCAGTTTAGCTGAACTGCAGTTGAACTGGTTGGAAACCGGAAATACAGTATGTCTCATTCATATGAATGAAATTCATAACTATTGTTTTGCCCTGACATACAAACAAGACACGAGCTTCTAAACTGTTGCATGATATTGCAATTTAACAAAGGAGCCAAAGGTTGAAATGACAAATACAGTTATTAATTAACATCAGCAAAGGTTCAACAACACAGACAAAATTTGTATTTTTGAACCTAAACCATCAAACTCTCAACTGACTTCTGAAAAAGAAGCAGTCATGTTTCCCTACCATCCCCTCCCTCCAACAGCAGCTATGGTATATACTTCACAGATACTTGGTGCGAAATTATAAAGCCATGAAAGATTACAATAGCCAGGAAGCACAGAGATATCGCAAAAAATTCTTTTCAGGGAACTTAGAGGTGCTGACACTGTGAACTGCAGTTTCAGTGCAGTGTGATGTGACCTCAAATCCTAAGCCCCGCTGTTGTGATTTCACCTTATGAGAAGCAGTGTGTAAACTGAGCGACACCTACAGTTATACTGCGCTATGCCATGCTGTGAAAACCAGACTGCAACATCACTTGAGAAACACCATTCTTGTCGTAGCTTGTGACCCATTTAAGTGCTGCCACTGAAAGCAGCAAAAGATTGTTGTTTAAACATGCCTGAATGGAGACCGAAGTGTCCGTCGTTTTGTTTTTGTCTCCTTGGATAGGTTCAGCAGCAGCTCGTACAGCCAAATGGCATACAAAGAGATGTGGGTAGAGAAGACTTTAAGCAGCACAAGATGATTTTATCCACATGAAATCCCAGTTGTTATTTTTTCGCCCAAGGGAAGATCATTTCTTCATAAATGATGCTAAAAATAATAATGGGCAATCCAAAAATAAAGATACCAAGAAGCAGTGTTATATGCATTCATAATGTAGGTAATTCCTTATATAGGTTATTAGTGATCTGGTGTTAAAAAGGCTTTTTTGCCTTTTTTTTCTTTGGTTCTTTTCTTTTATGTTGCTGAAAAATACCTGAATAATATATAATAATAACTGTTATTGAAAAAGCAGGCCAGTAATCTCTACTCTCCCTCCCAAGGAGTCACTCCGGGGTCACACATGACTATTTGCTTTTTTATCATCATTGGGAAAAGTCTTAATGTTTCATCACAATACTCCAGACACTGTTTCCAATAACTTGCACCCACATGCACGTACGCGCATACACACATCCTCACTCTGACTAACATACTCACTTTAACTAACCCACCAGGCTTGCTGAGAGTCTTGATTAAAATTTCCTCCATGTTCTGCTTGACTTGGTGGCATGCTGAATAATGTGTGTCCACACAGCTGTAGAGCTTCCTCACAGAGAAACTAACAAAACACACACACACACGCTTGGCAGAAATCTTCAGGTGTGTCAAATTCCTCATTTGCATGTGAAAATGGGAAAATACCTTTCGCAAAAATGGCTTCCTTGTTGTCCACTGAGCTGTAGAGGTTATGGAAATAATTTTCTTTTGTCTTCACAGGCCAGCCGGAAACAGGAAAGAAAGGCTTTTTTCCTCTAGGCTAGAAAGACATGGAAACAGAAAACGGAATATAACGCGCATGGATATGCGCGTGTGTGTAAAGGTTTTAGGAAAATTTAGTGTTTTTGATTTTAATAACAACTATTTTTATTTTCCAGTTTTTCTGAATACAAAGAGAAAATGCAGAGACCTGGGGTCTTGTGTACAAAGACTCACATGGATTTCATAGAAAACCTTGCATACGTGTGAATCCACCCACATTCCCTTCATACGTCGCGACCAACATGGAATTGAACGCACATGCATGAGCACAACACTCCATCCTGTCTCCTCCCAAATAGACCAGTTTGAATATGATAAGGAGTATAAACAGACATGGGCGACCCGCTCATCCAAACAAAGAAAATGGCAAAAGCAAGCAGAAAAGGGAGAAATTTCATCGCGTGTGCACTGAGACACTTCTTTTTGAAGTTGAGGCCAAGAAAAATATTTCATTTGGCACTCTGTCTTCTGACATGAACAGTAAAAGAATGAAACGGAGTGAGAGGTGTGATGGAAGCCCTCAGCGCAGTGGGCTCAGAAAACCACACTGTTAATGATCCAAAAAGAAGGAAACTCAGACAGAAAGGGAGAGGTGAAGCGGAGAGCGGCTGTACACCGGCAAAGGGTGGATGATCTCACACCATTTGCGCCACATTGTGTAGGCACAATGGCACAATGATATTAGAGCACCCCCCGACCCCCCACTTTTTCCTCCAGTCCTGTCAAGGCAGCGCCACCAATTTCTGAACTGCCCAATCACCTGCCCTAAGCCTGCCTGAGTCTATAGACGTCTGTGTTCCTGGGAACAGTCTGTGGGTTGGTGAGGGGGGTTAACAGCCATAGCTTCAGTGGATAACCATTGTCACCTGATGGCCAATTGAATAGTTATACATCTCATGAACATTCAAAGGTGGATTTTACAATGATTTCAATTTTAAATGCATCACTCCCCAGAAGCCAGCCATCCTGCACCCTACCAACTTGGAGCCTCATCCCCACCATGCTGTTTGTAAGATAAACGAGTCATGAGTTGATCCAGGCCACCTTGCCACATTATTAGTCAGGCGCATTTGTGCATCACATATTAATTGCACGTTTATGGAATGGAAATTCTTCCAATTAACATTCACAAACTCGTGTTCGGATGGCACCTTTATAGCAAAGTGTGTGCAGCCAATCACCCAAGAAACCCAATGTTGTCAACATTTGTAAAGGAACAGGGAATGTACAGCTTCCGTCTCTCCAAAGTCGGACCCAACTCGCACAGACCTCTGTGAGGACAGCCCTTGTAAATCTAAAATGTCTGACGGTTGTTATCATCATGGGCTATAAAAACCACTGTGGTCTCTGAAAACCCATTCCCTTCTGATTCTGCCAAAGCTGTCATTATCATAGGCTATGGGTTACATCATTTTACAATTATATTTTATATGATCTGAATAATTGTTCAATTGATAAATTGTTACAGTTAAATTGGTAAGGCTCATGTGTCTACATTAAGTAAATTATTTAATGATTGATAAATTGATGATACCTGAAATGAGTAGAGATGGAAGGATTTGATTGGAATTAGTTAGCATCATTGACTAGCATGAATTATCCATCCATCCATCATCTATGCCAGTTTAATCCTATGCAGCATCACAGGGATCTGCTGGAGCCTATCCCAGCTCTCTTCGGGCAGAAGGCAGGGGTACACCCTGGACAGGTCACCAGTCCATTGCAGGGCCACATGTAGATGAACAACCACCACGCACACTCACAATCACTCCTATGGGGGATTTAGAACCACCAATTAACCTACCATGCATGTCTTTCCGGAGGAAACTCCGTGCAGAAAGGCCCCTTCTGAGGTTTGAACCAGGAACCTTCTTGCTGTGAGTGCTAACCACCAAGCCACCGTGCTGCCCCAGCATGGATTGAGTCAAGCTAAAATAGAGCTTGACTAAGCTAAGAGAGCTAAAATTAGCATGTTCCAACCAAGTGCCTGGTTGTTTGTTCCACCCATTTGCCCATTTTTGACTCAACTAGGGGTTAGGCAGACTCAGCTCCTGCCAATATGACAATGACTAGCACCTTCAAAACTGGGCCTCAGAACCACTTTTCAGAAACCAATGGATGATGTCAGAGAAGGGCTTTTGACAGTTCCTATATTACAGCCTATGTAATATAGCCTAACAGCCTAATCAAAAGAGAGCACACAGAAGACTTTAATGGCATTATTGACAATAAAAAGAAAAAAAAAAGAATAATTGGCAAAGAGGTAACAGATGAGTTTTTCTTACCCAACTGCTTTGTGTATGTCTCAGTCCCTCTATCTGTCACTGTCTACCTCCCCATAGGGAATGTTGTTGTTTACAAATAATGGCAGTCACTTCAGTACCCATGTTGTGCCATACGTGGTAGATTTCATCTATTTTCATACTTTTTCAATGGCATCATAATGGCATCATAATTCAGTTTATGTCAACCAGCAGAACATAACTGATCAGATTCTGATCTCTTGGAAAGAATTGTTTTTTTTTTCTTACATGTATATTGTCTCCCTCCTTTGGTTCTTCTAAGGTTAGTGGTTAAATTATACCAATAACCTTAAGCCTCTGTTGTATATAATTTCAGAAAACATTCTGCTGCAAAGATTAAGATTATTTAAAGTTCTTAGTTGCAGAATGTGAGGGATTGTTTTCTTTTTTCAAAGAGTCTTTTGGCTGTAGTGGCCTTTATTTAGAGTGGACAGAGAATGGAGAAGACACACAGCAAAGGGTTGCGGGCTGCGAGTCAAACCTGCAACTGCTGCATGAGGACTGTTGTCTATGTATGAGGGCTGTCTGCCCAGCTGCCCAAACCACAGAGCTACCCAGTGGCCATGGAGTGTTTGGTAAATGAAGCAGTGCATTAAAAAAAAAAAATTCCAGTTTAATAGAAATAAGAACATAAAGACAAATAAAAAACTTATTTTTATATGTCTTTTCAAATGTATTTATGCTTTATATATTGGGCTGGAGCTTTAAAGCATTAATTTTGATTGATTAATTACAGAAAAAAAATAAATAACCTAATTTCTAGTACAACACTGGTGCACACACTCCAGCCCAGTAGGTGGCAGTAATGCCTGAATTTCATTTAGCGCTCATCTTCAGCAGAGGATGCACAGGATGCATTGAGTGACAGTCATGGAGGTGAGACCGCATTGTTTGTCTTGTCGGTGGAAACTTTCCTGATGGCGGTTTTTGTATCACCGCACCACTTTAAGCCTATCAACTCGCTGAAAAACATGTCGCTGCAAGCGCAGACAACCGCTATGGCCTATATGGTGAAACAACACTTTTTATTAATCTGTTTGACCATTTAATTTGCCAAAGATGCTTTGTTTACTATTTTTAATAGTCAGGATTAATGGGATTTACTTGAGTTTGCACTAATCTGTGAAAGTAGTTCTGGAAAAGCTGCTCTACTGTTTATTTCTGCTTTTATCACTCTATCCATACCTTCCAGTGAACATTTAAACAATGATGTACAACTAAACTTTTGTTTAAGATATGTTTACCTAAACACAAGCTGCTGTTTGTTCATTTCATGATACGCAAACACACACACGCACATGCAGTGTTCGTCACGGATAGCTATCTTAGTGAACACATAAGAACACATGTCTGTGCCTCATACCCATCTAGCAGGCGCACTGTTGCACATCACAACAGCCTGTGTGAAAACCAGAGAAAGGCCTGGAGCTGCCTTATAGCTCCATTGCTGCTTGATGATGCTTTAACTGTATCACTGCTGGCCTGACAGCTATCAGTGCTCATCTTGGTGTGCAGCCTGTGCTCTTTGTGGGAAAGACAGTAATTGCACTCATTCTAAATGCTGGCTTGAAAAGGCTAATTTCAGAGATCCTGCCACCAAACAGTAGTTGCTCCTTTGTGTGGAACTGCATTTGTTGTCAGGAGATATACATCTCTTTACAAACCAGACGAATCAGTCTGCTCTCAAGGACAAAATGCCCACATCATAAAAAAGAGTCATTTTAATACAGACTTGGTCCAGTTTCCTCCTGCAATCCAAAGACATGCATGTTAGGTTAACTGGTGAGTCTTACACCCCTTTTCTTCAGATGGTGGAAGTACCGCTAAAGTGTAGAGGGCTGACAACCCATTAGATCTATCTGGTCACATCTTCTCTCACTGATTGAGTTGGAAATTGGAATAAACATGATTTGTCTCTGAAAGCAGTATTAATTGACTGTTTATTATCTGCCGTTGTTTTTTTGCCCAGTGATGACCTTCTACCTGTCTAGGTTGTCTCGCCATCTTATTTACTGTCATCTAGGAAGTGTCTGCGTCATCTGTGACCATGAACAGAATGAGGATGGATGGATATAGCTAGCTTTACTCAATATAATATCCACTTAAACATGAGACTGTTGTTTGTGTGTGGCAAGTGTAGTACCTGTGTGCGTGTGTGTAGGTGTGCGTCTTTGTTTCCAGATTCAAACATATGTTTTGGCAGGCATCCACCATGATAAACTGTCCTTGAGCAAAACATGAAGCCAGTTACAGCTGCTGGATGCTGCCCTGTGGCTGATCTTGACTCTGGGCCTTCTTGCTGAGGTTTTGAGGGGAAAACATCCATCCATCCATCCATCAATCCATCCATCCATTATTTATGCCCTCTTAATCCTATGTAGGGTCACGGGGATCTGCTGGAGCCTATCCCACCTCTTTTTGGGCAAAAGGCAGGGGTCCATCCTGGAGAGGTCACCAGTCCATCACAGGGCTATATGTAGACAAACAACCACACACACTCACAATCACTACTACGGGCAATTTAGAACCACTAATTAACCTGACATGCATGTCTTTGGACTGTGGGAGAAAGCTGGAGTACCTGGAGGAAACCAACGCAAGCATGGGGAGAACATGCAAACTCCACACAGAAAGACCCTGCTGAGGTTCAAACCAGGAAACCTTCTTGCTGTGAAGCAACAGTGGTGATTTATTTATTCATTTTTCTGTGGGGTGTTATAAAGACACATATTCATTACTTGAGTGGTGTCTATGTTTTGTTAACCTTTAACAAAAAAAAAAAAAAAAAAAAAAAAGCAAAACATTCATGAGTCATTCCAGTGAATCAAGTAACCAAATAAAAGTTGAGTAGACACAAAAACAATGCATTCAATATCCCTAGGATAAACGAGTGTTGCAGTTTTACAAGTGCAACTTTTAACTGCACACAGCTGTAAATCTGAAGAGCATCTGAGAAATTTGATTTCAGTTTTATGGTCTCTCTACACTTTTCAAGGGTATGCGTGCACAGATTACTAATCAGAGAGATGAAACATATAACATACAAATTCCTGACTCTTGCCAGTTATTGCAAAATGCACAAAGCAAATTCGATCCAATTTGAAATGTGAACATGTAGCACTTTCGAGCTTGGCCAGGGTTATGTCAATTATGAGAACCAACACCCTTTTTTTCAGTAATCATATTCCTTCATATCATCGTTTTTTAATTAAATTCAAACTATACAAAAATAAAAGTGAAAAATGAATATACACAAGAATTTTAAAAGACCCCTTAATAGTTACCATTATGGAATATGACATCAAAAATACTCTTCTAAATCAGCTATGATACAATTACAAACTTTATTCATTAATTAAATTAGTTAATCATGGTTCAAGAAAAAACAAATGGTAAAAAAGAGAAAATTATACTGTTGTCTCTATCTAAGATGTTGAATCAATTTGAACAAACTCAAGGTTTTTTTCCTGCAAAAGTACAGTATAGTGAATGTTTTAGCGACAATTCCAAATGGTGACAAGACTAAAGTTGGTTTTAACTTGAGAGAAACAGTTTATGCAATATCACAACGTGTGAAAGCAGAAAAAAAAATTCAAAGCTCGTCCCTTTATCACATAGCTTTGGTTTTGTGAGCAGGCATGAAAATCCCTCACCTTTCAGCGAAAATTTGCCGTTTTGAAGTCAAAAAGGGTAACCTACGTGAATCGTGTAGATTTTTTGTTGTGGTGGTGGGGGGGGGTCAGAGTCGGGAGATTTTTTTGTTTTTTGTTTTGTTTTTTTAGTTAATTGAGCTAATAAGCAAACTGAGCACTTCAGAAATCAGCCCTTTAAATGACACTTGGACGGTCAGTAAATCCTGCCCAGAACCAATCAGGCCAAACTGTTAAATTGTTCCATTATTCCAGTCATATGAACATTCTTTATTCATGTGTACTTGGAGTACTCGGAGGTTACATTGCTAAGCGGGACTAGAAGCAGGAGCTAGTGATATCCACGTCAGGGACAAGGCAGACGAGCGTACTTTCACATTTACTACCTACATTTAATAGTGGATTGAATTTGGTGAGTTATGGTTTCGTTTTCATACTTTGCGGTAAAACAAAGTTACTGTCGTTCGCTACAGCTTGTGTTGAACACAGGCTTCTTTCTACTATCTCTCTAATTGGTGAATCCATGTCAGGGACGTGTGAGGATGATAGTCACGCGAGGGCTGAGAAGGCTGAAGGTGAAGTTGTAAACTCTAGATACCCTAACCCAGTGGTGCAAACTATGGTACTCGTACCACCGGTGGTACGCGAGCACGCGAGCGCTCTCTGGTGGTACGCAGGGAACGTCATGGCTTTCCACATTTTTTTCCACATTTTCACTTTAAAAAAAAAAGGAAACATGCAATGCATTATAAATACAACGTTTTAAATGAAATGTGTAGCTTGAGGTAATTAAAATTGTGTCGTTTAAAAAAATATTTGTTGGCATATTCAGTTGCAGTGCAGATGTTACAACTTTTGAGTGTGTTTATTTTGCTCTGTATGAGAGTATGAGTATGTGAGAATTGTTGGACAGAGTTGTAAATGTCTGATTCAGTAAAGTAACAATTCAGGAAATAACTAACCACAATAAGGAATAAACATCTCTCCTGTGTGTTTAAAGCTTAATTGAGAAGGCATATATGGACTATATTTTAAAATTGGTTATCATGGTGGTACTTAGAGAGTTGAACATTTTCTCAGGTGGTACGCAGTATTAAACCTGAAGTATTTCCTCCGCACCACCAATTCCCACTTCTCACCTTTTTAACCCCTAACCTATTTTCATGTCTGTGTCAGTCATTAGTGTCTTGCTATATTAGTTGCTAGTTGCATGGCGGGTTACTGTGGAAAGAAACATCTGGAGGAGGGTCACCAGAGCAAATATGAGAATAGAGGTCAGGAATGTTATGAGAATGGTTCTGATAATAGAGCTAGGAAGAAAGCAGTTGTTTGCACAAATGCGTTGGTGTTTTGAGTAAGTCAGAGTCAACATAATGTGAATGTATCACAAGAAAAGATAACTTCCACTGCTTTTCCCTCAGCTGTCCTGCTGCTGATACCAAATACTGTACTATAACATAAGGCCAGCATGGGTGTTTATTAGCACATCACCAAAAGAAGCTAAGTGCTACTCAGACACTTAAATGCATGAAGTGTTCTTCAGACTTGTTTGAGAAAGAAACAGAAAATATACACTGGTAGAGATGGAAGAAGTCTGTCTATCATTTACAACCACATTAACTTCAGACACCACATTGACACATCTCAATTGGATTCTAGAATGCTGCCTTATAGTTGTTCTTGACACACTGTTTTTCATTTTTAGATTAAGAAACCAATATGTACCATTTTCTGAAAGGCAAACCAGAGGGACAGTAGAAGCATTACTCTCAAATTCTACTGCAGCCAGTGAGCAATGAGGAAAGGCTCACTATTAAATCCTTAAAAGCTGTCACTCTGCCCATTCCACCATGTCATGTGGAAGCTTCCAAACTCTAATGATGCCAAGCCTAAACTCCCAATAGTTGACAGATGCTCTTCCCCATGTTGTGCACTTCATTAGTGTGAAAATTAAGTTCAAACCTCAGAAAAATCTGTCATTCCACCATGGTAGTGTTTTATTTTTGAAAGAACATGTGATAATATATGATACAGATCACTAGCAAGGGAGTAGGAGAAGGGTTATTGGTTGATAAATGGATGAAGGAAGGACAGAAGATGAAAGGGTGCATGGATGAAGGATGGATGAGAGAGAGGGAGGATGGATGAACTGACACAACATGGTTCGTGACATTGACCATTTTTAAAACCGCAAGCAAGAAATATGCAGGATGCACAACTGCACAAGCTGCATGATGCAAAAATACCTAGATGGTGTTCCTTTTTCAAAAAATGTCCAGTATGCAGTCTCCCTTTCACAGCATATACCACAATGCACTGGGCCCCAGTGGAAGCTAGTCACAGACATCATGTGGCTGGTTTTGGAGGTGGCATACAAAGTACTCATGGTGATTATCATTCTAGTACAAAGTACACAGCACGTGGTTTTAAAAACAGTTTTTGTTTTAAGAAGTTACACAATATAATATAATAAACCTGCTGTCTGTGGACCATTCACCATTTATCCCCATGCTTTCAGAATAGCAATCTATCTATCTATCTTATCTAACTATTTTTTCCCCATATCCAGTTTCACAGTTGAAATGAAGAGCTGGCTGTTGCAAAATACTCAAACAGTAAAAAGCAACTTAGCAGCTAGGCTATGTGCCAGGCACCAGTAAACATCAATGTTTCTGAAAACATGACAGTACATAATACTACCAGATAATTGTGCCAACAGTCTGCTGGAAGTTGATGTATCATTGTTTTCCACCAGGAAATGCTGAGCTTAACCTCTCACATTTAAGCAAGACGAACTCTGAAGCCTGAGACCCACAGGACGTGGAACAGACGTGGAACAGAGACGCCACGCCAGCTGCTTAGGATCGCTGCTATTCAAGTCAATGAGAGTGGTCGCACTGCAGCGCCCAGAAGCACAGACGGGTCAAGTCTCTTTTTTCACCTGGCCTGTGGTAGACTGCGTCACACAGCACATCAGGCTGGCAGCAAGTCGGACCCAAAAATGGCAAAGAGAATCCAGCGAAGTTTCAAAATAAAGCACCTAGCAAGGCTCCGATGTGTACATTGACAGTAAGTTAACCTGCGGAGACTGTGGGTAAACACCTCAGAGGGTTTTAGAAGAGATTTAAAGCACTTATAAGGAAAGGTCAGTTTGTAAGTTAAAAAAAAAAAACACATTTTATTCGACAGTAGTCAGCCTTTTTCAATGTATACTTCTGTGACGAACAAGACATACAGATAGAAGTAATTAAGAGCAGACTCCCACACAGCGGTCACGTGATCTCAAATCTTCTGGCGAGTTTATTATCAATGTCGATTCAGCTGAGCTCTTGCCAGCACTTCTCTCTAAGTCACTTTCTGTGGGACTTGAGGCCGCGCCACAGCCACTTTAAAAATCAGACTCTGGTTTTCGTCAATATTTTACATGACCTCAGAAAAAAAACAAATTATTGCATTTATGCTATTGAAATTGTAGTTTGAAATGTATGAAAACATCTCAATTTTTCTATTCTTTAAATTTTTCTGATGCTATCTTAAAAACAGATGAATCTGTTGTTTCGGTGTCTGGCATATTGGATCAGCCTGAAAAGCCCCTTGCCAACCACCTGAAAGCAGCCACTGTTCATGGCAGAGTGGGACATACTTTGATTGGTACATTGACTGCCTTCCCTGCATGCATACTAGGACAAAGTAAACGGGATGTTGAGCGGCAGCCGTAGCCTGTAACTGCACATGTAAACCAAACTTGTGCTTGGGTGGCATGTAATATTCGTTGGCGGGATATGTACCGTTAGAAACAAAACTCACAAATTAACAAAGCAGAGAGTGATTTATTTTTATCCGCATTTTCATGGTGGTTGGCAAGCCACGCTGTGGTTCATTTTCAGCTGTCATGGAATGCGTATCATAAATATTGTTATAGTGCGACTATAAACAGGGGCACTCCCTGAGTCAGTAGTGAAAAGGGTCATAGACATGTTAATGCTTTATTTCTGATCATTAATTTAGTAATATTCTGACAGCTGAAGCAGTTGTTTTATTTTGATGCATTATGTTGTCTTTCATTCTTTCATTCACATCAGTGTGAATATAAGACAGACTTTTAACTGCTTCAATAATGAGATACAATGGCAAAAGTTTCTATTGCAATTAGTCACAGTTACTTGTCCTCAGTAATTGGCTTACTGGTAGCACTTCCACCTACTATACAGGAGGTCTGGGTTCAAATCCTAGTTGCATCAGGAAGGGCATCTGGTATAAAACTTGTGCCAAATCAACCATGCTGATTGTTCTGCTGTGGCGACCTCCAGTAGGGAGCAGCTGAAAGCACAAGTCATGTTCTCAGTCATTAGTCGAATGTGCGAATGCTATCATCTATTTTTCATTATGATCTTACATTTTTGCTGTTACCACATCAGCAAACCTTTCCCACAGGACTCATTTAGGATACCATCTGATTAGTATATGACCTATTTGGGACACTAGGAATGCAGGAAACTAAAATGGTCCCACAAGGAATGATGAATTAGTACCCACAATTTTCTTAAAAGTAGTCTATAATGGAATTAATAGCTCTTTGTCCTTCAAACATATATGGTTGGCCTTGATAAATGGACCACTCATGTGTACTTGAATTTCTTAATACAGGCACAAAATGAGTCTCTGAAGAGGACATATAGTACGTCTCTCAAGACAAGATATAGGAATTTTTGCTATTGTTCACGAGACATTTGCAGGTCAAACAAAAGGAAGGACCAGAGGGAAGGACAAAGATAAAATTCAAGAGGATGAGAGTGAAGAGAGAAGATTAGTCAGCTTATAGGTTTTAAAACAGGTATCTGAGGAGATGAGGTCATCTCAAGAGTTGCAGGGCAAGAGAAAGGGAGGAGGAGGAAGAGTGTGAACAGGAATCCATTATGGCATTCAGTAAGCTTACTCTCTTCACTCCTGCCTCTTGGACTCCATACCACATCCCAACACACACATACACACACACACACACACACACTCCAGTATCGTAACCTTCCCTGAGGATTCGGCATACCAATTCTCGGAATTGATTTTGATGGAGACATGTGTAGCTGTTGAGAAAGTCTCACTTTAGAGAAAGTGGACCAAAGCTTTAATACAGACAGACATGTAGAGCTTAGTCAATGTCTATGTGTCAGGGAAAACAGAAGAGAGGAGGAAAATGAGAAAATAAAGCCATCACTGGCTTCCGTTTTGTGTGTGTGCGCACATGGTTGTGTAATTTTTCTCCCAACATAGCAACAATGGTATTAAAGGGGGGGGGGGGGGGGGGGGGGGGGCTAGAGAGTCTCTGTGTTAAGTGAAGTCAGTGCCATTTAAACAGGCAGATGCGACATTTGATAGAAGGCAGACAGGGGCACAAGTAGGCAAACAGACGTGCACTTGTAAGCTTCCTCCAGCACAGACTGCAGACAGGAGTATTTGCACATTTACAAATGTGACATTTTAGATGAGGGTTAGGAATGAATAGAAACAATTATAAACTAGAAGGGAAATGTTCCTCTGCAAATGTGACATAAAAGTAAGTGCTATAAAGAGGCAGAGTCTTAAAAGATTAGAACACCTTTTTGGATCTTTTTGAAAAACATTGCTTTTAACAGGTGAAGGCAGAGGCAAAGTTATCCATCACTTTCTGTGGCTGCGATGTTCTCAGACATGTGTCTAACTAATGGGCTGCAAATGGAGAATATGTTCATTGGTTTCCATCATGTACACAAGAATTTGCAAGCTGAACTTGATCTCTCCCATGTGTAAAATTAAGCGTATCAGGAAGGCCAGACCTGGAGACTGTGCAAAGCACAGCAGACTTAATACCATGGAAGTGAATCATTTAGGAGGAGCATGAACTGAAGACAGTAGAAATATTCAAGAAAAATGACAAATTAAATCTACTGCGATTGCTTCAGCAGGGGTCAGAGACATTAATTACTCAACTCAGGCAGCCCCTTTGTCAAGTGCAATGTTCTGGACTGCTGTGGATTTGACATAAAGAAAAAGAAAAAAGAACAACTTTAAAATCATATTTTGACATCCACTTTATATAACAATAAACAAGCACGTCAACTGGCAGGTAGGATGATCTTGTAACTCCTGATTTTCTCTGTTCTTTTCTCTCTTTTCTTTGAACGTCACATTTGAAATTAAATGGAATTGAATTTGATATCACAAAATGATAAACATCGGTATTAAAATATCTTGGAATAGAATGCGTGTGTATATGTATATGTATATATATATATATATACATACACAAACGCACATGGGTGTGTGTGACATATGTAGACCATTCCAGCAACCTAAGCTGACCAAAGTGCTTCAGAGCATTTGAAACAAATACATGATCAATACATAAATACAATAAAACCATGACAATAAAACATTAAAAAGAAAAGTGACACAGTGCTGTGCTAAAAGCCTCTCTGAATAAGTCGGTCTGAAGTTTGGCTTTGAACAGAGACAGGTCAATAATGGTACATAACTCAGCGGGTATACTTGTGTATGGATGGTCCTAAAAGCACTCAGTGTACATACTTTTGATTTCTAGAAACTAAAATAAAATTAAATGGGAACATATTCTCCAGGCACAGTGAGTCAGCCCAGTCTGCCTGGAGACTGGGCTGACTCTTGATACTAAATTGGATTTACTCCATCATGTAAATCTGACATAGTTGTAATATGTAGCTATTTGACAGTGACCGTCAAGGGATCTCCATCCTTGACGGAGACTGTCTAAAATCACAACCTTGGCAGAGCCAGAGAGCCTTCTCTTTTCTCTCGTTAACTTTAAACTTGGAAATGCATTCAGGTAGAAGCCTCATTATGATTCAACAGAGCAGTATGTGGGCGGCTGAGGCTCAGGTGGTAGTGGCTCTTTCTTCCAGTCGCAAGATTGTGGTTTCATCTCCAGCCCTTCAATGTGTAGAAGTGTCCTTGGGCAAGGCACTAAGACCCCACAATTCCCCTAATGTGTACCTGTAAAGACAAGGCACTGCATAAAAACTGCATATTCATGTGCTGTAACCTCTTTGTGTGTGTGATATATATATATATATATATATATATATCTATATATGTGATATATATATATATATATATATATATATATATATATATATCTATATATATATATATATATATATATATATATATATATCTATATATATCTATATATATATATATAGTATCAACTTAACCTGTGATTGATGAAACCAATGATGAAAGAATAAACAGTAATGTTTTTTTATGAACAGCTTTACATTTCAAGATCCTAGAAACAGAAGAATCTGTGCCAGAGTACTAGCCTTCAAATTTCCTTCTCCGGGCCCAGCTGAGTCACCAAGCATGAAACTAAAGATCGAAAGCAATAAATTTGCTGCGTGAAAAAACATTGCAGCCTACGTTCTCTATCGAGGCAAGGCTGCCTCTACCTCATATGCCAAAATGATACAGTGTACGAATGGATTAATGTCTGCCTAAACATTTAGTCACATGGAAATGTAACCTTCTCTCGGGGGTTTTTGGGACAGACATAGTCAGTTTGCAGTCAGGCAAAGGCTTCAAAAAAGATAAAGAAGTTCAACCTAAAACACTAATTACACAAGTTACCATAATGAAATATGTCATTAGTCATCTGCACATATGTGTCTATTTCTAATACGTCACTGGCACTCACATAAGTGCCATATGGTGGCACAGTAAGGTCAGGTGTTAGAGGGAGTTCTGACAGGTAGCCAAACCTATAAGCCAACTGGCCTGAATCCAGACTCTGACTTCATATTGTGACTATGTGCCAAACTATAAACTGACTTTTATGACATTTAACCCAAGCCCAGAAAATGAATTAATTAAACAGCCCACACTTTCTTACAGTGGTAATGTTATAAAATATGAACTGACAGAGACAGACATGTTGAAACAGAGTTAAAATTCTTGTAACTGTAGTCAATTATATTCGGGGTGCATTTATTAATGTTATAGTAATTTCAGTTACTTAATTTTAATGATAATTAAATTTTATTGACAATATCGCTAGAATTCATGGATTGAAATGAGCATCAGAAGCATCACTGCCTGGGCGGCCCATGTACGGAGGCTACAGTCCTCCTGCAGCTGTCGCAGGTTTGACTTCTGGCCTCTGACCCTTTGCTGCATGTCTTCCCCCAGTCTCTCTTCTCTCTGCTCCTAATTTCCTGTCTCTCTCACTGTGAATTAAGGCCCACCAGAGCCACAAAAATCTAAGAAAGATTTATTTTTGATAGTATGATGCGGGTAATAGTTTCAGTGTTATGCAGCTTTGTTTGGACACAAAAACAGTGCTTGTCACTGTTCTTTCGATTCATTCTGATCAAATTGCTCCGTTTACCCTCATTTATAATGTTGCTACTGAAAACAGTTTCTGTAATAGGTGCTGCCAGAGTTGAAGCGTGGACCACCGTGGGTCCGCTTGGACCTGCTGTCGCCTGCAGGTAAGACAAGTCAACCGGTGAGCCATAGGCCAAGTGACTGCAGGTCCCAGCGCACCACTACTACCTGTCATTTTCAGCTCTGGCAACACTTGTTTTGGATGTCGGTGGCTAGTAGTCCAGTTAGTTAACTTGGAAGAGTCCTGAAATGATCAGAGGTGAATAGTTGCTTAACCAGAGGATGCTGCTCCATAGAAGCTGATGAGATTCAGTCTAGCTGGTGTACTCTGATGTTCTCTGGTGGCTGTTTTGCATAATTATGTATTATGTGAACATGCACATTTCCTTGACTGGCTGTTGCGTTTTTTTTGTTGTTGTTTTTTTTAAGTACTGAAGATGAATACTCAAAGAGAACAGCACAGAAGTAAACTCTTGTCTAGGAATTTTCAGAGAAAATACTCTAAATAAAGTATGTGCCAAAAGTGAATGGCCCTCCTTGTGTCTATCAGATTCACTGTGAAAGGTTTTGCGTCGTCTTGTGAAAAGATAGAGAAACAACCAGATGTTCCTGGAGTACTGCCCTTGCAAAGAAAAAAGTGGCATTATAATTAAGACAACTTCTTTTTACTATCCAGTCTTTTTTGTTGAAGAGCAAAGTGTGTTGCACTACTTTAACTTAAAGCTGAGAGCTGTTTTCATTGTTGCTACATATTACATAAAGCTAGTAATACAACATTTTTTTTGTCTAATACAGTAATACGCCTTCACCTCTGCAACAACCAATAATACCCCCCCCCTCTTCTCAAAGGGGGCAGTGAACCTCTAAAGGACCAGGTATCAATAAAGCCATAAGGCAGCCTCATGGTGAGTGATTCTAGTGGTCATTAATACAACGACACTTTAATTTGTTACTGACAGTCTATTGGCTTGGCAAGAGAGAGAGGAAATCACCAATCACTGTGCAGGTTTGTGCATCACTTCTGTGCCCCTGATAAGATACCGGTCAGAGAGATACTGGCAGTGATAAAACAAACTAAGGCTGTTACAAAAAAAAAAAAAAAAAAAAAAAAAGAAAAAAAATTATACCATGGTGTCTGAGCATTAATTATTCAAACTAATTACAGGGAGAAAACCAGTTAGTACAATTCCAAATGCACATAAAGTGATGATAATACCACTGCACGATCATCCACAGACACATGGAAGCTGCTATGAGACTGACTTATTTCATTATCACTGATTACACGCCTCGGCTAACACTTCTCTTGCAGCTTTTATGATATTGTGGAGGTCTATGTGTTTGTGCATTTCCACACTTTCCTCATTTCTTTTGTGAAAACAACCAGAAAGTGCATACAGTGTGATTGTGTGCATGTGTGATGTCTGGATGTGTTTGCCTGTGATGGACTCCATTTGAATATGCTTATGCTGCCTGGTTAAAGTTTGATGAGACCTCTAAATCTAAATTAACACAGTTAGGAATTCAAAGACAGTCGCACTGCGGAAAATGCATCAAGTCTGTGAGTCTTCGCATGTGGGTCCGCCATGCTTTTAAATTTTAGTCTAACTTGAAAACACACAGATTATAAGTCAAGTTGTTAGTATGGAATAAGCACACATGTGGTAGGCCTGTGTGCATCTAAGCATGAGCAGTTATCGTTGTCTGTGATCAACGAGACCTTTTTTTCTCTATACGAATCCAGCAAACGTACAGTACAGTAGTGTGTTTGTGCGTGTTGATGGAGGAAATGAGAGTGTGAGACTGGCATGTAATTATCTCAGTGTCAGCTCAGTGATACTCTACAGGGTCATTCATCCTCTGTCCGTCATCACTCCATGCCCCGTAGTAGCTATTCTGAGAGCTGGTGTGTGTGTGTGTGTGTGTGTGTAAACGTAGCAGTGTGTGTATTTGTAACAGACATGCATGCCTCAACTGTACAATTCCAGATTCCAGTGAGAGAAACGAAGAGGGTAAAGTCCATCCTAACATTAAAGCTGTCAGCTTTCAACGTGCCGAGGTCAAACATTTGCTTTAGTTCTTCTTAACTTGCATTAGGACTTAAATTCTACAAACTCTGTGAGGTGACATCCATCCAAATAAGAAATTATGCAAACACTTTCTGCAAATATGTTTCAGCAAGAAAAAAATAGACCAATTAAAGCCACAGAAAGACAAAGATTTTCTGTCTTCAGCATATTTTTGAATAAATTACATTGATCTTATAAGCAAACAAAACTATTAAGGATACATAACTTCCATCTTTATAAGCAAATGCATACATGGCTCCAGTTACCAGACATCCATGTGAAACTGTACTTTTTTTTTTATGGTTAATCATTGTCTTTGAATCCAGTCCTGATTTATTTGATTTTCTTTCCCTGCTCTTCCAGCAAATGCCATCTCAATAAAAATGTAAAACTAATGAATAAAAAACTGGAAATAACCCAAAGCTCCAACCATTTTAGACAATTTAAACAAAAAAATAGCTATCAGAATGAATGAGGGTCCACAACTTTAACTCCCTTCTTAAAAGCAACCATTTCAACTACAATCAGGCCAAAACGAAAAAGAGTCAGATACATTTGTAATCAGTGATTACTGTTTAAATTTAGTGGTAAGATTCGCCCCTAAAGAATAATGCATTCTCAGAGGACAAACAACTCTCAAAGACATAGCTTCTGGTCCCTCTCCTTGTTTTCTTCTTGTCCACTTCTCCAGTGAGCACTGAAATGATCATTTTCTTTTATTTTCATGACCACACCTGGATCTCACTCCACTGTGCAAAGATTTGCAAAGATTTGATGTTTTTCACCTGATGACTGATGCCTGATTATAAGGTCAACATAAGCCAAGAAAACAACTGTTACCAACTTTACTATTTTCAGCTGCAGACTTCAAGACAGCAAGAATGTCACATTAATATTTAAAAGAGATTTTATATGAACTTAGCTCTTGTGCTGCTGACAGATGTGCAATAAAGTGATCTGAATGTGAGTGCAGTACCATGCAGTCAGCGATTAAGTGATATACAAGAATGCTGAGGAATATTGTTTTGTTTTTCTGTCACATCTGCAAATAAATCACTGATTTCTTTTTTTCTTTTGGATTTTTTTCTTCCTTTTTTTATATTTTACTTTTTAAGTGTGTATTAAAAAATGGCTTGTAATCATAAACTCCAACTGAGGAAGTGCACATGCAATAAAAGTCAACAACAGCACATTTTGAAACGTAAATAAATTGCAACTGAATTTTTGCTAAATATCTTTAATCCTTGAAAAATTGTACAAAACAGCTACTGCAGCTGTTCTGAACCTTTTGGCAAAGATGAGAAGCAGCCAGCTTTCTTTCATTAACATCATCATTTTTCCATCTGGTGTTTTAACTGGTGTTCCAAGTGTAATCACACAAAACAAATTTGTTATCATGCTCAATGAACAGTAAAGCACAGCTAAGCAGGAGCAGTTACGAAATACTCAGTTATTTAACTTCATTTTCCTGAAGCCTGGTTACCGGGGGGTTTATAAATATTCAATACAATAAAATATTACAATTAAAAATGAATCACCAGGAACATTCATGGATAAAATCTATTATGTTTTAGCTGTCCTTAAACGTATTTTGTGTCGCTAGAATTGTGTAGATTTTGCTGAGGCAAAACGTGAACATGCAGAGCGTTGTCATCTCCTAGCGGCTTCAATAATAGCTAATTTTTCATTTCACCTACACATATGAATATGGAGCGATAGGAGTGCCACATTAATAAATAAATAAATAAATAAATAAATGTGGAAATAAAAAGAGAAATAAATAAATAAATGTGGAAATATAAAGAGAAAAAATAAATAAATACAATATAAAGAGAAATAAATAAATAAATATATGTGGAAATATAAAGAGAAATAAATAAATATATGTGGAAATATAAAAGGAAATAAATAAATAAATGTGGAAATAAAGGGAAATAAATTAATAAATAAATGTGGAAATATAAAGAGAAATAAATAAAAGAAAAGGAAAATCATCTTTAATTTTCGTATTGCATTTGCTTTTCCTTTTTGGCACTCCTGTGACACAAGGATAAAGCAATGACAAAACGCTTGGTGGACTGAGCTGTCAATCAAATGGCTCTGGGCGGGGCTTCCTGTCCAGGATGGAGAGTCGTTCCCTGATCACTGGATTTCTGCCTGGCGGTATGGGCGCTAACTCATAGATATGTATGCTAGCGTACATTCTCTCTCTCTGCACTGTTGCCAACTCTCCAATGAGAAAAGTCGCTAGAGGCTGTCCCGGAAGTCGCTAGAAGTCGCTAGATGCGACGGACGGACACGGACGGACGGTCGGACGGTCAGCCCGGGGGGGAGAGAGAGAGAGAAAGAGAGAGAGAAGCGCGGCTCGCGAGGCAGACAGCAGCCATCAGCAGCCAAGTGATGGCTTCAAACCTAGCGGTTTGAGTGCCAGTGAGTCGCTAAATCACCAGAAAAAGTCGCTAGATTTGTCGTTAGTCGCTTTTTACAAATTAAGTCGCTAGGGGGTTGGAAAGTCGCTAGATATAGCGACAAAGTCGCTAAGTTGGCAACACTGGTCCTCCTCAGCGCTGGTGACGTCAGGCTAAACGCTAGCATACATATCTATGAGTTAGCACCCATACCGCCAGGCAGAAATCCAGTGATCAGGGAACGACTATCCATCCTGGACAGGAAGCCCCGCCCAGAGCCATTTGATTGACAGCTCAGTCCACCAAGCGTTTTGTCATTGCTTTATCCTTGTGTCACAGGAGTGCCAAAAAGGAAAAGCAAATGCAATACGAAAATTAAAGATGATTTTCCTTTTCATTTATTTATTTCTCATTTATATTTCCACATTTATTTATTTATTTATTTCCCTTTATATTTCCACATTTATTTATTTATTTCCTTTTATAGTTCCACATATATTTATTTATTTCTCTTTATATTTCCACATATATTTATTTATATATTTATTTCTCTTTATATTTCCACATTTATTTATTTATTTATTTATTTATTTATTTCTCTTTATATGTCCACATTTATTTATTTATTTATTTCTCTTTATATTTCCACATTTATTTATTTATTTATTTATTTATTTATTAATGTGGCACTCCTATCGCTCCATATATGCAAGCCTGCTTTGCTTGAAAAAGCTGAACAAAAAGAGAAACGAGAAAAAAGAGGAACAGAAATGATAGAATTGGTGGAGGAAATTATGCTTTGTACAATATGGACTTGTTAAAAAAAACAGATCAAAACAAAAAAAAAAAATAACATTATATAACCAGTTCATTTTCCAAAATTGGCTCATAATAATTTTGTATTTGTAATTTTGTATAACAAAGAAATATTTTTCATCCTGCCAACTGCTGCATCAGAAAATAACATGCATGTTGTGTATCATTCAGGAATGCATGGGGAAACTATAAGATCGCTTTAAGCAAACTATTCTTTGAGCTGAGTTATATTGTAAAAGGAGAATTACAATACATCATGATCTCCATCTTTCCGTATTTTTAAATTGAGCCTGTGTTTGTCACTGAAGAATCCTCCACAAGCCTTTCATGAAAATGAATGACCCTGAGGTCTTTTCAAAAACTCTTAACTTGATTGTGGTTGAAGAAAGCACCCAAGAAATGGCGATGCGTGTGCTTCCTAGAGCTGATGGAAACATGTTGGTAATTTAGGTGGGGGGGAAAAAAGCAACCAATTGACACTGACATGAACATTAAAGCTTCTCAAGCTTTCTTCAAAATGGAGCATTTGGTTGGAGTATCAAGTAGAAAATGTGACATTTGCAAATGAGCTGAATACAGCATTCACCAAACGTTACTGATGATGTGGCTCAGAGAATGACGGCTCTGCTGATGTGAGAGATGTGGACTGTGCATTACATGTGACTAATTAAAAATTCACTAAGTAAGTAGACATAAAATGGATACATTAAGGAGGGTCACGTGTTTCAGCAGCAACATCATGTGTATGCACGTTGTGTATACAGCACATTATCTGATGCACGCTCACATGTGTGGCTGGGGTCCTTCTGTTCGTTTTATTGTTGACTTTAAGTTGACTGTAGGTGTGAGTGTGTGTGTTTATTTGTCTTGTTTGTCTGTGTGGCCCTGTAATGGACTGCAAATCTGTCTGGGTGCACACTGCTTCTTGACTGATGACAGCTGGGATAAACTTCTACCCCCCCATGACCCTGGCCAGGATGGAGTGTGTTTAGAAGATTGATGAATGTATGGATGGATGGATGGATGGATGGATGGATGGATGGATGGATGGATGAACATCACACATCACATTCCAGTGGCATATTCAAAGCTCTCCATGACTGGAATTATATCAATTGACTGAATAAATATCTTTCATAGCAGTAATAACCACATGTTTTTTAATTTTGTAAAATCTATGTGGCTGGGAGTTCCAGTGACATGACATTATGGATTTTAGACACTGGGTGGACATAAATACTTCCAACCCGCGGCCCCTGCCCGTAGGACGAGGAGGTATACGTTCTGAAGATGTCTTTTTATAAGGAATGCATGCACATGATCTCAGTGATTAAACAGCATAGATTTGGTCATTTGCATACTCTCCATAATTATCTAAATCTTTCTTATCTTTAGGCTCTTTCACCTCTCAAGACATATATTCTTTCCAGATGTGCATTTATGACCAATTGATATTGTCCCAGGTGTCAATACCTTAAAAGGAAGGAAAGGATTTAAATGCTTTTGAAGCCAGAAGTTATAAGCACATGCTAATGTTTTCTCTCCACTGAGCTATTAACAAGAAACCCTTTGATAGGAAGAGGTAAGCCTAGTGGAGAATTCTAATTATCTGTTTGAGTGTTGTGCGTGCCAAAACAATGGCAATCGATATCAAGCAAATGGGGGGAAGGATTTGGCAGAGATAATTGTTACTGAAAAACAATATAGTGCAAACACACAGAGTATTATTTCCTTCACTTCAGAGGATATTACTTTGGTTTACATTAATTTCCTGGAGAGTTCCCCTAACCACAACTGCCAGCTCTAAGCCTGATCCAAACTTTACTCTGCCTTTAACCCAAATCTTTACCCTGAAGTTAAATTGCTTACATAATGAAACGATTTTGTTGTGGGCGTGTTTCAGGGTAAGCATTTGCTCACACGTACACACACTCTTGAAACAATGAATGTTCATACTGAAGGTGTTAAAGCAAGAGTGACTCTTTCTTTTATTATAAACCATAACTATCATCATCATGATCATCATCATCAACAGGCCACACACAGTGATAAATTATTGCCTGCATCCATAAATAAATAATGCTGGAAAATGACGTCAGGTAAGGGTGCTGCTGACAGATGTAATTAAAATAAAAAAGTGAAGGAGGAAAGATGAAGATGAAGGTCAGACAATATGTTAAAAAAAAAACGGTCTTGCTCCTTAACTCGAAATCTTTCAAGTCATTCTTTGCACTGTCCTCCGTCATGTCACCTGCATTTCTTCTTCTCAATTAACACCAGCCCACTGCTGCAGTAGCTGTATGTGAGCTTTAGCTTTGCACTCCCTCCCCTTCCTTTCTGTATCCTGTCTTCTATTCTCTTCATGTCCTTCTCCTCCTCCTCTCCCCTCTATTCACCTCTCCTCGACACTCCCTTACTCATTGGCTCTCCTCTCCGTCACATCTAATCTCCTTTCATCTCTCCTCTCCTTCTCCTTTTACCTCTCACTGCAATTAATGACAAGCTTGGCAGGGAGGTTTGTGCCTGGCTTCAGGATATTTTTAGTCAAATTAAATTTCTGGACTGTATTTTAATGAATTTACAACACTGCATGTCAGAGCCATAGATGGTAAACATGAAAAAAAAAAAAAAAAACTAATCTGAAGTCAAATAATCACATATTGTAATTCAAAGCATGTAATTTACAAGAACGATTTTTTTTTTTTTGTTTACATGTATTGCGGTGATCACCCACAGACAGCTGTCATAAATAGCATTCATCACCTCATAATGATGCAATGCTTGTCTGTGAAAACTTGGGCCCTCAAAACTGACAAGTACCACCCACATAAACTAACCAGCTCTCATTCCACTGCTGTGAGAGCAGTGGTATTTCTTGACTGCACATTTGAAAAAAACTGCTTAGGAATAACTTGACGAACAAGACAAAGTCCCATCAAGCCCAATGCACAGACACCCAAACCCATAACCCACAGCGCTCAAAAGGATGCAATGTTGGGTGTTTTTGACCAAAGCAGTTTGAGTGCTTGTTCAGAGTCAGTACCTAACTCAGAACCAGTTCTAAATTCCTCAATGGTCAACCATAAAGAGAGAACCAGAACGATCAGAGCCAGGAAAACTGGTGGTACTGTGACCCAAAACTCTACAAGGCAGGATGCAAGTTATTTTAGGGGCAAAGGATGGGAATATTGGGACCAACCAAAACATTTGAGGGCCATTGTTAGGTCATATCTTTGTTGAGCTAGTGGGGGAGAAACTAATGAAAATAAGTTAACAGAGAATGGACAGAAAAATCAAGCACTGGTGGTCAGCAGTGAAGACTAAATGCCTCCAACGGTTGCTAGCCAAAGTACAAAACAAGTTTGACAGCGTAATAAGACAGTAACCAGTATGCCTAAAATTTTTGCACTGCTATAATTAAAAAAAACATTAGAACCACAGGAGCCGCTAGTCTGCTTGATTCCAATGAGAAGAAAGAAATAAACAGTACCTCAACATAGAAATGAATTGGAAGCAGCTGTGGAAGTACAGCCTCTACTGTTTTAAAATCACCAATCAGTGTTTGTGCTGTTCAGTGTGTTTCATAAATTGACATTAACAATGGCGGTTTTAAACTGAAAACTGTTTGGAATTTTCATCAGTAAGTATTGTTGTCTAGCCAAGGTGTTTGTTTCCTGCTTAAAACAGTTCATAGCAGCACTCATAATAACACTGGTTAGCATTTGGAAATGCCAGTAAGCAGAGTGAAAAGTGCTCACAGCCTCCATGTGTTGTTCATGACAACTTTTATTTAGACATAGGGCCCGATCTTCTGGCAAACCTCCTAAAGCTGCTATTAAGGGATAGCGGGTAGCAGGAGGGGCATTGCCCCGCAAAGAACGCAATCTTCCACCTCCCTAAACCCGCAATCTTACCTGCGCTAACCGCTACATTATACATAGGAGTGGTTAGGGCGTTCCACCTGTTAAACCAATCAGTGCGTCAGTAGCCATTGCCTTTAAGAGCAGGTTTAGAATCAGAATCAGAATCAGAAATACTTTATTGATCCCCGAGGGGAAATTGTTTTCATCACAGGTGCTCCTTACAGGGTCAGAAGAAATAAGAAACAGAAGAAATTTAACATGTAGAGCAATTAGAATAGAACATAAAATTAAAATAAAAAGAAAGGTTGCGCTACCTCCTACCCGCAAACCGCTATGGAGCGTCTTTTCATCCAGATCGAAGCAGCTCTCATGCGAAGCTCGTCTGGGACTCCGATGGAGAGCTTCCTCCTCTTCCTTCCTTCCTCCTCCTACTCTGCACTGATATATACATAAAAATATTTTTACACAGACAATTCCTATCGGCAACCTCAAAAGTCCCAGTTGGTTGTTGGTGCGCTCCCGGTAAACACGGCCAGTCAGAGTGCTGGGAGTCCGGGACAGCTGTGCGTGTTGGCGTTGTACTTTTTAAAATTCTGCACAACAAATCATTGGATGTGTATTTAATGATCACTATAAATTAATGTTCCTGTCCCTCCTCGACCACCAACAGTTTCAGACATATCGGAAATAAATTCCTGCATCCAACCTTTTCCAGCTTGACACCAGAGCCACGGAGCTCTATTTGATGATCTGACCTGTTTAAAAACAGAAGTGACTGTGATGTAGGCCATGACAGATTTTGAGGGGAAATGTCCCAAAGATCTCCTTGGTTTCCTCCACAGCAAACATCTATGAGTTCATGCCACAGCTGTACAGACTGACGTGTCTGGCCGTGACTATTCCCACATCCACCACAACTGCTGACCAGACATCCTCTGCCCTCAAGAGAATAAAAACGTATGCAAGTAATACAGTGATGCGTAATCGAGAGGTAGAGCCGTTTGTGCACGTCCACATGTGACCAGGTGGACGTACATTTATGCCATTTGGACGCATTCTTTTATGCGCCTACATCCGGGTTGCGCTTTCCACAAACTTAGTATCTTGCGATTGCGGGTAGCGGGTAGTGGGTGGTCTGACCACCCGCTACCCTAAACCCGCAAAAGACACGCCCATCGCCACACCTACAATGTGGGTAAGGGAGTCGGCATGGCGGATAGCGATTTTAGGGAAGAGAAAGATTGCATTAGCGGTTAGCGGAGGTTCCTAAACCCGCAATTTGCGGCTAGCGGCTAGCAGGAGGTGTACGATCGGCACCATAGTCTTTGAAAGAAAAGCAGATCAGCAGTGTGGTCTGTGCCCTTTACATACTATGGTCCTCTCCAGAAATTTCGGAGTTCACTAAAGGGATATTCAAATCACACTGCCTATATGGAAAAGTAAGCCTGTTCTTAAAAATGTAAAAAGTTGAAATAGTTCTGAACTGGTTCTAGGACCAGCCCAGCACCAACATCTGGTTCAAGTTGTTTGAAAAAGGTCATGCCAGGTTATGCCAGTTGGCTGGGATCATAACTGGCTAAGAGTAAGCACCTTTTATTTATTTTTGTATTTATTTAGATAAATAAATAAGGAAAAGGTACAGTTTTTTTAAAAACAAAAAAAATGCTGGACTGAACAGTCTTCATGAATTTAATTCTAATTTTACGCCTCTGTGAGGTAGAGTTTTGTCCATTCTGACTAGCTAAAACACCAAAAGCAGCTGACTAGTCCACACATTGGATCGTTCCACTTTTTTTCTGCTCTGTCATGGAACCAACGTGCCACAACATACAGACATGCTTTGGCAAAGCACCAACACACTGATGGTGAGTTACAGTATAGACTATTTTACCTTTTTTTTTCCAATAAATTCATGTTTCCTCAACCAATCTATGCATCTTTGTACCTTCGTCATTTTTTCTTGACCTGATAAAAGGGCAAAATTTTTAACTGACTGTCTCATAGTTAGTCAGATCTGGTTTCCTGCATCATGGAGTAACAAGTTAAATGAAAAAAATAAGAGAAATCGGGAGGGAGTTTCACTACTCTCTTCAGAAAAGTCATGCTATGATCAGACTGTCCTTGCTACTCTCTTCCCCTGCTTCCTGCCTCCTCTTCTTTCTTGCTCTTATTCAACAACCTTCTCATCTTGGCTGTTGAATCAATAAAAGAGTTCTTACTGGAGATCTTATTGATGCACTGGGACTCGCTCTGTTCATCAATAGAACCAATGATCACAGGGGGAGAGGGGGATGTAGGATGAGAAACAGAGAAAATGCTCTTCACAAACTTCAGTTGTTTTTCTTGGCTCTTATGCAGTTCGTGCTTGAGTTACATTTAAATCCACTCTTGACCCACAAACATACTGCACCTGTAGCATTAATGTCTTAATTGGCTGCAACAGCCAGAAGACAGAAAGTGTGTGCTCGTTATGTGTTTCTGATGGTGATCATGTAGAAATATAACTATCAAAGGGCCCTGTAACACTGATATAAAACAAAGGGAAGGAAAGGCAAGAATCTCAATGAAGCAGATTAATAATTCAACCATTATACTATTATTACTGGTATTATAGCCTGTTTCCCGTCAGGGCGCATGCGCACAGGTCTACTGATTGGTAAAAGGATGTTCATCCATTTTTTTTGTAAGTAGTTTTCTCTGCTTTCTATATATTATCTTTAAATTTGTCCTGTAACACAACTCCCCTCATACTTCACTTTTATTTTTAGTCCTCTCTGACGCAATCAGGAATTAAGATGTTAAAGATATTAGAATTAACTGCCAGAAAGGACTGGTGAAGGACATGTTCACCCTTCACATTAGTACAAAAAGTCTGCTACAAGATTAAATTGCATATACACACTAGATGGTTTTGCCAGATGATGGCACTAACCATGAAATGCAGGCAAAAAAAAAGAAAAACTAATAAATAAATAAAAAAACAAGCTCCGAAACAAAACACATTAAAAATGTCATTTAGTTAATGTAATGCTTAAAATAAGGTATTTGCCGTTGTAGTATTTAAAATTGCTGCTGCATAAAATCCAATTGGACCATTGAATAGGCACCATATGCAACAGTTGAGCCTTCTTTGCAAAAGTGTTAAAATTTGCAGTGAGGACCAAGTAAATTATTTACCATTATGATGTGTGAGTGTCTTAAAATTGTGTTTGACAAACCAAGAGAATTGAGTTTCAATTTCATAGTTTAAGATTGACAGTTTAAAAAAGTGAAGACAGCACCAGGGCCTGACATGATTCACACCTACTGGCTGAAGAAGCTACACTCCATGAATACCTAGCAGCAAAAATGAGCCAGCTGCTAAGGTAGGGGCCCACCCAGAGCAGTAAACCCGAGCCTGGACACTCATCATAAAGGAACCACAGAAGGGAGCAATTGCATCCAACTACCAACCTATAATCTGCTTCGGCACCACATGGAAGCTCCTATCATGCATCATTGCTGCTAAAATGATTTCACACATGGATCAATACATGAGCAAAGCACAGAAAGTGATTGGCAGTAACACCAGAGGGGTCAAGCACTAGCTAGTGGTTGACTGGGTAGTCACCCAGGACTGTAAAACCAGGAGCACCAACCTGTGCACCACCTGGATTGATTACAAGAAAGTGTACGACTCAATGCCACACACATGGATTCTGCAGTGCTTAAGATGTATAAGATCAACAGAACACTAACTGCCTTCATCCAGAAGTCAATTAGGCTGTGAAAGACAACTCTGGAGGTCAATTCAAAGCCACTTGCACAGATCAGTATCAAATGTGGTATATACCAAGGGGATGCGTAGCAGATGTTCAGAACAACTACAAATACCAGGGGATCCCTTAGGTATAAAGTAATCAAACACGGCAGCTCACAGGTCAGCCATAGCCAAATATCTGCAGAGGGTAAGGCAAGTCCTGAAGAGTCAGCTGAACTGGAAAAAACAAGTTCCAGGCTATCAACACCTGTGCCCTACTATATATCCTGGACATTCAAAGAGATACAAGCCATCAGTGTCAAGACAAGGAAACTCCTTACAGTGCATGGAGGGTTTCATCCTAAATCCAGCTTTCTGAGGTTGTACACTAATCCTAAGCAAAAGGAGGGAGGGTAAGGACTAATGAACATCAGAGCTACTATCCAGGAGGAAACAACAGACCTCCAGGAATACATCAAGAAGATGGCCCTGACTTATGACCCATTAAGTGAATGCCTCAGACAACGGAAACCCAGCATAGAGGAGCAACCCGGGGGAAGAACGAGGCCCTGCATGGCATGTAGCACTGACAAACTGAAGAGGTGGCTAACATTGAAAAAACATACAAATGGCTGGAGAAGGCTGAAAGACAGTACAGAGGTACTGATCATGGCTGCACAAAAACAGGCCTTAAACACAAGATCAATAGAGGCTGTGGTCTACCACCCAAGACAGGTAGAAGCCCCTGAAATAGTGTAGCACATCACAGCAGGATGTAAGATGCAGGCAGCCGAAGCATACAGCTATAACCAGGTAGCTGGCATAGTACACATAGTACACTGGGTATGGACTGGAAGTCTCAGGGTCAAGATGGGAGCGAGAGCAAGCGAGTCAAAATCCTGTGGGGACTTCAAGATGCAGACTGAAAAAATGGTGACCCCTAATCAACCTGATGAAATGGTGCTCAATAAACATCAGATGACAGCAGCGATGACTGATGTTTGCAATCCAGAGCGGTACCAACATTAGCAAGAAGGAACACGAGAAGCCTGAGAAATGCTAAGGGTTGAAGGAAGAGCCAGAAAAGATGTGGGATGTGAAGGCAACAGTGGTGCAAATAGTGATTGGAGCACTGGAGGCTGTAACCTCCATGCTGGGTGGATGGCTCCAGCAGACACCAGGAAGAACACCTAGATATCTGTCTAGAGGAGCACAATTCTGGGAACAGCTAAGAACCTGTGCAGAACCCTCAGGCTCCCAGGCCTCTGGTGAAGGGCCCAAGCTTGAGGTAGACACAACCCTGCCCCAGAGGGTGAGGGAAGAGTCATTGGCAGCCCTATGAGACCAAAGATTGGCTTTAGATAGTCTGTTCCATCACGTGCACCTGATTTTCAGCATCTAGGGATACCAGGAGTTCAAGAGAAGTAGCAACAGCAAAGCAAAAAATAAAAATAAAAAATAGCTCTGGGAAAGATTTGGCAAATTTTTCATGGGCATAACCCACAAACTCAGCTCTGCTGCAAAAGCACTTTTCCTTAGAAATTTGCCACCATTTAAAAGGGAAATAAACAGGCTTTCCAAAAGTATGAGATTTATTGTCAAGAAGCATTGTTACTACAAAGAAATTATCTACCAAACACAAATTTCCTTTAAAGATACATTAGAAAGACTGACCTCACATAAACACAGGGGACACATAAACGAAACATTTGGCATACAAGAGAAATTAAATAATGAATAATGATTTTGCCATGAACAAGGAAAAACTGACATTTGTAGATATGTTTTTAGCCTTTTCAGTGGGGCTTAAACTCAAAATCTGCAATTGAAGCAAATGTTTCACACTAAAAGTTACACTAAAAGCCATATCATATGCACACAACCGTTTTGCTCATAAAATGTAAGCAATGTTCAAGTACAGCACAGAATAGGACGGTGAAGACATTCACCAGGTATTAGAAAAATACACACATATGCAGAATTCTGCTTGTGTGTTCAAGCAAGTTTAACCAATATCTTCTTCAACAGCCTCTGATGTAGAAAGAGAGCATTGAAGTGCCATATTTCACACACATATACGCACACACACATTGTGTACAGTGTATCAAGCTGCCACCAGTAAACTGTAAATAATAGACTGAAGATGAAACCAAATACAGTAGAAGCTGCACAGTTTTGTTTGTGTTTGTGTCCTGTATGTCTGAGTACTGTGCAGGGGCTGAGGTATTTGTTCAGTCCACTGCTCTTTCTTCCAGTCTGGCAGGCAGACAAGGGGAAGTGAAAGAGATAGCTTAAAAGGAAAAGTTCCTGGAGTCAGCGTATAGGCAGGATATTGTCTTATTAGGATAGACACTGATTGATTGCTATCTCAACTCAGCTTAACATCATTAAGTCAGCCTGTTTCTGAGTGCAGAAATTAAGTAATTGTATTAGTAAAACTGGAAACTTCATATCCTAAAATGCCTGAATAGACAGATAGCTACTGTAAATACACTATTAATGTAAAAAAAAAAAAAAAATTGAAATTCTAGCCTTAATATCCCTTTTTGTTGTGCAGCAATAGTAAAATGCTGCTGACGGGGTTAAAATCAGACACTGATCACTGATTAGTTGGTGTCAATTTTTTTTTCTTTCCTCAATGGCTATATAGCATTCTCAGGTTGGGATAAAAAGCTAATGAAGGTTGCTACATTGTTGAAGTACTATATACTGTGTAATTGCACACTTATGTGTGTGTGGGTATAACAGTTGCAGATGTGACCAGCATTGCAGTGTGGTAGTTAGAACTCTTCACGGCAAGAGGGTTCCTAGTTTGAGACCTTTCTGAGCTTGCATGTTCTCCCTGTGTCTTTAGGGGTTCTATCCAGATACTCCAGCTTCCTTCCAAAAACAATCCAAAAGCATGTAAGTTAGGTTGATTATGGATTTTATAGTGACTGGATTGAATGTGAGCTACAAGGTTGTCTATCTCATTCATCTCTGTGTGGTCCTGTGATGGACTACTGTCCTGTCTCGGTGCCCTCCACCCACTGGAGACAGCAGAGATAGGCCTGCTTCAACTTAACACAATTATAGATATAGAAAATAGATGGATGGATTATAATTCATTATCCAGTTGCTGGGGTGCAGACACATTTGGGACTGAAGACTGACTAAGCACACAGACCTGAATATTGTTATAATGGGGATAGATATGCATTTTTTATTTTTTTTTTTTTGTGCGCCTAGTTTTTGCAACAGTATGATTAGTTTTGACAGAGCAGTCAACAGTGGTACATTTTCACAAACTGAACTCCTCAAAGAGCCAGCATGAGTAAGTGAGCCCAAGGGTGCTGTGTTCATAGTGGCGGGTAAAGTCTATAATCTCCCACATATGCTGATGCACAGGCAGAAAAACACACTTGCACGCACAGACACACAATTGCAGAAGCATAGCCAGATGTGATTATTCAGCCATGTGCAAGAACAATATTAAATCAAAGACTTAAAGTACACATAATCCACAGACATAAATATGCAAGCAAACACACCTACACACAGAGATGTAAAAAACCTAAAAGTATGACTGATGCAAACATAATTTCACACACAACATGATTCACACAAACACATGAGAGGTCACATTTCTTTGGCTGCGAGTGAGAACAGCTGGATGCTGGATTCAACCACCCACAGACATGCAGGAATCCACGACTGTATGGCACACTGAAAAATCGATATTCACACACGAACGCATATACGTGGAGAAAAACTCAGCTCACAAGCTCCCACATCATTGCTCCCACACATAAAGAGGTGCAGGTGCTTGGGGCGGGGGGGGGGGGGGGGTGTCTTTTCTTGTATTACATTCTCCCACAGAGCAGATCAATGCTCAGCTTCCACATCTTTTATTGTTCAGACAAAAGTTGAGTCACAGTGCAGGACAACAGCAGGTGAAAAAAGACAGGGAGAAAAGTGGTAGAAGGTGTAGTAGTGAAGGTAGAGGGAAAGTGGTGTTTTGTGTGTGAGGGGGGGCGGAGAGACCAAGGGCACACGACATAAATATTTCAAGCAGAACTGACCTTACTAGCTCAAATTACTGATTACTTCAAGTCAACTAAGAATTATTGACAGATATTTTTTTTTCAACAAGTACAAAGATCTAAATTTCTATAACTAGGTGTTTGGTAGCAATACTCATCATAGATGATGTGGCAACCTTCAACATCATAGATGGAAAATTTGAATAGAAGACAGAGCTCTTTGTTTTGATCTTTTGCTGAAGCAGGAGGGGCTTGATGCCACTTTAATTGGGAGAGGGTGAGAAGGACTGGTAACCAGGCCAGAGAGAGTGAGAGATGGACGATGGATATGATAGTGGCAGGACAAAGGCAGCTTTACAGAGAGAAGAAAAAAAAAATTGCTGAGAAGCAGCAATCTGAGGTGATTGATTTTAATTTAACTCGGCTTTATGGCATGCTCCCGCTGATCCTCAACGTCTATGAAGCCTTCCTGCTGTTGAGGGACTACCAGTATGGAGAGAAGTCACTGAAATGACATGCAGATACTCTATCATTTGGGGCTATTTCCATCTTCATTATACCTGAAATAGCACCCTGCAGACAGCACCGGACCCATTTTCACAAACAAATTGATCATTTTGTCATCAAATGCTTGAAATCAGTTTTACAATGTGAAAAAAAAAATGACTTTCATTTCCCGTGACAAAACTGGACTAGACTCACTGTATTTGATAAGTACAATCCAAAAAAAAGGGCATTCTGGCATGCTGTTTGTGCAATTAATCAAAAAAGAAACCATTTCATGATGAATGTTCTCACCACCTCATGAATTACCTCTGATCTAATGTATCTACTGAAACAGCTTCTTAAAGCTGAAGACCTTAGTCAGCAACTGAGCCACATTGTTCCCCTGTGCCCCTTTTTTTACTCCACAGACTCAGCTATCTTAATCAGGTGTTCTTCCAAAGAGGATGCTGCTTTTGCCATGTCAACACACTCTCTAATGAATGCCAATTTTGGACCACATCCTGACATCGGTATATAACACATCACTGCAAAGTGAATAATGTCTTCCGCTAGATTTATTTTAACATAGATGGTCTACTTCAGAAATAGCAATGGGATACAGACTCCCAAAATGATGTCCATTCCTGCTGCTGTCATATTTACTCATTTTTTTAACAATGTGACACATGTAATCCACTCTGTAGTGTTTGTATAAATAATGCCACCTTATAGACTTCACATAATTTAAAACACATTCTTCCTTGATTTTTGCCAACTCAATCAGTAAGGTGTGTGTGGTTGCTCGTTCCCTCCACAGACTGTGTATGAAAGATGGATGTCACTGTCCTGATGTCATCTATGAAAGTAAAATGTTGTTGTGAAAACCTTCAGTTTGTCAGCTGAGATCATTTCAAGTTCGTAACCTCAGTGTTTCTGATGGACTTTTTTTTTTTTCAATATTTTGCAAAGAAATACTCAATATAAGAAACCCCACAGCAGAAATAGGCATAAAAGCCCTGGGGCTGTTTGCATATAATAAAAAATTAATATTTATGTCAACACTCAGCTATATCGACTTTGGCATGGCTCTTTAGAAAGACTAATATGCTAAAATAACAGGTATGACTGGTTTTCTATTTCATGTTTTCCTTCTTTCACCACTTTTGCAAAACCTGAAGAGGGCATGCTGTTTTTCATGAAGCTTCTTGGACTGCTTGTGTATCTGTCTGCAAGATTACAGAAAAACTACCGGGCCAATTTTCATGATTTCACTCCATTTGTTTGATTGGCTGTCTGTTGGCAAAAAAAAAAAAAAACAATAATCAAGTAAATAGATTTAACTAATTTTTTAATTTCAAAATGGTAAAGTGGCTTTCAGTACTGTAGTCTCTGCTGTTTTGTTGTTGTTGTTGTTGTTTTTTTAAATAATGAAGAATGTATATATACTGAACAACCCTAAGGGAATTCCTTTTCCGTACTGTATGTCAGGAGGACTAATGAATTCAGAAAACATTGCTTGGGGCTTATTGAAATTACGAAGCATAATTAAAGAAATGAGAGGTGGAAGCTTTGTCCCTCAGGACCAGAAGGAGAGGGATGAGAATGAGCAGAGAAGGGAGATGAAAGCCAAAATGGATGAGAGTATGGCCCTTGAGATGCTAGATTTCAGACTTGATGATCATGGTCTCATGTGACAAACACACGTACACACAAAGATGTGCACGCATACGGTGTCAAGATGTGCATATCTCTGTGAACACTTGTGTATTCATCAGATGTCAGAGTCAACATCAGGAGACAGAGAGGGAAAAGGAGGATGAAGGAGAAAGAGCACCTCATGCAAATCTTTGAATCTTTCTCAAACAAGAAAGGAATAAAAAAAAGAAGAAGAATAAAGCAAATGAAAGCTAAGTGCTTTGCGTGAGGGGGTGAGTATGCGAGTGCCAGCATATGTGTAAGTGCGAGCCATCAAGTGATCTGGAACGTCATGTCTTATTTCAACGATGGCCTGGATCAAACAACCCATCTTTTCCTTAAAAGCGCCTATTACAGGGTCTGCGGCAGACTGGAGAGTCAGGAGCAACGAGATAAAAGACAGCAAAGGGCAAAATGTTTGATGTTTTCAACAATACAAAACTACACTTTCAAAAAGAAAAAGAAAACTTTGACAATGATTTCATAAAATCACAGAAGATGCTTGTAAGTATTGGTAACTTATATACTTAACTATTTTCTAGTGCTGTCGCATGATTATCATATTTGTAAGCATTATATTAAACTGTGTTGTGAATGACGACTGTGAAAAACGAAGGCACATTTCCCAGAAACCTAGATTGTACTAAGTCTGTTCGGTTTCTTGACCTTCTTCCTGTTCAAGCTCACAGGTGTGGTGAAGCAGATCAGATCTAAGCGTTCATCAGGTGACAGGCAGGGTCCACCCTAGACAGGAAACAGAAATACATCTTCAAAAGTCTTTGACCCTATTTACAACCCTGAACCTTTGAAGCTGAGGAGGAACTGTCGATTCCCCTCTTCCAGCAAATGCTGCAATTATTCTCAACTCTATAATTAGGTTACAACTTAAAAAAAAGGATAGGCAGGTGAGACTTTGTATGACTTGACCAAGTTTCCAGTCACGTTACCCATAGTCGTCTACACGTCTACCCAATATTAGAAATTTTGAAGGTCAAGATAGAGCCCCCGGTCATGTTTTACACCACGTCCAGAGGAGCTTAATAGCTTAATAGGAGTAATCCAGTATATATATATATACATATATACATATATAAAGTGTGTGTGTGTTTGTATGTCTATACATATATATAGTATTCATTTATATTTGTGTGTGTATGTATTTGCAGCTGAAATAAAAGACACTGAGAAATAAGTTGAGCACAGGAGCATCGAAAGTCAAGCACAGAAGCATAAAAAAGTACTTTCTGAGCAATTAAAAGAGAAGACAAAAAAAGCAGAATATATCATTTTGTCAGAGGGTAGCAATGACAGATTGGTAATGCACAGAAATAGACTACAGCCTTAGGGTGTGGGTGTAAGGAGGAAAGAGGAAGTTGGGCTATCTCAGTAGATTGTGTGAGAGAGAGCTGGAAAGGACAAGAGGTGATGAAGACAGTGATTTAGGGTGAAGAAAATAAATTTACCAAATGGCGAGTGGCCGTGGGGGAAGAATATGGGAAGGTGGCTGGCATGAAAGACAGATAAGTAAATGGAAGGAAAAGGGGAAGGGGGGGGTTAGGATGATTTACAGACAGGTGGATTTGAGAAATGACAGAAGAGAGAAAGAGTAAACAGTAAGTGCAACAAGAAGTTGAGAATTTAAATGAGGAGCACAGAAAAGGAAAGATGGTGGTGGGACAAGATAAGGTGTGATGAAGCAGCAGTCAAGGAAGAAGAGTGAAAGACAAAGAACAACTGTGCACTGGTGACATATTGATCCATTCAGTGACTGCCCTCCAGCTCCTGTCCACAGATCCCAGCATGGATTACTGTGACAGGCTTCAAACCAAGTAGGTGACTGGTCTCTTGATGGTTAGAAAAAAAAAAAAAAACATGTGTACATACATTCAAAGATAATTCTGTCGATCACCACGTTGCTAAGAACTATGTTAGAAACAGTTGTCTGGGAGCCCAGTCTACACACGAGGCACACACACACACACACACACACACACAGGCTCACACTGGTTCCTGAGGGCAGTGTAGGACACCATTCTTTGTGTTCATTGATCCAGAGCAAGAAAAGTCAGACCACTCAAACTGTGAAAGAATCTTGGCCTTGCATACTCTTTTACTTACACACACACACATATATCATACACCTAACACACACACACCCACACACACACACACACACACACATATATATATATATATATATATTATCATATATATATATATATATATATATATATATATATATATATATATATATATATATATAGATATAGATATATAGATATAAGGGATTGCAACCGTTCTGTAGACCTGCACGGGACAATACGCTTTTATGTCCCGCGATTTTTATGTTCCAATAACTTTGCATTGGACTTGCACGTGAGCGTGCGTGCCTTTTAGGCAACAATGCCGCCACTGCATGTCAATGTGCACTCGCCTCCGCTCACTCACAGTGACCAGCCTATCACACTTTGGACGGTTGGCTGCAGCTCATAGACGCAGAAAAAAAAAAAAAAAAAAAAAAAACAAGCAGGCATGGCCAGCCGTAGCGGAGAAATTGGGAAAAACTTTTTTTAATCACCGGTGTGGGAGCATTTTGGTTTTGCTGTTGAATACACCGGCGAGGAAGTGAAAACAGTTAACAGTTAACAGAACGCCTGTCCTAAATCCCCGATCTTACCTGCGTAAGATCCAGTTGTTACCAGTTGTGCGTCTTGGTGCAGCTGATGTGCTTTTTAAAATACTGCAGAAACAATCGTTGGATTTGCATTTAAAGATCACGAACAATTAATGTCCCTGTCCCTCCTCGACCACCAACAGTTTCAGACATATCGGAAATAAATTCCTGCATCCAACCTTTTCCAGCTTGACACCAGAAACAAAGATCTCCTTGGTTTCCTCCACAGCAGACATCTGAATGAGATCATACCACAGCTGTACAGACTGACGTGTCTGTCCGTGACTATTCCCACATCCACCTCAACTGCTGACCAGACATCCTCTGACCTCAAGAGAATAAAAACGTATGCAAGTAATACGGTAATGCGTAATCAAGAGGTAGAGCCATTTGTACACGTCCACATGTGACCAGGTGGACGCACATTTATGCCATTTGGATGCGCTCTTTTACGCGCCGACATGCGAGTTGCACTTTCCTCAAACTCGGTATCTTGCGATCGCAGGTTTAGGGTAGCGGGTAGTGGGTGGTCTGAAACTGTACCGAAACCGTGACACAAAAACCGAGGTGCGGACCGTACCGTGAGCCACCTGTACCGTTGCACCCCTAATACATATGTGTATATATATATATATATATATATATATATATATATATATATATATGTATGTTGTTGTGTTTGTGTGTCTGTGTGTATGTACATGCAGGGTGGTGAATGTGGGAAAACAAATGGCTGACGAGTAGCAGAAAGGTGTCAGTGGATGAAACAGGGATTGGTTGGAAAAAGAGGGAGAGGTGGAAAAGAGGTTTGGGGGACAAAGGCAGAGACAAGGGTGAACTAGAGGAGAAAACAAATCCACAAAGAATAGAGGGAGTGTTGTCTATGAGCTAGAGAGCCGGAATGGACAGAAAAATAAATGAGAGAAAGAGAAGAGAGAAGAGCACCAGCTGATATATTTACAGGTTAAGACGAAATCATCTGTCATATCTAAATGTGTGCTAGACTAAAATGAGACCTTCAGTGTGTGTATGTGTGTGTGCGGGTGTATATTCTAACAGCAATCCCTACTCAAGGCCAAACTTATATAGATCATATCCCAATCATCATATCATTGCCTTCAGCTGTAAATAGAAAAGAGAGAGAGAGATAAACACAATAGATGGAACTGCCTCACACATACGAACACACACGTCCACACTCCTCACTTCTAATCTTTTATCTGCTATTACTTTCTCTCTGTTTTTATTGCCAACTGTAAATCTAAACTTTTGCTTGCCCTCAAGAATTTGAACTCAACTTCAACCCTTGGAAAGCTGAATCCTACATTTCTACTTGCCATGTTTAAAGAAAAGAGAAAAAAACTGAAACATTTGTTTAAAACATTTTGGTTACAGCTGAACAGGTTTGCAGAAATTCAGTTAATATGCAGCTCTGTGATTTGCCTACAGTTTAGCTGTGAAAATAAGTATTCTTTAATTGTGCTATTACCATTTGTATCATTTTGCTTATTTTATTTGAGTCTCCATGATATTCTGTCCATCATTTTTTCAGCATAAAAGTTAAACACAAAAACAATGAGAGAAAAAAAACCACAGGAAATACAATTGATATTGACTGATATAACTACTAGATCATAGACAGCGATTCAGGTTACAGATATTCAGAAGTCATCATAGGTATGATGGGGTTCTCCCAGTTAGAGCTTTGTAGATGAACAGTAAGCAGTAAGTTTGTCTGGGAGACTGGAGTAAAGTTCAACACTGAATACAGGTGGCGTGGTGAGTGTTGAATGAAGCTCCAGTTACAAAGCAGATAGGAGGATGGTTTGTGAAGAAGAGTACAATGGTACCTCTACTCACAAACATCTCTACATATGAAATTTTCAGGTTACGAAACGCCTCAACAGGAAAATATTGCCTCTTGTTAAGAAATAAATTTCAGGATACGAAAGGTAAAAATGCAGTCCACGCTGCTACTCGCAGCTCCCAGAGTTTACCGAACGTAAACATACTTGTCGGCTCCTGTATCTCGGTTTGAAAGCGGTGCGTCCGAGCTGCTCTGCCATTGGCTATCACTTAGCATCTTCCTGGCATCCCATTGGCTAGGAGGGGCTCTTGTCTGTATGAGCGTAACCTAGCAACCCAGGTAAACGAATAATTTTTACCTCCGCCAAGGAGGTTATGTTTTTGACGGCGTTTATCTGTCTGTCTGTCTGTGTTCAAGATAACTCAATAAGTTATGGATGGATTCTGATAAAATTTTCCGGAGTTGTCGGAAATGTGAAAAGGAAGAACTGATTTCATTTTGGTTGTGATCCGGAAGAAATCCTGCATTCTGGATCACTTTTAAATTTTCGATAATTGTTTCCCTTGGTGGAAGTCTGCGGTCTCTGAGTGCTTTTCTACTTCTAACATGTATTTCTTTCAGGTTTTTAGGTCATTTCATGTATTATTTATAATTTTTTTTTTAAATTATGTTTGAATTTTGGGGGGCTTGGAACGGATTAGGGCAGTGATTCCCAAAGTGTGGGCCGCGGCCCCCTGGTGGGCTGTCGAGGTACTGCAGGTGGGCCGTGAGAGGTCACGAAAATTAAATATGTTTTAAATCCTCGATCTTTTTTAAATGTTTTGTAAAATATTAACGACATGATTTAAAAACATTAAGAAGTAACAAAACAAACCAGTTAAGTGTTATACTACCGTCATCTTAACTTGTTGACCCCTTACATTAATATCAGAACATAGCTTCTAGTCCTGTATGTTGATCACAGTTGTGATTAAAAGGTTTCGGTGGGCCGCGGAGATTTTTCACATTTAAAATCGGGCCTTGGTATTGTGAAGTTTGGGAATGGCTGGATTAGGGCATTTACATAGAAAACACGTCTCTACTTACGAAATTTTCAGGTTACGAAACTACTTCCAGAACCAATTAATTTCATAAGAAGAGGTACCACTGTATTTGTGGCGTACCTGCAGGCGACATCGCCATAGGCCAGAGTGGTGAGCTCTGTGATTTTGACCAGGCATTGTTTTGCAAATTGTGAAAAAGAGCATTTATTGCTGAAGAGAAAACCAAGGTGGAGTTTGACCTTCCTGAGCAATACATTTATGTGAGTTTCAAAAGAGAGTTTGTTGGCAAGCCAGATTCCAAGATATTTGTAGCTTGTGACAAAATTAATCTCACAGCCACCCAGGGACAAAATTTTAATCATGCACTCAACCTGCGGCAGATCTCTGTTGAAAACTATACACTTAGTCTTGTTAGTGTTTAAAACTAAGTGAAGACAAGAGAAAAGCATGTTGAATGCAGTTGAAGCTGGCCTGTAGTATATACAGGGCAACACTCGGGAAGGAACTAGATGTTTAATAATGGTGTCATCGGCATACAGGTGTATATGAGAGTCACCTGTGGTAAGTATAATATTATGAATGTAAATATTGAATCCTGTAGGATCAAAAATGCTCCCTTGCAGTAGACCATTAGATAGAGGCTGGGGGGCTGAAAGAAGACCCTCTGCCCTCACCGACTGTATGCGACCAGAGCAGTAGCTCTTGAAGCAAGCCAGACAGGCTCTCAGAGAGTCCTATGTCTCTTAATGTTTGATAAATATGGCCTCAAGTCATCATCAACTTGCACCCGATTGTGGTACTTGGCTTTGAGTGCAGTCATCTTTGAGGATCCTGCCTCACACAAATATGTCGAAGCGAAAGAGAGGAGAATCTTCAAGGCAACATCACAGAGCTGAGGGTATTCCTGCATCAATGCTACCCAGAATGTAGAGAGAGGGCAGGAGGTAGAGAGTTCCCTCAGCCTACTGTCACTCTTCAGGTCAATGAGCTGTTCCTGCATGTCAATTGACAGCTCGTTTGCTGTGCACACAAATGGTTCCCGAACTCACACAAAAGAACGATAATCCTCTTTGAACTGTGTCGCAAATTGTTCTCTCATCGCTAACAGGTGCTCAGATGCTGACTGAAATAGCAAGGAGAGATCATGTGACATGCCTGCATCAGTGATGAAGTCTGCAAGGCTGGGGAACATGACACAGTTCCCTTGACTGATGCGAACATGCCAGAGTTCAAGTTTTTGTGTGAAGGCGTCCACTCTGTCTGCGAGGAGCAAAACGTGAGCGTCACGGCCTTCATTCAAGGTCATTCAAGCGGTCAAATATATCAATACAGGAGAGAGACGCAAGCCACATAGGATCATTCAGATGCTTCACCAGATCTGATTTGATTCCTGTCAAAAACAACTTCACCTCCCCTTGCAGCTCATACAACTGCTGTAACACCCGCCCCCTGGAGAGCCAGCGAACTTCAGTGTGCAGGAGCAGCTGTTCGCGCCCTGACCCCATCTCCTGGCAGAGGACCCCAAACAAGCGCGAGTTTAGTGGCCGTGATTTGATTTGATTTACAATTTTCACGGCTTAGTTAAGCATGGAGTCAAAAAAAAAGATGTTAGAATTTACTGCCAGAGAGGATTGGTGAAGGACACATTCACCCCTCACATTCCCACAAAACAAAAATAACAACAACAAGAAAGTCTGCTATAAGATTAAACTGCATATACCTACTAGATGGTTTTGCTAGATGATGGCACTAACCATGAATGTAAATGCAGAGAAAAAAAAAACACGGAGTCAAAAAGAAGTGGCATTTTTTTAGCAGCTAGTGCTCCGCAATGGACCATGCTATGTGTCCATTTCACGAGTGGAGCTACTCGCTGAACGCGAGCAACTAGGCCACGCTCATGGCCTGTCATTGCCCAGGTACCATCCGTACACAGGCCAATGCATTGGTCCCAAGCCTAGTGCTGGACGGTATGACCAAAAAATTATATCACGGTATTTTTCAAAATTATATCGGTTTCACATTATATTACTGTTTTTTTTTTTAAGGCACAACTGGGTGTTAACCACATTTTCTAATCATTAAGAGAGGAATTGCTGCAGTAAATTGGCTGGAGTGAGGAGTGAATATTGTAGAAAAACATTCATATCTGCACTAGTATTAATACAGGTTTGCATGACCTCACAAAATGATGCTATTTACAAAGAGGTGGCACTCGTGATTCTAATAAAGTGAAGGAATCAGAATGCATGATAGTTGCAGTTAAAATACAGAACCCTTTTATTTTTCAAATTTTGCAAACAACTTGCAAAAACATTTTGTAAAAAAATCAACATTAACAACACAATGTAAACAACGTTCTCAAGATATTTCAACAAAGATCCTCAACCAGCCCAGCCACCCCGGACACTATCTTTTTTCCCCTCTGCCATCAGGCCGGCGTCTCCGCTGCCTGAGAACCAGGACTGAGCGGATGAGGAAGAGCTTCTTCCCTCAAGGCCATCCGCCTGCTTAACTGGGACCACTACTCACAATAAACAAAATATTGAACAGTTACTCTGCTCTGTTTTATTTGAACTTGCATAGTTTTTCTCATCTCCTGCACTGTGTGTTTATTTATTATTTATTACTTATTTAAACTTAATTCTTTTCTTTTTTTCTTTTTTTTTTTGTTTTTTTTTGTTTCTTCTTAAAAGAAAGCGTTTGCCCTGTGGGTACAATAACACATTTTACTGTGCAATGTACAAAGTATAATTGTGTATGTAACAAATAAAGATCTTGAATCTTGAATCTTGAAATAAATAGTAAACAAAGTATGCAACTTGCAATATTCAAGTTTTTAAAAAAAAAAAGGATTATCCTGTAGCAGCACGTAAACAATATTCACACATTACAACTTTATGGACAAACTAAATATATAATAAATAATAAATGAGGCATGAAGCCTTTCTCCACAGTACTTAGCGGTACCATGTCTTTCGCTAAGTGGACAGTTATCGCGTTGGTTATTTCGATCCACCGTTATCTTTTTTTATCATACGCAGTGCCCCTAGCAAACACGTCTGTAATGGTCATCTGACTTGACTTTTCTACAGCAGTAACGTTACTAACGTTACCCGCAGAGGACGCAGACTTCAGCTTCATGCATTCCTTGTATTCTAACAAATGTTTGCGGCTACAACTTTAGCTCGGCAACATTTGCAGATTATTGTAGTTTGTTGGACGTCGTCTTTTTTAAATCCAAAGAACTTCCGCACGACAGACACGGCTCCTCGTTTAGGAAGAAGTTCCTCAGTCTCATGTTGCCATTCTGGAGCTTCGCTGTTTGCAGCCATCACCGTTTAACCATAAATTAGTAGCGTGTTGTGCCTCCAGTGCAACTGCAAAACAGTCCCCTGTCAAACAATGTTCTGCGGCACTTGTGCCTCCAGTGCAACTGCAAAACAGTCCCCTGTCAAACAATGTTCTGCGGCACTTACGTTCCGCCGCGCGGCATTCCCAACATTGTGTACTCTACAGTACATACTCACCGGTATTACAGTATATGAAAAATTCATATCATAAGAAAAATAAACACCGGTATTCGGTATGAACCGGTATACCACCCAGCACTACTCAAGCCAACCCAATTTCCCGGAGAAATATATGGAGGACGTCGAAGATGGCTTCTCCTGTGGTGCGTCTGAAGAGGCCAGCAAAACAGAATATCCTCCTCAGTCACCTTGTCCCGCACATACCTGACATATGTGAGGAGTTGGGCCTGCCCAGCAGTATCAGTGGACTCGTCCAGCTGCAGCACGTAGTAAGGACTCTTTTCTGTTTGCTTCTATCTCTCTGATATCATTAGACATGTCTGAAACTCTCCTAGCCACTGTGTCATTGGACAGGGGTACTGTACCAAGTTTAGCAGCTGCGCACTCTCCTTTCATTATTCTGCACATGTCTTGCGCAGCCGGCAAAATGAGTCTCTGCAATTGTACGTGGTTTACCCAGTTTTTCAATTCTTTGGACCACTGCATAAGATGCTTGCAGACACTGTTTAGAAACAGTGCTGTGCATTTTTATGCTCGACTGTTGCTGTTGGAGGCCATCAAGCTTTCTTTTAGAATAATCAAAAGGTTTATCTTTAAGGTCAGCATGCTTGCTTTCGAGATGCCTTTTAAGTCTGCATGGCTTCATGCTGTCGTTTGCCAACACCTCGGCACACAAGACACACTGAGGTCTTTGTTCAGCCGTGACTGTAAACCCAAACTGCAGATATGTTTCATCATATTTTCACAGCTTGGGCTTTTTTGCAGATGGGGGTGCATTGGTTGCCTTGGTTGTCCTCACCAGAAAGTCTTCCATCCTTTTTTCGGTTGTGAAATAGTCTAATTTGTGTGTGTGTGTTTGTATGTAAGTATTGCAACAGTTGCTCAGTGCACGCTTAGCCTGCCCAGCAAAATAATTGACGAGAGCTGAAATGGGGATAGTCTTTAAAAAGACTGTTTGTTTGTTTTTTGAAGTAAATAAATTGATGGAGAAAAATAGAGAGATGGCACAGGCAAATTTGGCAAGAGAACCAGCGTGAATGGTGTGTCCACATCTAAAATACAGTACTGAATTTATTTTATATTTGGGCTTTAAAGAAAAGATTCACTTTCTTCCCGCTCGGGGATCAGCCAGTGGCAGCTTGCAGTTGGCGCATGCCCGATTCGTTTCCAGTCTGGACACGAAGGGATAAGCGTGCAGCTCTAACTGGTAGAAAGATAGTAGGGAGAACGTTGTTGAGAGTAAGAAAAGCTTTCAGATCCAACTCGCAAAAAGTCTTCAATACCACTAGTAAAACTCGACAGATTTGTCTCTAGTAGGTTTTTTGAAAAAAATAAAATAAAATAAATAAATAAATAAAATTGGGCGGCCGCAATTGGGCGGCCGCAATGCATTATAGGTGAACTAGTCGGAGATGCATTTTGTTATGAGACACCTGTGTTTTATATTTTAATGGTTGTTTGTTGTGGGTGTGGGACTATTTTTGTTGTGGTTTGTAGATTATACTAGCTGCAGCTTTGAAACCAGGACAGAGACTGATGAGCCATTTGGTGATTTGGCGGGCCGTGCTTGTTCAGCCCCTACACTCAGCTTTCCCAGACAGTCCATTGTATGATGTCGAAGAATTGCATTGACTAATGTGGAACATAACCTGTGGAAAAACCAAGAGATGTCTTGATGCCGTTACTTTAAGTCCAAAGTTACTACCTCTGAATTAATAATTTTGAGTGTAGCTAAAGCTCATTTCTGCCAATTTGACATATTCTGACATATAAGGAATTTGCTGCATATATTTCACATTAATAACAAGCGAGTCCGTGTTATGTCATAATCATTTCCACCCTCTGGTTCCGCGCCCCGGGAGAGTGTCCGCTGTGAGGCTTTGACCTTAGAGCAGTTGTCATGTTTTTTTAAACATCATTAAGTTTGCCGTAGAATCACCTTTTAATTACAGGCAGAAGGCTCTTGACTCAGCTTCAATAAACAGCTTCGTTTGAATTCAGGGTTTGATTCCCACTCCTTTCTGTACGTTGAGTGTAAAGTAGACTGAGACATGATGAGCTGGACAAGTAGAAGTTTAGCTGATATCACCCAGAGTCACGCTCACAGCAGATGATGCAAGTAACTGAAGCTGTGTGAGTGAAATGCAGTGAATTATTTCAGTGCAGCGTTTTATTTTAGACAAAGAAAATTTTACATTTATATCCCACCTGAGATCAGCCAGCAGCAGCTTCTCACAAACAGGATTTACAAGGAGGTGAACGTCTCCGTCTCTGACTGCAGCTGAGAAGGACCGTGCTGTGGACTGGGTCACCCTGTGAGAGATTTTGGATGGGGAGGGAGCTCACTGTAGCTACTCGTTGAACAGAGTAAAGATATGTGCTTTCACATCAAAGTCTCCTAAAGACTCCAGAAAAAGACATGAGATTTGTTGCAAGTCACTTTTTTGGAAAAGAAACGTCTCTGGAGGGACCTGAAGTCTCTCGAGGCTACGATCAGACACTTGTGATTTTTGCGGTTTGTTAAAGAACAGAATGTTATGTGATAAGTACTGGGACACTGAACAGTTAGACATGGTCAAATTAAGTTCACTAGTAAAGGTTATAGTTCATTTTAGATCCATTCTGAAATTTTATCTGAAAGCCAAATATCCCTGACTTTTTTGTGTGCAGTGTATGTCCGAAAAAAAAAAATTAAACCAGAAACATAAATTCTATTTATGCGCAAGGCTACATTTAAGATGGCTCAGTTAAGTTCATGAAAATGGCTTAATTAAAGTTTATACTGGCTTCATTCAGATTTTTTTTTTTTGTTTGTTGACCCTCTTCATCCCTTAACATCATCTGTCTGTGGACTTTGCCACTCCATAACAGCATCGCCTTACTTCCTCCTTTACTGTCACAATAAATATTATGGCTGGCTAGAGGGTTTTATCACTTGAACATAAAAATATCTGTCATTTTTGGGCACTTGCTGAAATAACTTGCGTTGTCAATCATCTTGGCACTCTAAAGTAATCAGGCATATGGCCCCCAGAGGGTGACATACCATTGGTGGATAACTTAGCAAAACACCCATGCACGTCACTCTTGTATAGGCTGACAGGCCAGAGGTGTCTTTTATATGGCTTGACATGCATCAAGACACCAGGATAGTTCAACTTTCAAGCTCAAGCAGGACTGGGAATCTTCAGGGTGGTACAGCTGTAGGCAAAAATAATGCCACATCCATTTATCTTAAATATTTTTTCCCAGCAAAATTAGAAAAAAAGAAAGAAATGAAAACAATCTAGACATCTGAATGTCTGGATTCCAGCTATTTGTAAAAGTAGCAAATACAACGTTGCATGTATGTGCCACTTCTCAGATATTTTACTGTGTCTGTGTCACTTGCATAAAGCTTTTTTTTTTTTTTTTATCTGCTGCAATTCCTGTTTCTTTTGTTTTAAAATACATTTACCTGTCAGTGTTGTATAGATACCCCTGATTGGCTTTTAGCCTGCAGTGGTAATGAGACAACACAGTCGCTACCAAAGCGGAACACATTCCTTTAACCTAGTCTGAACCACAGATATGCATCATCCAAGCTTTTCTCAGCAAATACTGCAGCAGACTTTTCTAAGTCACAAACAAATGTGCATGGTAATGTTGGTGTTGTTATGGATTAAAGTATGTTTTTTTTCTATTTAGTACACAATAATATGGCTTTGTTTCTTTTTCTATTGCAAATAGTATCGCTTAACTGACAATATCCAATACATTTTGTGGTACTAACTTATCCAAAGTTACAAGCAAGCTGAAACAATGTTAAACAGTGCTGCGAGCAAAGCTTCCAGTAGCATCAAGAACGCATGTTTCAACAGCAGTGAAAGATCAAATATCCATTATCAGCTGAGTAATAAAAAACTTTCCTTAGTCTGAGGACAAAAGATGAGCACTAAGACAATCACCCACATCCAAGTCATGCTACCCGTGGAAAACAAAATATCTACTTTGCTTTTAAATAATGGTTGGACTTAGATCCAAGATTGTCCCCTGCTGTCCATGTTTTTTATGAATAAAAAATAAAAAGAAGATGTACAGCGTGATAAAGGTTCTCCTCAAAGCTTCTTGTCCATGTTGGTTGTATATCAGCTGTCAATGAATGGCAGTTTATGACACAGTGTCATTTAAGCGCTCAGAGATTGTGAGTGTCTGACTGAAGCTTGTGTCTTTGTCTTCTGCACTCTGTAGAAGGAAAAATGTGCAAATCCCTTTCAGTTTTTCTTTGAGGAAATGTAATTGGAGATCCTCTCCCATTATTGCTCCTCAAAGAGTCAACCTTTCCTGTATTCTGCTTTTCTGTCATATCATCATTATAATCACCTGTTGACACCGGCGAGTTAAAATGACATCATTATTATTCTTCGTGTGTGTGTGTGTGTGTGTGTGGGGGGGGGGGGGGGGGGGTCCAAGCCCTGAAATAAAAAATACAAAATAATTCAGAATCAAAGTCCATTTAAAAGTCACTGAATTACTATTATTATTATTATTTTTAGCACTTCCCATATCATCATAACTGTTTCTGATATGAGGTTGCATAAAAATAAGATACATCATTCAAGCTGACAAAAAGGAAAGCGGTGACATGTTTGTGTCACAGTTTCTTCAGCAGATATTCCAGACAGATTTCAGTCCTACTGGAATTTTCCTATTTGTTCTTTACTATATCTGACATTATTGGAGGGACAAACAAAGTGTTTTAAACACCATGTTTATTGAACTTTATTTGTTAAGTTCTAACCCAGAGTTGGCCTCCAAAGGGAATCATGTCAGGGGGCAAAAGACATCTGTGGCTGTCCCTGTCAAACCTCTTGATTTCTCTCTGTCATCTGTTCTGGTGAGATGAGCTGTCTCGTAGCAACAGAATGATGCTGTTCCTTACTGCTTAGATACCTAATCAAACACAGACACACACACGCACACATTTTGATAACAGCGGAGGCCATGACATCACTGACTTGCATTCTGCTCATGAGGACTTGCTCTAACCTTGACCATGACTAACTGCTGCCTAATACCGACCCTTAACATGGACATAAAAATAAAGCATTCCCACTCCTAAAAACTGCACAATCCAGAAGAAGACTTCCTTTTAAGTGCCATGAAGAAAATTGGTGCCCAGAATCCTTGAACTTGAAGTCGTGCACAGCACAAAATTATGTTTGCAACCCTTCTGAGGATATTATGATTTGCATTCATTTGGTTAAAACGTATCTGAACCATAACATTTACTCACCTATTACCTTGACAGGAGTCTCAGTTTAGAAACATGACAACCAATAAAACCTTGATCTTATCAGGCCCCGAGCTAAGCGTGTGCCGGCGAAGCTTTTGTCAGGCAAGTAAATTATATTTATATACTTGCAGCTGGTTGCAGGTGACAACACTCAACAATGTTAGGTTCTAAAGAGCTTAGTGTGAATACGTGACAGTTTTTTCCTTGAAATAGAACAAAAGAACAGCAATTGAGGTTTATTGTTTTGTTTTGTTTTTTTGTTTTTTGTTTTCTGACTAGTTTCAACAAGAGTTGGATGAACACACCACACAAGTCATGTGGTCTTACCATCTACGTAGGCTGAGACAAATCCCGACTAGACACAGGACCGCAAAAAAGAAAAAAAAAAACAATCAATTCCCCTTCACGACTGACAAAGTTGAAAAGAAGGAGGCATCTTTCTGCTTTCATCAATAAAGCTATTTCCTCTTTTGTGGCATACCTGTCAAACTGGAGGAAAATTGTAAGGTCAGCAAGTTACTAAAATTATGCATAATAGCCGTAAGAGGAAACCTGGAAATAATACAGGGATATCTGTCATCCACTGAGAGTAAAACTCACATATACCTCTGATGGAAATGAGATACTATTCCAATATTGCCTTGTTATTGTCCAACAATCCTGCAACCAGACAAGTATTGTGTCTCACTGTCCTACACAGCTGCAAGGTTGTGTTTCTGCATGCCACATGTATTTTGTCTAATACATTTTGATGTGCTCTGTTAAAACACTTGTACTACTGATCCTCTTGGTCATTCTTCATCAATCTGCTGATATTTACGTATGACCCCTTTGCATACCATGGATTTTAAAATTCACTAAAATCTACGATAGTCTTGCCAAGTCTTTGTTTTAACGTCTTATTCTCAGTCTTAGATAATATAGTCACCAAGAATAAATATAGGGTTATATATTATTATTTAACGCAACAGTAGCTACACGCGTACACTAGTTATCTATTCAGTACATATCCTATCTGCAGTCCCTTTTACCTCTGAGCAAAGATCAGCACCGTTCAGGAATATGCAAGAGGGAAAATTGGGACAAGGTGTAAAAAGAATTTTTTAAAAAGAATAAAGGTGGTTCTGATTGATTATCTCTTTGGTTAAGACTAACATGGATATAAACAAAATCAAACCCTTTTTATTTGAAAGAATGAGGGAATGCTCATTTATATAAGCAGCTGTTTTTGTAACTGAATTAAACTGAATTGAACTTAACTATGCATTAAATCAAAAAGAGAAAGTTATGTTGTTGATAATGAATAACTAGAATTTCCCAGCTTCGGATCATTCATAGTCATTACTGGTGACACGCAAAATACTTAACTCCTGGTGGTCCAGCTCACAATAATCAACCATGACAGTGCAGATTTTGACATGAGAATACCTGAGGGCTGCTGCACTAAATCAAAATAAGAGATTAAGCTGGGATATGTCACTTATTTTGGCTGAACTTCAAGTCTCGAGTCGGTTGCACGGAAGCAAGGGTAGATAAGTTACCATGGAGATTTATTTTCTGCGGCTCACCTGGTCATCTGGAGACCCGGGTAAAAACCAGAGTTTCTTAAAACTCTCCAGTCAGCTGTCACTATGGTAATAAACTGGATTTTTTAATGACATTTTTTTGATCTTACCTCATTTACTTTAGCTTGCTTATTTTTTTTTCATAAACAAGTTGTAGTTTAGCATAATGATTATCATTATATAATCGCCCATATAGGTTATAATAATAAAGGTGATGGACTTTACCAGGGCTGATTCTTGTATTTCTGTCAGATGATTAATCAATAGTCTATATCAGGGGTCGGCAGCCTGTGGCTCCGGAGCTGCTGTATGTGGCTGAGGAGAAAACTAGAGGATGACATCACACTGACATGGACTTAAGTCATAATTAAATACAAACCGGCCTATTGTTATGTTTACTATTTTTTAAAGTTATTAGGCTGCAGCTATACATTGTATTTATTTCAAACTGAGCTACTTTTTATCAATGTTCTATAAATAAAGGGAATGACTCAACTAGACCTGCATGGTTCTTTGCTTTATTTCAAAGTAGCTCTACACATGTCAGTGTTTTTTTTTTTCTCCTCTTTCAAAAGATTCAAGATTCAGTATATTTACTACCATGTCAACAAGTTGATAGGAATCTGTCTTGGTTCTGCTCCCAAACATTTACAGTATAGCAGCAGCCAATATTCAGTCTTTATAAGGGTTTGAGGTTTTCCTTTGTTATAACAGGTAAAAACAGCAATAAAATGTCAACCGTTTTCTGTTTTGTTGTTCTATAATTTCATAAATGCAACCAGCTATAAGTTCTTTTTCAGTGGATGACAAAAAAGAAATTTGGAAATGGAAATTTAATTTGTATCTTGCATGACCTCCTTTTGCATTAAAAACTTTAAAAACTGCAAAACATTGAAGGAATAAGCTTTTGGATAGATTCAAATCCCTCTGAATACAGTATAACTATATATAAAACTTCATACACTGTGTTATCGTCATTTTAAGGGTCAAATAGGTTTGACCAGTGAATTTTATTGATGATATTTATTAAAAGGAGAGGGGCAAAAGATGGCTCTTTTGATAGTAAAGGTCGCTGATCCCTGGCTTATATGTTTCACTCTTCAATATTATTGCATTTATTGAGATGATAAGAAATAGATGAGGTTGCAAAGGTGATTACGATAAAGCCAGTGATGAGTCTTGGCAATATAAAGTCTCATTCATGTCATATCATAATCATTTTTGAATGATGTTTTAGATGACAAAGCTCCCATTCTTATGGTGACTGTCCATTATACGCAACAAATTGCTCGCATTGCAAGGATCCCATTCATTTTTCTAAGGAAAGTGAGGAGGCGTGCTCATCGCCTAAGCAGGGGATCTCGGGATGCCAGGGAGTCCCCGCAGAGCATGAAAAAGTTGAGCTTTGTTCAGTTTTATGCAAATGAAGGCATCCGGTGTGGGGGCGTTATCCAATCAAAGTAGACATGGTTTTTTACATTGTTGCATTTGATGGCAACGTTTCTTGTTATGTGTAATGCATTAGTGGTAGTATCACAATGAAGTACGTGAAAACTTTCCATCCATTGAAAACCATGCAAGAAGCTGATGGTGGCCGTTGCAGGTTTCCTTCTTATTTATGATCCCTCGCTGCCTGACTGTGCACAGTGCATGGAGGAAATAGGACTGAGAAAGCAGGGCTACTTTTATTTGCTGGGATTTGTCTGGTTAAGTTGTTTTTCATGTTCATAATAACGAAAGCGGTTCACACCAAAGGATTCCGACTGGAGTGTAAAACTTTAAAATGAAGTTTATTTGCACAAAAAAAATGTACCAGATAAAAAGCCCTAAGCCCAAAGTAATCATTGGTGAGGAGAAAATCACTGCACTCTAAATGTCACAGCAAACATATAATATCACTTGAACCACATGAACAAACCAAGCAGGTGAGTTAGGTGTCAGTACTGCCTGGGAGCAGGGCTGGAAACTGCCACAGCAGTCAGAGTAGGGAAGTGACCCTAACAAAAACAGAACATTAAATCACCTCCATATTCATGTTAATGTGTGTTTAAAGACTGTGACAAAGTGTTTTGTAATTAGGATACGTGTATTTCTTAAAATGAAATTCTAACACAGTCAATGGTACCAAACCTTGGTTTGACTGATATCACCCACAGCAAGAAGCTATTTTGCAAATGAACTCTTTGTAGTCTATATTATAGCCTATAGATTATACTCGACTTGTACATATTCAGTCTGTCCACTACTGGCTGTCAAATTTATTAGCTGTTTTGTTTAATTGTTTATACAGTATGTGTCTGTTGTGAGCTGTTATGTCAAGTTCCACTTTCTCAGATATCATGGATTTCTTAATTCTATTGTTTAACAGTCCTCTGCTGTTCCAATGTGTTTGTGATGTGAGGAGAAAAATGGAAAGGTCTTTAAAAAAAAATCTCAAATAACTCAGAAAAAAAAATCTGACATCAAACCATCCAGGTATAAGAAAGCTACACTATATGCCCACAAGCACTCCTCACATCTGCACACACACACACACACACACATTGGCAGTGTCATATAAATCTACAACAAATGCACAAAAAGCATCAAAAGGATGTATAAGGACAAGATCAAGAGACTCTGCATAAAAAAGAAATAGAAACACAACACAATATCAAAATAGGTCTCTTTCATGTCTACCAGAAAAGGGAATAAGTTATTTTTCCGCCAAACACTTTAATTTCAGGAATGAAAGGCACATGAGCCCATCTGCTTTCATGACATGAATCTGGATTGCTATTTCAGAGCAAACAAGTGCACAAGTACTGAGCTCTAGCCACAATACATAGATCATAATCTTTTTTTTTTCTACATGAATGCATTATACACCTACACGACAAACATTTTCAAAACATTTCAAGGCAATTACCAATATTACCAGGAGTGGAAATCCAGGAATGTTCACCAAAGGGTCAGACTGTATAATGCTCAGAGGAAAACTGAAAAAAAAAAAAAAAAAAACCTAGAGCTGTATCTTAGAGTCTACAGGCCCCGGTAGTCAAATGAAATGTTAAAGTGCCTAAGAGGGCAGTTAGAGAAATACAGCACACGTATAGTCTGTCTGGAAGGGTTATTAGGAGAGAGTCTCTACTGTCTGAAAAGAACATGGCACAATGTTTACATTTAAAAGGTTCTGTGTGGTGGAGGGGTGATGCTTCGGACTTGTCTTACAGCTACAGCTGACTTCAACTCCTCTGTATACCAATGAACGTTCAGCGCCAACTGGTGAGGCCATCTGTCCGATAACTGAAACTCATTCGAATGTGAATCATGCAACAGGACACTGACCCCCAAGTACACCGGCAAATGTACCACAGAATGGCTGAAAAAGAGAGGAATCTGGATGTTGCAAGTTAAAATCTAGACTTCAACCTGACTGGGATGGTGTGATGCATCATCAAATACCTGAAAACCTCAATGAACTGATGCAACGTTGTAAAGATGAGGAAAGAGACCGACAACATCACACATAAAACAACTGCTTTAAATTATTACTGCTAAAGGGTGGCTCTACAAGCAGTCCTCAGCATTTTGATGGTTTTTCTCAAATAAATAACAACAATGTGTCACATGATGTCTTGAAATTGCAGTGACTTAATTTTAAGACTTGGCAAGTGTGGTAAGTTTTCAATATCCTTTTTATTGTTTTTTTGAATGTAGAAAAAAAAAAGATAGAGGGTGCTTAGTACTTTCTTTTTCATATAAATACAACAAGAAAAAGCAGCCACATGCTGCATTTATAAGGTGCACAGGTGCTTTAAGTTAATGCCCTCAATGAAAATGCTGATGTTAAGCAGGCAAACTCTTTATTGTCTGTTTTATGTGTTGGCTTGTTAATAACTTCCAATTAGTGCCAAACACAAAGAACAGCTGGGGCTCATCTGGATGTTTCTTTCTCCTCATTGTTCAGGCTCTGGGCAGACAAGCGCTGGATAAGCAAAAGAAAACTTCACTTACGATGCTACAGCAAGTTTCAAGTCTTCACCAACAAACATATCGGTTCTTGATATAAAGTGCCGAGTCAAGTCAGGAAACTCAGTGTTTTATCCCCTGTGCTTCAGCTGCAACTTAAATGTTAATTATATGAAAATGAAATGAAATGAAAAATACTTTATTTATCCCATAAAGGGAAATTCAATGGAGTAAGGGCTCTCTCTTTTTTTTTTTTTTTTTTTTTTTTTTTTTTTTTTTATAAAAAAAACAGACAGAAATAATAATATAATAACAGGTGTTAGGTCTTGTTGTGGAGGCTGATGGCTGCTGGCAGAATGATCTTCTGTATCTTTCCGTCTTGCAACGGACCTGAAGAAGCCTCTCACTGAACACACTCTGTTGTTTGATCACTGTGTCGTGGAGAGGGTGTGAAGAGTCCTTCCTCATCTTCATCAGCTTGTGCAGCATTCTTTTTTGTACAATCAGTTCCAGCGGCTCCAGAGTTACACCCAGCACAGATCCAGCTTTCCTGATCAGTTTGTTGATTCTCTTCAGGTCTCTGGTTCTGATGCTGCTGCCCCAGCAGATGGCTGCAAAGCTGATTGCACTTTCAACAACAGACCTATAGAACATGTGCAACATCTTGGTGCAGACATTAAAAGATCTCAGCTTTCTTAAAAAGTAGAGTCTGCTCTGACCTTTCTTGTAGATGTATTCTGTGTTGCATTTCCACTCTAGTCTGTTGTCAAGCTGAACTCCTAGGTACTTGTATTCCTCCACCACCTCCACCTCCTTTCCCAGGATGGAAACACTGCTGTGTTGATTCTTGCTCCTCCTGAAGTCGACAATCATCTCCTTAGTTTTGCTGGTATTTAATACGAGATGATTGTTACTACACCATTTCACAAACTGACAGATCAGTTCTCTGTACTCTGCTTCCTGTCCGTTGCTGATACACCCAACAACTGCAGAGTCATCAGAGTATTTCTGCCGATGACAGGACTCAGAGTTGTACTGGAAGTCAGAGGTGTAGAGCGTGAAGAGAAATGGTGAGAGAACAGTTCCTTGTGGTGCTCCAATGCTGCTGACCTCCATCTCAGACACACAACCTTTCAGTCTCACAAACTGTGGTCTGTTTGTGAGGTAGTCATAAATCCAGGAGGTTGTAGAGGAATCCACCTGGAACCTATGGAGCTTCTCACATAACAACGCAGGCTGAATTGTATTAAAAGCACTTGAGAAATCAAAGAACATGACCCTCAAAGTGCTGCCTGATTGGTCCAGATGAGATATTCAAGATTATAACAAAATCAAAAAAATGCAAAATTATAAACTAGAGTTTTTGTCATGGGTCAATGTAGTCATGTAATTACTTATACAGGTAGACATACAGAAGTGTATTCTACATTTTTTGAGCCTTTACTTAAAAATAATAATAATAATTGAATTTGGTGCTGTGGACAACAGAGCTATTATACATTCCTGAGTGAGACTGCGTGGTGTCAGACCACCTCTGCAGCGTAGTCAGATCTCAGCCACGAGAGTGTCCCTGCTGTGAATCCTGCCTTCAGGGTAGAAACCTCACTCTGACGTTGGCCAGCTACTGAAGAACTCCTGCATGCTCTGCTCCTATCAATCATCACCTCTTCCTTCATCTACTGCCAGGAAAATGTTACTGTGTACATCTTTCCTGCTGCCTTCTTTCGAGGATAATTAAAAAGGACCATTTCCACAGCACATCCACGGCCTGCATCATACATGAAAAAACTCTCGGAGAGTCCAAATGTACTGATGTAAATACAGCCGTATAAACTGGAGCGACCATTAGCGTAATCGAAAAAGTAGAAACCAACTATGTTTTGAAAACAGTAATAAGTATGGCATAAGACATGTGCTTGTGCTACCTGTCAGTTTAGAAAGTCTCAGTCAATTTACCTGATAAAATCAGGCTTCTGTCTGGCAAGCAGCCCAGGATGCTTTTACACTTTACCAGAGCTTAGGTCAGGCCGATGAAAGCTGCCAATATTGTGGCAGTTTCACAGGTTTTAAAAATATGTTGGCCAGTTTCTATTTTCACTGTTTCTGACCTCCTCTCACTGCGCACCTTGAAGCCTGCTAAACAAACTCGGTTCTGAATTTCCCCGAGCTTTCTGTGAGCTTTTCTGGACTCCTTTTCTCCTTTTCTTCTGCTGTTCTCTCACTTCCTCTTTCCTCCTCTCTCTGTCCTCTTTCTATTGCTGCACTATCATCACTCTCCATCTTTAGCTCTGTGAGGCGAAACACAGTCCTCCATCCTCCCCTCCATCGCTCCATTTCTATCTATCCTTCAATTTCTCTCCTCTGAATTATGGGGACATGCAGTGACAAGGACCTTGTCTCATTCTTTTTCCAGGATTTTTTTTTTTTTTTTTTTTTGTGTTGGGCAGGGGAGAGTGTGTAAGTAGTCAGATACTGCATATCAAAGTAAGTAATCCCTCCACTTTTGTGTCAACCATTTTTATCATGACATTGCTTTAAAAACACAGACACAGATATGAATGATTCTAAAATACCTATAAAAAAAATGTTCAGTGACAGGTGGACAAATATCCACATTCCTCAGTACTCTACAGTGTCTATCCAGACTGAAAGACAAATATAAATCTTTATGTGTTATGGGGGCACTTCAAACATACTTTCAGTTTTTTTTTTTGTTTTGTTTGTTTGTTTGTTTTGTTTTGGTCTCTGAATGTCTTCTCTGTACCCATGTGGATTTTCTTCAAGTGCTGTTGCATGTATGTCAGCAAATGGAAAAAAAAAGGATTGTAATTGAGTTTGGAAGGGCATTTTTTACCACCTTACCAGGCAAATCAACGTGATAATGTGATTATGTCTGCGGATATATGAAAAATTCAGAAAAAAGTTTTAAAAAAGAAAGAAATCTTGTAATATTCTCCAATAGCTCTCAAGGATTACATTTTTAAAATTTCATTTCAGTATTTCATTGGGTGACTTATAAAGGATTAAAGTCAAGTGAGCATTAAAGGAGAAGCATAATTGTTAATGTGTACTTGAAGATACTGACCTTACTTTTCTTTTACTCTATTTCTGCGGTCTGACTCATACACTGTGGGCAACTAAGGAATGTATCTTTTTATACATACATAACCAGAAAACCAGAAAGACAGCATTCATGTGATTTTATAAATAACAAAAAAATGGTTTAGTTTGAAACAGACTATATTGAATTTTTTTTTCTTTTCTTTTCTTTTTTTTTTATGCTGCCCAGCTTGAATTAACCTATGACTTAATGGTCTTTCTTCACTGTTGCACAGATTTTTGTAAAAGCTATACCATTTTTATAGATTCAAAAAAAGAGACAGTAAAGTTCTACTTCCACAGAGGCAGACGTTAGCATTAATTGTACTGATGACCTGTTTATACAAATATACTGATACTTTAACAGGAATATGTAGTACACATGTCCAGTGACAGACAGACATACTAACAGACAAACCTGTATTAAGACAACAGTTTGCCAGATCATCTGCAGAGAGCATCGAGCCAAGCTTCGAATGATGGCATTTACATAGAAAGCTGCTCACCAAACTTCTCCACACCACAGAATTTGCAACATATAACACCCTCAAGTTAGTTCATTTCTGGGCAAGTGATAAAAAATTACCAGGACAGGTTTGCTCTTTTCATGCATTTAATGCGTTTGCCCAGTGTTCCCATCCTCCTCCATCTTTCTATGTATGTCTGCTGCCTCCAACCCTTCATCTCTCTTCTTTACCTCCTCTTCTCCTTGCCACTATCGCTTCATTTGGCTCATGATGTGATGTCACCGCTCTGTCCTTGAGTGGGCGAGAATCCCCTCTGACAAAAAGCTGCTTGTTTGTGTGTGTGGATTGCTGGCGTGTGTGTAATGGGATTGCCTTTTCCCATGTGAAGCAGTATATGTTCATGTGTGTGTGTGTGTGTGTGTTTAGTTTGTGTGTGGCCCAGGCTGGCCTGCAGAAGTGACAGACTTTAGGATTGTGCTGTCACAGCAGGTGAAGAGATGATTTACTTGTCAGGGGGCTGAAAGACAGGAAGTCAGATAGAGCTTACAGATAAATGTACTCAGGTGCGAGTGGAATACTGTAAGATACCAGCCGACTCTGCTGGGGCATACTGGATATAGAAGGACCACTGATGCTGAGTGAGCTAAGGCTTCATTGTCTGCCTGCAACATTTATGTTTGTTTTCAGTCACGGTTAAACCCACTAAATACAAAATATTACTCTCTTGCCAAAGGTCCAAGCTGACTTGACCAAACAAGATTACTTCTCTCTTTTGTGGCCAAACAGAGAAGACCGAGGGTTGGCTGCACGTGATTCAAAGGCAGTGCCACTTTCTCCACTGCAGGTGCATGTGTTTCTGCCTTGAATCACAAGGCATTAGTCTTAGATAAAGATGCAAAATAACAAATGGAAATATTAACCCTCAGAAAGAACTCATTCAGTGAAATGTTAGTGCCAAAATGGGGTGGGGGGGGTCTCGAAACTAAGGTTTCAATGTTTTCTTTGATACTGAAGTTGTAATGACTATTGCTCCTGCAAATGAAGGTCCACCGAACACTATTAATGACGGACTAATAATTACACTTTTGTGACTTGTAAGCAGAGCATACGATAAATAAAGCTACAAATACTAAATGCAAAATTCAATGCTACTTAAATAACCTTTACCATAGCAAGTTATGCCATGACTTACTAAAAGCCAATGAATGCCAAAAACCTTGGTTTGTTAAAAAAAACAAACAAAAAACAAAAAAAAAAAAACAGTCCATTTGTGACATCAGACAACAGAACAGTAGGTCACAAGCAATTTGCTGTTCTGACTGATCTGAGTTTGGTGGTGTCAGTCTAAAAGTTAAAGTGAGCAAAATGTAAAACAGTACAGTTTTTAAAAATAGAGATAAATTATGCTGAGAAATGTTGATCCACGTAAAAGATCTGTCATTGTTATACCTAATACAACTACAATTCCAGAAAAGTTGGGGCTCTGTCTAAATTGTCAATTAAAAAAAAAGAAAGCAATACAGTGAGCCCTTATTTTTACCCCCCGCGAAAATCACAATCCGCAAATGGGTGCCGGAGCCCCCCGAGCCTAAATAATGTGTTTAGAATATGTTTAAAAACCGCAAAAAGTGGCGAGGCACTGCAGTGAAACAAGACAAAGGCTCAACTGCGGTCTTTCTGTTACCTTCACAGCCTCTGGTCACTGAACCGTAGTATAGAAACCACTGGTATCGTGCTATTTTTGGCTCGTAATTAGCGGCTAACATGCTAACAACAACAAAAGAAAAAGTCCGGTTTTCTCTGCAAGGAACGAGCACTTTATTCTGGCACTGCAGAAACTTGTAATATCACACAGGTTGTATTGTTCGGCTCCTGAGACAGAGAATGTAAATCCACTTTTCATCTAACCACACACACCATTACCCATAAGGCCACCTTCTTAAAGGGGCCAGGCTGGCTCACAACATTTCTTCGCTGTGAGAGAATGCGCACAACATCCTGTGATGTTTCCGTGATTTTTTCTTGATTTTTTATTATATTATATATTTCTGAAAAATCCGCGAATAAGTAAAAACGATGAACTTAAAGCGTGAATTGGCAAGGGGTCACTGTAATCTGCAAATCACATCAATCCATACTTTATTCCCAGTAGAACAAAATGAAATCAGATGTGGAAACTAAGACATTTTACTATTTAATAGAGAAAAATTGGCTTTTTCTGATTTGATAGCAGCAACACATCTCATAAAAGTTAGAACAGGGTGATGTTTACCATTGTGTAGCATTCTCTCTTCTGTCTGGGGAATGAGTTGACCAGTTACAGGAGTTCTAGGAAAGGAATGTTGGCCCAAACTTTTCTGTTGCAGGATTCTAACAGTTGAACAGTCCTGGGCCTTCGTTGCTAGATTTTTCATTTTACGATGCATCCAATGTTTTCTGTTGGTGAAAGGTCTGGACTGCAGGCAGGCCAGTTCAGCACCCAGACTGTTCTCCTGCAAAGCCATTCTGTCGTGATCTATGCAGTATGTAGTTTAGCATTGTCTTGAGGAAACACGCAAGGCCTCTCTGTTGCTCTAGAGCCTCTATGTACTCGTCAGCATTGATGGTGCCTTTCCAGATGTGTAATGCAACCCCTCATACCTTCAGAGATGCAAGCTTTTGTACTGTTCACTGGTCAGAGGCTGGGTGCCCCCCCCCCTCCTCTTTAGTTATGTTTCTGACCTGTTGCCAATTAATCTAATCAGTTGTCAAATACTCTTTTGTTTCGGTCTGACTTTCCAGCCTTTTGTTGTCCCTGTTCTGATTGTTTTGCAATGTGTTGCTGCCATCATAGTCAAAAATGATGTTTTCCATGAAATGGTAAAATGTCTCAGTTTCATCATCTGATACGTTCTTTATGTTCTACTGGGAATAAAATATGTATTTATGAGATTAGAAAATCATTAAAATCTGTTTTTGATTTAAGTTTTACACAGCATCCCAACTTTTTTGGAATTGGGGTTGTAAAATACACCCAGCTGGAAGAAACTAAACTGACTGGACTGGAGGGGAGTCAGCTGGCTTGGCTGAGTTAAACTGTACATGACTAGCATGTATTGTTGACCGTGCAAAAACTTGTAATTATCATAGTGGCTCAAAATCTTCACACCTTAATAATTCTTTTGACTTTGACCTTGAGTGAAGTTCATGTAGTAGAAGCAGAGCCCGTGCTTTGAGAGGCAACAGACAGGACAAGATGTAATCTGAAAGGGGGAATATTAGCCTGTCATTCCAGTGTCACCACCAAGGTTTCACTGAATAGAAGGTAGCTGAAGAACATCAAAGCTGATAAATGCTATTGTGCCTTTGTGGTATAATTAAATGACAACACTTTTATCTGCTTATTTTGTGCACTCACTGCACACTGAAAAATTAAATTACTCACTTACTTACACATATTGCTTCAACTTTGATCAGTTTCAGGCACAAGTCCTTTTTATTTACCAGTTTGCAACAGAGTGGAAGAGAAAGAGAGAAAATATGACTATTCAAAGGGACTTTCAAATTCTATTCAGGTAACCCCAGCCACCGTTCACACTGAGCTGTTCTGAAAAAGTGTCAAACATGAGGTGACTCGATGACTCCAAGCCTTCGCGTAATATTAAGTGCTTCTTCTGTCTCTCTGAAACGGGTATGAAAAGCAAGCCTCTGAATTAAATTTATGTAATATAGGTTAACAAATAAAGCTTAGTTACCTGTTTAGGATATTTGTTGAACTTTTTTTTGGATAAACTTAATTGTTGTTTTCTCAGTGTACTGTCATGTGAGTTAAACCCTTCTAGTCAGTAGAGGTGTTAGTTAGCTTAAATTATTACCCTCCACCAAGGAGGAAATGTCCGTCTGTCTGTCTGTCTGTCTGTGTTCAAGATAACTCAAAAAGTTACGGATGGATTTTGATGAAAATTTTAGGAGTTGTCAGAGATGTGAGAAGGAAGAACTGATTTCATTTTGGGTGTGATCCGGAAGAAATCCTGGATTCTGGATCACTTTCAAATCTTCGATAACATTGCGGTCAATGGGGCTGAAAATTTTGTTTCTCAATATCTCCGTTAATTATTGCCCAAAACTCATGAAATTTGACTGAGGGACAATGGGGATTGACAATGGGAACCTCTATCAAATTTCAAAGACTGATCTGATCCATAACACGGATTTTATTGCAATCTGTAAATTGCTATATGGGGGACTTGTTGTACTTGGCAGAGGTCTGCGCTCTCCGAGTACTTTTTTAGTTGTTTTATTATTTTATTTTGTAAGATCCTAACCATTCATACTCTGCTTGTTTTTCTGTTTTTTAATGGTAACTTCTTTTTTTTATTTCTCCTACCATCTGCCTTTTTTCTGTTGACTCTTGCATTTGGGTTCTCTGTAACCTCACAAAGGGAGAAAGTTATCTACTGTACATGCAGAGTGCATAAAAATGCATTTTACACCACCTGTATTATACGTTGAGTTAAGAATATGGACAGTGCTCATAATTTACCATTGATCTGAGTGTTCCCCTATGGCCAAAGATATTCATTTTAATTCATAATTAGTGTTAGACTGTCCTACATCAGTCTCACTGTTCATTCTGTGGTCACAGTAGAGAGACGGTGATCTGTGAAAGTGACAAAAAACACCGGTGATCATTAGCCTGCCATGGCCAGATCAGGAAATAATTACCAGATCCTCATTACCTTGTCATTGCAGCATCATTCAAACTAGAATAAAACTGGTGTTGACAAGGGGACTAATATTGCAGTCATCTCAAAACGGCAGTTTGAGAGTGGAATAAATGAATGAGACCAGGAATGAATGTGAATCCCTGTTTGGCCCCACCGTGTGACGCAGACTCTCAAGACCATGTCTCTTTTTTTTTCAAAGTGGATTTGTACAAAGTCTTTACAGTCGGTATTTTACCTGCAGCAGACAGTTGTGAGTGTTATTTCAATAAAAGACACGGGGCATTTTGCATTTAAAATAACACAATTTAATCGCAGATGAAGCAACAGGTATCTTGGGGATTTTATGCAGCGTCACTTCTTCATCAGTTACACAGACTGACCGAAGTTTTCTTTTTTTTGTTTTTTTTTTCCCCAGATGTAAGCCATGCTGCTTATTGTTACATTTTTAGGCTACAGCTTCCTCCAGTACATTATGAGTATTAACAAATACATGATTTTGTGCCTTGTGTTTACTATATTAAACACATTTGCTGCAGAGAATATTGTAGATTAATTGTTGTTAAAGGTAGCCTTGTGTGTAATGTCTAAGTACTGGAGGCTCTGCCATACAGGTCTCACGATCTTATTTATTTACTTATTCTCTTACTTGTTAATTTCTGCAGTCCACTAAGTATGAGTTCACTCTCATACTCAGTAATCAGATCTCAGTTTAGTAGGGCACCTTTGGGTTGTAGTGGACCAGAACATTCGCATCAAAGATGTGATGCAGCTGACAAATCTGTGGCAACTGCTTGATACTCTAATGTCATTATGGACCAAAATCTCTGAGGATTATAAAACAAATTCAGTTCTGTGGCCCTTTTTTTAATTTCTTATTATTGATCCAAGTCTAATTCTGAAATATAAAAAAAACAGGAATGTTTTCGTTTTTGTGTGTTAGATTAAAAAAATGAAAAACGTAATAAAATGTCACTTTTTAATTTTTTTTTTTTTTTGATTGACAATTTAAAATGGAAAGAATGAATGATACGCAGATTGGTAAAGTTACTGAACTTTAACATGCACATTTCTATTTTAAAGTTCTCCCAGACAGAGGATTTGACAGAAACAAGGTTATTTTTAACTACTGCCAAGTTGAACTCCCCGTTGAAAGTCTCTGCTGTTACCTCAGAAATTACCTGTTTTAATGTTCTGATTGTACTGAGCCACAATCATTTTGTTGGATTTTGTTTGTAGACTTTTTTTTTATAAAAACAGGATGATGCTCTCTGATAGTCTCAGGGTTCTGTCTCAGGGTTCTGTTTAGAGAGCATCATGGAGACCAAGGAACACACCAGGCAGGTCTGAGATACTGTTGTTGAGACGTTTAAAGCCAGATTTGGATACAAAAAATTTTCCTGAGCTTTAAACATCTCAAGGACCACTGTGCAAACAATCGTATTGAAATGGAAGGAGTATCATACCACTGCAAATCTACCAATACATGTTCCTTGTCTGCAGGTTTAAGTGAATTCTGAGTGAGTTTTAAGTGAGTAGGAAACTATTTGTCTTATTGACTGTACATAACAGGCTAGTTGACAAACTTAACCAGAACAATAGATTGTATCAAGGCTGGGCAACTAAACAGATTGACACATTGAGGATAAGTTTTGTCATAAACCTTGATCACTACTGATACGGAAATGAAATTTCAGTACATTTTTCAGCAGATTGAATTTAGCATGCATTTGTCATCTATAGTTATGTATACATGTAGAATGTATAGTTTGTACTTTATAATACATTATACAGTTATATATTTCCAAACATCTAAAAAAAAATGTGAATGTGGAAGAAATAGTAAAATAGTTTCAGTTTTAAAGTTTACTGTATGTGTGTGACAACCTGAGAACACCCATTCACTCAAGAGCTTGTGGAACCACCTTTAGCAGTAATAATGTGGAGTAATCGTTGTCTTTGGGATGGTATCAGTCTCTTGCATTGTTGTGTAGAACTTTTTCCCCATTGATCTTTACGATATTTCTCTATTTCATTGAGGTCATGAGTGTTTATTGTCGGATAGCTCTTTTAGGGTCCTAACACAGCATTTCAGTCTGGTTGAGGTCTGGATTTTGACTGGGTCATTGCAACACCCTCATTCTTTTATCTTTCAGGCACTCTACACACAAGCAACTCTGCCTGTGTGCTTGGAATCATTGTCCCGTTGCATTATCCAGTTTCAGCCAAGATTTAGCTGTCGAACAGAAGGCCTTATTTTTGGCTTGGGAATATTTTAATATACAGAGCAGTTCATAGACAGCTCAGTGATCATGTTCTGTGGCTGCAAAACAAGCCCAAATCATCACCCTTCCACCATCATCTTTGACTCTGGTGTGAGGTGTTTTCCAAAATGCTGTGCTTGATTTTTCAGCAAACATCACCACTAATATCTACACTTTAGCATCATCTGTCCAAAGAACATTGTGTCAGGAGTCTTGTGGCTTCTTTAGATGCAACTTTGTAAACTCTAATGTTCATCTATGTGTATTTTCATTAACATGCTAACTGACCAGGGGGCTATATCTGCTTTCTGGAGTTGAGTTCAGTCCAGAAGGAAGATTAACTGCAGCTGACCACTGGGGGCTGGCTCCAAAAGCTGCTCAATCTCCACTGAGCTCCATGTTAAAATATCCAATTTTGCCACGAAAATCTAGAAGTCTGATTCGAAAAACTGGTTATTCCCAGACCTCACATCCCATGACAACTGTGCAGGAGGTGACTTTTTTTTTTTTTTTGGTCCATAATTAGGGATGTAGTCTTTTGATTGAGGACTGGTGTAGCCAATAGCTAGATGTCATAAATTTAGGGTACACACATTTCTTACAACATGTTTTTATTTGTGTAAGATGATGTTGTAATATGTGCTAAATATGTGCTTACAACAGAATTATCCAGAAATGTTGTATTTCTTACAACATTATTCAGAAATGTGTACTAACAGATAAAATGTTTCCGTTCAAAAGAGTGCTACTTTTTTAGGCTCCTAATAGCTATAGCACATATGTAATTATGACTCAGTCATCTTCAATCAAGGCAAAGTACACCAAAAAACCAAGAATGACCAGATCTAATGTTTCTTAATGATACTCTCTCTGTTTGCATTGACAGTGTAGATTTTACTCTCAAGTTTCTAATTCCTCAGCTGTTTTGTGTTGTAGTGCTTTATAGTAGTTTAGTTGAGTAAGTTGGCTGCAGTTGTACATCAAAATCTTGCTTACTGTAGCTGTAACCATAGACCAGCTTTATTCACATTTACAGAAATGCCAATCTGAAATGACAGGCTCAGGTAACTTGTTTATTAAAGCAATAATAAATATATCTGCATTAGATTTTTCAGGAGATATTGCAATAAGAGGATGAGGGAATATCTCTTCCTTTCTGTGTGTGTAAGCTGATTTTTCAAATTTTGCATTTATGATACTATTGGTGGGGACAAAGAGAAAGGAGATACCACTTATAATCCTACAAGACCACCTGCATACAGAAAAAGTGAAGCTCAATGAAGGACTTTGATGCAGATAACAGGTAAACTAATAATCATGTAAAAACATATCAAATCAAGCACACTCTGAACACTGTCACCATTATTTAGGCTGTAATGCTTTTGAAATAATATATGATTTGTACTTTAATTTCTTTACAATGAGAAACACACATTGTGTAGCCAGACATAATTTCTTCTCACTCACACACATTAAAAAAAAATCAAAATGACAGCAAATCAAGAAGGACCAAGTGGTTACACTGGAAGGGCTTGAGGTGGACAAAATATTCTCCCAGGACAAGGTTGGCAAGCACTGGAAGTGAAAGTCACACACACAAAAAATATATCCACGCAGTTTGTTACATACACCCCGAAGCTAACAGAGGAAAGCTTGAGTGGCAGGTAGTGATGTGAAGCATCAGTCATTTTTAAGGCTGATCAGTCATTGGGAAGCTCAAGGTTCCATGGCAATAGATGTGTGTTTGCATCATTGTCATGAGTGCAGATCTGGGGCCACAGAACGGCATAAACATGACTGAGGCAAATGCAGTTGTGCTTATTTCAGTATCACTAAATCAACACAAAGGGTTATATGCTAATGCATACTTACGTTTCTGGCTATAAGCTATTATTAGCAGAAAGAGATGGTCTGCAGTGCTGTGGGTGTGTGTCCATCTGTGTGTATAATTATAACTGTGCAGTGATGTGGGCCCTGGAGCCTCCCCAGGGCCAAGTTCAACTCCATCATGTTTTCTCTCCGCTTACAAACCACCTCTGCATTGGACTCTGCCTTTACGTCCCCAGGAACATGCTGTGGAGCAGTGCATTTACACAACCCCTCCTGTCAATAATTGAAAAAGAAAAAAAAAAACTATGACCGTATTCGTCTCTCAGCTTGATGTGTCTCTGAAATATGTTAATATGTTGGATGCTTCAGAAAATGATACTTGAATGTCAGTCTTCTCCATGTAATTTCATGCAGAATGTGCTTAGCTTGCAGCACAATTTACTTGCAGAGCACACACAGCTTAACTGGCAGCATTTATTGGGTTCTTAGAAACACTTGCTTGGCTGTTCCAGTACCTCTAAAAAAAACTGCCCTATTTAGCAAGCAATTAACTCATTTTGGATTTAACCCCCAAAATCTGTCAAGTTATACTAATAACCTGTGTACCATCTTTAACCATTATCAGTGCTCATCAACTTTTTTTTTTTTTTTTGTCAGCATCACACCCAGCTCTCTCTGATGCTTTAAGCACAAACTCAACTCAAAGGATTTTTACAAATCTAGTTCCATAATTCAGTGTACAAAGCCCTCCAGTCAGATGATAGTAAGTATTGCAGTCAGGCTCACATTTCAGCAGAATACATTTCAACTGTCAAAATCTGAAGGCTTCTAAACATATGCAGGATAATCAGACTACTCTCATCCTGAGCACTTCAAGTGTTGCAATTTTGTCTGAGCCAGTAGTGGCTCCAAGATATGAATGATGTGTCTTTTAGTATTGGTGCCATTAAGAACCAGAAATAACAATATTACCTCATGAAACACTCAAAAAGTGCTAAACTTGGACCACCTGGGCAACAGAAGACCTGATTTTGACTACTGGATTTTCGTGCCTTTTTTCTTTCTTTCCACTGTTTCAATCTCGAATTAGAATCCTCAGAGACACTTTTACATTTTCAATTTCATCCTCATATGGTTCTTTATGCTCAGCTACCAAAACCTAGTTTAACCTATATAAAAAGATCATGGAAAAGATTATGGAGATCAAGCAACACACTTGACTTCTATATACTGGACTAACCTGAAACCATATTACACAAAGATATCAACTCTGTACAGAAGTGTTGCAGAGTACTCTGAGCCTGAGCTCATCTCAGATGGACAAAAAGATGGTGTACACATGTTTTGTAGTCAGAGGAGCCCATAGTTGTGCTTGATTTTAATGTACTTCAAAGAGCTTTATTTGGGTGTAAAGTAAGCTTGACTGACATTCTTAAGATCCAAGGAATGTCATTGTTGGAAAGTTTGAAAAATTATGCAAATTTTTTGTTGTTTTTTGTTTGTTTGTTTGTTTTCTTGTCAGTTGTGAACAGAATGGCCTACTTTTATCTGTGGGTTCAGTACTGATGGACAAATTAAAATTTGTGAAGCATTGAGGCTTTCCTTCATTTTGGACTGAAAATGATATGAAGCTTCACTATAAGGAGGAACAGTGACATCTGGTGGCAGAGGAGAATTACAGCAGGCGCTTCTTAATTTGACCAAAGTCCTGTGACCAAACATCTTGCAGTACCAGCTGTGTGCAGTCAAACTCATTCAGCGATGCATGCTCATAAATAGATTTTAAGTTCTCGAAGAGAAATTCATTATTGCAGTAGCTGTCGTTATTAAAGTCTCTTCAATGATTCATTATAGATGGTTACTTCTGTGTTCACGAAAAATAGTCGTCTGAGTTGCAGCAGATCTAAAGAAGCCTGTGGCTGAATGCTGCTGAATCACTGTGTTCTGTAGAGGATATTTAGGGCTGTCCATGACGTTTTTCATTTTATGAAGTATCCTCCTTTGCACAATCAGCTCTAGAGGCTCCAGAACAGAGCCAGCCTTCCTTATTAGTTTGTTCAGTTTCTTTAAGTACCTGGCTCTGATGCTGCTCTAATAAAAGCAGATATTAGACAAAAATATAAAGCTGCATGTTTGTGGCTGGATTCAATCCTTTACCCAAAGTGAGAGAAAAGTTATAATCGCTATTTGCAACCTGCAGAGCTACACCAGCGCATCGTTTGAAAGCTAAATTATGTTTCTTTATTAGTTTTTAGTACATATATACATGCTGGTATTAACTATGTTTTTTCTTTTTCATTTTGTGCAGGATTAGTGAAATCTGATCTCATAGAAGTGTCAGTAATCATGCTTGTCACTGATCACGTTGTAAAAAGAGGCAGCGCTCTGTACATAGCAAAAGGACAAACACTGAAAAGCATTGAAAGTTCTGAGCCCAAGAAACGCATTGTAACACCACGAACCAATGAAATGATTTAAAACATTTTAAAGCAATGAAGTGCCAATGAAGCAGCAATAAAGTTCAAAACTTCAGACGTCATTGGTCACATGACATTGGTGCTTTGAATGAAGCTCTGACACAGTGTTTTAAATCACTTCAGAAAGAGTGACACAAGCTCCGAAGCCTCAGTATCATTTGCCCATCACTAGGATTCTGGGAGCTCTGCTGTCTTGCTGCTATTGGACTTAGCAGAATATTGTGATCTACTGTGTCAAGGGCAGCTGATATCACATTTTGAGCAGTGTGTTGGTTTTAAAAGGTACAGTCCTAAAATAGTTCCAGTCTTACCCTTTCAGACAGGAGCTTTTCTGTTAATTTAGGCCAATATTCCTCAACTGTGTCCCCACAATGTTTAAGGGTTCTTCAGGGCTCCAGATTGGGCTCTGCTCTTTATTCTTTATATATTCTACCTTTAGGATTTTCTTTTCATTGTTTTGCATACAATCTTAAAATGTATCCGCCAATAAAATCAATTGTCTTAACATTCAGGCTGTGGTGAGGTGTCTCTGAGATGTTCAGTCATGGATGGGATCAAACTTCATGAATCTTAACAAAAATAAAACAAATAATTTTATTTGGAAAGCCAAACCTGCTAGATGGTTATAACAGCGTTATTGGCTGGTTAGACTGGAGCTTTTTTAATTAAGACTCCTCAGTAAGGTGAAGGCCTACCTCCCTTAATAGGACTTTGAGGAGTTATTCATGCTTTTATTACATCTTATTTAGATTATTGTAATTCTTTGTATTTTGGTCTTGATCAGTCATCATTGCGGCGTGTACAGGCAGTACAAATGCAGCAACTTGCCTTCTGATCGGAAAAAGAAAGATTTGATCACATTACTCCTGTCCTGGCCTCCTTACACTGGCTTCCTGTCTATTTCAGGATCCAGTTCAAAACTTTAATACTTGTTTTTAAGTGTCTCAAAGGCTTGGCACCACCCTACTTGTGTGAACTGTTAAAGCCTCATACCCCAGTTAGAGCACCGAGGTCTACAAACCAGCTGCTCTTGGATGTTCCCAGATCTAGACTGAAAACTGAGGTGATAGCACATTTTCGGTGGCAGCCTCCAGACTTTGAAACTGTTTACTTTTTAACATTAGAACTGCTATAAACTTGATCATTTTAAAACCAATTTTTTTCTCCATTGGCTTTTAGTCTTAAATTAGAAAAATTGACAGGTTTTTATCATGCAAACACTGTTTTGTGCTTTTTTTTTTTTTTATAATGTTGTTCCCATTTTAATCTTTTTCTGCATCAGGTTTTATTGTTTTTAGTTTACCATTTATTGCTTGACATTTGTTTTATCTGTGCAGTTGTACAGTGCTTTGGTCAGCTCCTCACTGTTTTAATTGTGCTAAATAAATAAAAATTGACTTGACTTTAATGGAAAAGGAAATACATCTTCCACTGACAGTTTTACTTGTCAAACCTGTTTAATTTAAATTTATTTTTTGTAACTATATTAACAGGCACTTTAAAGATTCTAATATCCATTTTTTTTTCCCATAATCAAAGTTATTTTCCTAATGCTTTGCAGTTGTTATCCAGATGTTTTTTTTCCTTGCATTTTATCTAGTAGTAGAAGCAAATAAAATCCTTGTTAACTCCCTAAAATGTGCCAAGCCAAAGTTAGGCGATAACTTAACACTCCTACCTGTTAGACAAATTTGGTTACAAATACAAGAAGGCAGTGTGCACATGTCTATGTGTAGTCCTTAAATGCTGCTGTAAACAGCACAGCTGGCAAAGTTACATTCAGCCACCTCATTAAGTTGATCTGTGGGAAGCTCATGTTAACAAAAAAGACGCAAACACACAACTGTAAGCAATGTGGAGGTGAAAGTGTTCAGCAGAGTGAATTATTACTCTGCAGCTAAGCAAACAAACAAAACTACCGTCACAAACAAGAATATGCCCACTCACTAAATACTGGAAGTTAACCTTTAAAAGGCCAACTGTAGCCCCATGGCTATTAAACCTTTAAACACTGCTACTTGAGATGAACACACAAACATGCACTCACATAAATACAGGGAATATGTCATCTCAAATACACATATTTTTCTTAGTTTTCTCCTTCTAATATAAATAAAAACAAACCACATACAGACATAGAAATTGGCCTTTCTGCAATAACTTGTAATTTACTTCAAAACTGACTAATGGACTCGTAAAATGACCTTAAATGGCGTATTGTTGTTGCTCAAGTCATGTGTAGTTGTGTGTTTCTGTGTATGATAAAATAACTCATAACTAGCGACACAGTAAAGTGGTATTAACTGAAAGAAGTTTGAATTGTCACAAATAAACAAAAATGACATGTAACAATCATCTTTTTCTCTTTTCTTTATATCATTTCTTTTGCATACTACACAATAAGGATGATGGATTTGTGTGTGTAAATCAAATGCGTTTAACTAAGCTGCACTGTGTGAAATTCTGGACGAGGATGCTCACATATACAGAGACGGGAGTCATGCTAATCAGCATGACTAGAAAACGTCGGTCACTGTGCACGCACGCTGCATTCCCAGCATTTAATGAGAGAAGAGAATGAAAGTGTTTAGTCCCTGATACCTTATCACAAATACTCTACAAAATTGGTACCCGATAACATTAAGTGGTGACTCACAGCACCTATATTTCTACTACTGCAGTTGATTTTGTGTTGACTTCAATGAAAGCACAGCAGAACATCATACAGTTACTAACACTGCTCATCACATTGTCGCAGAATGATGTCTCATCAGCCAGTGTCAGATCAGTCAATAACTTGTCAATAGCTCAGTTGACAGCTTCTAAGCAAGTTACCTTGAACTGTCAGATTGTGAAGTCCCGGCATTATTTTCTCATGTAATTGTATCCATTTTGCATAAATTAATAAAAACTACAGACATTGGATATCCATCAAAATGTCAGCAATGTGTGGTCCCATCCCACAGGTTGAAAAATTGCTTTGTAGTCAAATTCACAAGCACCTGTCAATACCTTAATTTGGCAACCAGGTAAGGTTCTGCTATTAATTTAGTGCTACAGACAGTTATTTTAATGAATTATAACGTATCTGTTATAATGCAAAAAGAAAATATGCACACGTGCAAATGTTTGGTAAATTTGATAACAGGAAATTCAATTAGGCTCAACATGAGGCACCACTTTTCAAAAAGTGCAGCTGTCGTACTGACAGCTTCAACAAATATGACTGTCAGTAATGTATGTTCCATCAAAATACATTAAGTTATCACTGCTCATGTGTTTTTTGTTTTTTTTTCAGGGGGGGGGGGTGGTTATACCATAGTTTCACTGAAGTGATCTGATTTTGCACGATACTGAAGGTTAGAGAAGCAGGATTGGGGGCTGTCTGGATTAAATGACCAAATAATGTTTTCTCATCCCTCAGCAACTAATATTGAAGTGCCCTTGGAAAGAGCACCAGACCCTCAAGTGCTCAGACTGAACTGCTCAGAAATGCAAAACTGTGACTGTACTGGCTGGTGGTAATGGAGGTGAGTGCAAAGGTACAGTCTGGGTCAGAGAACACCCACTCTGCAAATGCTGTCTTGTAGCGTTGCACTATGTTGGTTTATTTTGCCAGCCACTTTAGCAGGCAACAACGCACCAATGCCATTTGCAAAGGGACCCATGCCTTCTGCCCATTTTAAGCCCAAGCTCACTCTGTATCCAAGTTGCCCTCGTTGTATCCAGATATGGGCAGTTTCAAAAGAAGCACACGTTACAGACCAGTGTTGTGCAGCAGAGTGGAGTGGCTGATTCCACCCCCTTTAACCAACAGAGGCACAAAGACTTGTTTCAAAGTGGTTCTTTCATACTTCATCGCTCTGATACTTTGACCAGACAGACAATTAATTGAGATCTCAGGAAAACTGCATCAACCTTTAAAAAAGGGCATCATTTCTCTCCTTTGAGGTAGGATTATGATGATACAGGAATCATTCTCTTTGACCCAGTTTAATTATAATAAGGTGGCCATTATATTAATTTGCACTATGAAAGTTAAACAAGTCTTTGCTTACTCAATAATACTCTGTTACAAGTCAAGAGCCTCTGATCTAGTATTCAATCTGACTGCCTTTATTATACTGCATATTATTTATGGTGCAGCTATTACTAAAGATCAATAGCACTTAAACTGCTCCATTGATATTGAAACCTACACTGATTTATACGCACATGGATCATTGGTTAAATCCAGGCAAACACACATGAATGAACAAACAAATACACACCAATATTTAGTCAGTATCTTCCCAAATGTTGTAAAAGTATATATATTTTTTATTTTTGGGGTTATTCATTTAGGTCCAGAGTTGCACACTCAGACACCAGATAAACACTTTCATAGCTGAAAAATGTGATTTTAACCAGGCAGAATTCTGTTTCTAGTTTATTTTCAAAGTCTGCAAGCCGACTGGCTGACAAACCTGTACGCACATTCACAAACACACAGTTGGCCATATCACAGAAGACTTATTTTAAGTAGTAGGTTTTGAATTATTGGATCTCACCAGCAAAGATAAACATAGCCACACATCCAAACGAACACACTTGAACTCACTCATGACCGCTATTACAAATAAAGAAACCTAAAGGACACTGAGTTTGGGTGTGTTAAGAGGCCCTACTGGCAATGTAGTCAAGCCTTGGGGATTGCCAGCTCTGCCAAGGATATGACACAAGCTCTTCAGAAAACTACTGGCAGATGGATGAATAGATGCAGTAACGGTGGAGAGTGAAAATCCTTTAAACTTAATGGGCAGAGTGCTGTATTAATACCTCCAAAGTTGAGGTTTGACTGTAAACCATCAAGCTCTGTCTTGGGGAGATGAGTGGAGGGCAGAAAATTAGCCCCAAAAAAGAGACTACTTTTTTGTTACTAAAAATCAGGAATTCATCTTATGTCAAAAATCTCTCAGCTAGAAGAACCCAGTGTTTCTCTCATCCCATCACAGTGAAATGTTTTGTAAGAGACATGGAGGGTTTTGAAAAGCTGTATCACATTTCAAATTATTCTATATCCATATTCCGTTGTTACTAGAAACATAAAATGATCTCACCCATAAGAGGTGGATACACATTCTCTGTTAAACAAAGCAAACGCTGTTTGGCAAGACCTTTCTTTTATGTGAATTTGTCCCTCAGCAAGATTTTCTTCATGGTTATATTTATCCTAAGCTAACCACGACTGAGATTTAGAAGCTTCACTTGCATGTAACTGTATCACTGACTTTTTTTTTTTTTCTTTTCTGACATTGAGGGAAAATTGCAGCAAAGTCAGATGAATATGAATAAACTCTTCAGGAGCAAAAATGTTATTAAAGTTTAAACAATACTCTCAGAAGTACACAAAAACAACTTTGTTTGAGAAGTACAGAAGCCCTACAATTTTCTTTTTATGGCTATAACCCTGCAGCTACCAAACTTAATAGACAATTGCTGATCAGTCAGCTTTGGTATGCATAACGGGAGGATTTTGAATCTTTGGTGTCATGATTGCAGCTGCAATACATTAGGCTATGGAGATCCCTGACTTTTCTGTTGCAAACACTGAACGTTAGAACTAGTTTTTATTTATAATGCTTGAGACAAGCATTTGTTAGCTTTATAAGCTCGTAGCTTTGACTTTGTTAGCTTTATATCTCCTATTTTAGTTTACATAATATATTTGAGACAAGCATATGTTGAGACAAGCTTTAGCTTTATAAGCTCGTAGCTTTGTTTATTTCTGTGCCTATATAGTTACACTTTCTTATATAATGTATACAGTATTGAGGAATTTCTATCAGAAACACTTTGTACTGCAGATAGACCATAAGAGAAAACATTTCAGCACTGGTACAGCTCTGCAGGTAAGATTCACTGGCTAACAGTTAAGGTCATTTTAAAATCAGAATGTCAATTTCCATCCGTTGAATCTATAACCAGCCAGAAGTGTCAAAGTCAATTTGGAGCTCTGAATCAGCGCTGCATCAAGGTCCCCTTCTCTGAAATTTGATCACATAAAATGCAAGTTTAAATGTCAAACCTCAGAGGAATCTCATCGATTTGCTGATATATTCAATTGCTAATAGTTCACTCAGAAAATAGACATTTCCACCCACAATTCCTGCTCAAGTTAAATTACCTGTTGAAAACTCAATATGATATTAGATTGTGACATTGTGACTTTTTCTGTCAATTTCCCCTTATAATAATATCATCCAAACAGGCTACATCTGTGGCACATGGTTCTGACTTTTATCTACGTAAATTAAATCTAAGTTTTGTAGAGGGCAACTGATTTAAGTACGTTATCCAAGCGGGGATACATGAGAATTGTGTGTGAGTTAAAAGTGAAGACATCTCAACAAGAGAAGAGCAGCATAAGCAGTGACCCAGATCTCCCACCTTCCACCAACATTCACTATCTGAAAACAGACTCATACAAACACGTAGCCTGCACATTTAGGCACAAGGGACTCAGGTAGAATATTTATTTTTCCCCTTCACAGAAACGTGATTTCAACTTTCAAAATGCTGAGAGTACTGAAAAGGGAATGAACGTGAATAACGCCAAAAACAGGGGCAGACAGATGAGGGAAAAGGGTAGCGTTACAGTTACAGCAAGTTACAGTTGGGCAAATCGGTCCAGTTTAATGAGTGTCCCACAAGTCCCCGTGAAATTTTCCACACACACTCCCTACTTCTTAGGCTCTATATCTCCTAGTTTTTTTTTTAACTAAAAATGCGAGTATTTACATGAGAGAGACAAAACACAGAGAGGCTGTGAATTGCACCCAGGATCTAGTTTGCCTCCCAGCATCCAAAAGCCACTCGGTCACCCATCAGCCAACCACCGCTGACCAGCTACAGCTTCATCCTTCCCCACCAATAACTCACTTGCGGATAAGGCTGATGCAGCAGCCAACCGAGACAACCGATCAGTCTCTCATCATCCTCAGTCATCCAATATGCCACCCATCCTTCCGTCCGCCAGGCTGCCGCGCATCGCTCAGCGGGGGGAGAGTGCGCGCACCTCCCACCGTCACGCGTCTTACCTTGAGCGCTTCTATGTCCAAAGACGCCGACTGGTCCATGACTGATGGAGAAGAGCAGCAAATCAAAAAAAACAAGTCCCGGGCGCAGAGATGCTGAGAGGGATGAGGATTAGAAACGGAACCCCCCTTCCCAAAAAAAAAAAGAGGGGTTGGTGGGGAGTTGGGGAGGCTCTTAGAATCCCAAACTCCGCTGCTGCATTCCCCGGGTCGCTTTTAAGATTAGATTGTTCATATTCCAGAAGGGCGACGGATCCTCTCAGTTTGAAGCCTCCCAGTGGGTCGCTTGTTAAAATCAGAACTCCACGCCACAAAAGTCCCCCCGCCACCCACCCCCACCTCCAGTCCCGGGTCTGTCCGTGCTTGTCTGTTCACTTGGAGAACAGAAAGTAAGTAGAAAGGGAATACATTTCCCCTCCCGAGCCTCGTGTTTCAAGATGCGCCTTTTACGCACTCGATGAACGATCCGGTAGGTGTTTTTGTAATGTTACATCTGAAATACCCCCCACCCCCCTCTGCTTTCCCCCCCTCTCTCTCTCCCCCCCTCTCTTTCTCTGCTGGAATGAAGCCGGGATGAAGACTCTCCCTTGCAGTCGATCAGAGCTGCAATTATATCCAGCTGAATCCCCCGGCAAATGTGAAAGTGATGTTGTGCCTGCTCTTGCAGTGGAATGGAAACTGGAGAGAAGATGTCCGGATCAGAGAGGAGGTATTCAGCCTTGCCTGGGCGACTTCCATGCGGCAAACCGCCAGAGAAATCAGCTCCCCTCGAAAGAGAAAGAGAGGAGGAAGGAGAGAGAGAGAGAGAGAGAGAGAGAGAGAGAGATGCTGGGAGAAATGCTGAAGAGAGGAGATGGGTAGAGCTGCTGGAGTTAGAAGCAGAGAGACGGAAGAAAGGTTGCTGTATATTATTTCAATGATTGACGTACCAGTGTGTGTGTGTGGGTGTGTGTGTGTGTGTGTGTGTGTGTGTTTGTATATATGTGACAGGGAGGGGGTGCGCTCTAATCAAGTAGATGAATCGACAATGCTGCTTTGCTACTGAAGTCAAGAGAGATTTAAGTGCAGGGTCTGTTAGGAGAGGTTTGTTGCAGAAAGTCTGCCGGTTTTCTTTACTGCCTGTGTGCACGCGCGTGCACGCGCGCGAGAGAGATTATTTTCATAAGCACATTGTAGAGGCAGTAAAGTGATACAGTATAGGCCTCCCGTGAATATTGAATTGTGATCATACTGCAGTAGAAATTTACAGGCTAACAAAACTTCCTTTTTTTTTTTTTTTTTTTTTTTTTTGTCATGGTGGAAACTGTCCTAATCTTTCTCCTGCATTATAAGGTGTCGCCGCCTGCCGACCAACGCAGTTTCATTATGTGTAACACACCTTTTGAATAATGGTTGCAAGGAGGAGGGAGAGAGAGAAAGAAAAGGAGAGGTGAGTAAACGACACCCCCCCCCCCCCCCCCCCCCCCCCCCCCCCCAAAAAAAAGGGGAATAAAGCACGTAAACAGAAGAGGAGAAAAGAGGGGGCAAAAGCAAAGGAGAATATTGTGAAAAATGGCAGAGAAGCGAGGGAGAGAACAGATGGGATGATAAGAGGAGGGAGAGGAGAGCATGTTAGTCTGGCTTCTTCTAGATGTAAGGTGTAATGTAAATGAGAATCAGAATGGCTCTTCACTTCCTATACTGACTTTATTCTTTTGTTTGTTTTTATGCCTTCATTTATTTATTTATTTTATGTTTGCATCTGTTAGGCAGAAGCAGAATATACGATTTACAACCCATCCAGAAACATTATCGTTGCTGATAATGTTTCTGGATGGGTCCAAAAACTGGGGGGTTTGATGGTTCGTCAGCACCCTTGGCAAAATTCAATTACATGTTTGTTTAGGCAGCAATAAGACAGAAAAGTACAGACATTTTAGTACAACGAATGAGCTGTTGCTTTCAAGACACCATCTTTTTCCCTTTTTTTTCCATTAAGGCACGTTCTGCATACATTACAAAGGCAATGGAAAACAAGGGTAGGAGTCCCAGACTGGCCTGTCTTCAGTCTTGACTTGACCCCTGTCGAAAAAGTGTGGATAATTTTTAAATTGTAAATGAGATAACAACATCATGGAACAAAATAACCGCTAAAAAATATTCATGATCTGACTTAGTAAGCCCATATGATTTATTTTTTGAAGTTTTGTGCCATGAAAATGACAAACATAAAGAGAGAGCAGACCTCAGCCAAGCAAAACAGTTCTCCCATATAGCAATTTACAGATTGCAATAAAATCTAGGTTCTGGATCAGATCCAGATCAGCCTTAGAAATTTGATAGAGGTTCCCATTGTCAGTCCCTGAGTCAAATTTCCTGAGTTTTGGGCAATAATTAACAGAGATTAACAGAGAGAAACTAAATTGTCTGCCCCATTGACAGCAATGTTATCGAAAATTTGAAAGTGATCCAGAATCCAGGATTTCTTCCGGATCACACCCAAAATGAAATCCGTTCTTCCTTTTCACATTTCAACAACTCCTGAAAATTTCATCAAAATCCATCCATAACTTTTTCAGTTATGTTGAACACAGACAGACAGACAGATAAACGCCGGCAAAAACAATACCTCCTTGGCAGAGGTAATCATAATGACGAGAAGACTGAAGAAAGGACAGCAAACAATATATTTTTGTTGTAGTCCAAGTTCCTGCCAATGCAGAATTGTGACATCAGTCGCATGACAGTGGCGTCAAATACAGCTGAAATGCAACCAGTTCACATGGAAGTTGCTTCGGTAAACATCTGACATGTATCTGATTTTGGACCACATATGGAAGTGACCCAAGTCTGATATGAAAAATTTGGATTTCATGTCATTTGAGCTTATTCAGGCAGCCATGGAAAAAAGAAAATCAGTTAAGGGCAAAAAATTTGATTTGGATCATTTTTGCCTGCAGTGTGAACTTAGCCTCAGTTATATCATGCTTTGCTGCATCACCATTTGCATGTTTTTTTTCTCTCTAGAAATTCTTGGGGAAATCTGTGAATGTGAACAGAGGTGGCTGCAGATGATTTAAAATGTTGTTTGTATATATGTGTGGTCCTGCGATGGACTGGCCGACCTGTCCAAGGTGTACCCCGCCTTCCGCCAGAAGAGAGCTGGGATAGGCTCCAGCAGATAAGCGGGCATAGATAACGGATGGACGGATGCTCAGTGTAACACCTAGCTTGTTAAGTTAGTTGTCTTTACATGACATTATTTTTTTTTAGTAACCAAAGTATCCTAGACAAGCTGTAACACATTCTGAAGGGATGCTTCTCAGGCAGCGCTGCTTTAAAAGCAGTGGACATTCTTTGGGGGAAATCATTGCATGAACTGAGTTGCATTTCAGAAAATCATTGTGAGTGAATACAGTTTGTTACTCCAACCACAAATGTGTCTTTTCTCCCGACAAGGCAGGCCTTTCTCTCTCTTTCCCCTTTCGATATTTCCCTTATTTAATACAGATGTGGTTCAGGTGTGTGGGTGTTGAGTTCCAGGAGCAATCTACATGCAGTCTCCTCTGCTATCCTCAGCTTCAGCATCACCAGGCTGCCAGATTGTGGAGTCAACAACACAGTTAGTCACATTCCACCCAGCTCTCTTTCAGTCTTGCACTCCTAATGTTTTGCTTATCATGTTTTCCTGTCACTCTTAGCTGCCTCCTGCCTCTGCCCATCCCATATTTCCCATCTCTGACTCTGGAAATCTCCTGCTTTTTGGACACAGAGCACCTGGAAACCTCAGTTTTTCCCTGGATTCAGTAGCTTCAAAATTGTCTCCACCCCTTTTACAAATAAACTCCAAGTCAAACCTTGCAACCAGTCTCAGTATGTGCCTTTGGATTCTGAAAATATAGGTTAAAACTGTATTATGCAAAGGCAAAGGAAAAGAAACAAACAAAAACATTAAATATATATAAATATATAGAGAGAAACACCAAGGCCTTTTCTGGGTCCAAGTTAATTTAAGATAAATTGATGCATAGTGGAAAATTATTCAGTGGGCTGATAAATCAAAAGCTGCAGGACAATTTAATCTTTATATTTGTTGAGAAGTGCAACGGGGCACTGTGTTTTGGAAAATTAGACACATACAGGAGCTGTTGGTTTGTGTTATTGAGGTGCGTACATAACTGAGGTTGTTGGAGGCTAGATATCTGAATACCCATAGCCTTCTGAAGAGGTTGATGATTCCATCTTGGACTTGTGTTTTTATTGGAGCTGAAGGTCACCTTGGCAGCTGATTCCTCTTAAGGAAATCAGGGTGCCATGACGGTCCGAAAGAGCTCTGAGCGAGGAAAAGATGTCTTTACACAAAGACAGAGACTCCTCAGGGAAGTATGGGGCCTATTATTATTAATATTTATATACATAAACTTGTTTGCTACACGGAGCATTGAGATTTCAGAAAAAAGGCCATGAAAGTATAAATAGAAAAAATAAGAGAAATACTGACAGCTGCAAGTTCAAATTGAGCACCGATAATCTCTTTCATGGCTTTAGAGGAACTTTACAAAGTTTTTCCCCTCTGACTTTATCTCATCATTACAGTGTTCAATCTTAATTTAGGAGCTTTGTAAATTATTACAAATGAATTTAAATTTATATGAACGTAAGGATTGTGGAGGCGCTCAAGATTCTATATGTGATTCCAAAATCCTATAGATCCAAAAGAAGACCTTAATATTAGAGTAATTAAGAAATATTTGATCTTCTCAAGAGCGAACACTTCCCCACTTAGGCCCACCCCAAATAGATTTAAACATCAAAAACCATTTATTCACAGAGCTGTTAACAATCAAATAGCAGAAGAGCCAATCATAAACAGATTTTTCAATAAATTAGTTTCCATCGCTCACACAAATTGGTAAATGAAAAACAGTAACATAGCCAGTGACACCTCAAACCCTTAGCCCTCATTAATACAATAAAATAGTTATTATCACTCCATAAAACACAATCAGTACAACTTTAGAGGCTTAAATGAGGTTTTGGGGCTTAAATCTTTTTACTTAACCACAGAGTTACCCACAATCAAAACCAGAAATCCATGTACCTCCACAGTCACTTTGAGAAGATAAAGTTTGGTAGGCATCCACACTGATCAGCTTAGCTGAGCATGTAATCTAAAAGCCAAACAGACAAACAATTGATGTATGCCAAAACAGACAACCCGCTTAATCAGACCAGACACATTTTTGAGTCATATCAGTACAGAAAGGTAATTAATCAACAAAGAGAACAAATGGGCCTGTTGCATTTCACCTTGGCCATAAACCACAATGGAGGCAGGGAAAGAAGATGTTGCTGTTTTAAATATTGTTTTAATTAATGTAACTGTGGGGAGGTGAAAATGCGGTAGGTTGTATTTTGTTCAAAAGTCATGTATGAAAGAAGGACACTGTGCATTCATACCTGACAAAGGAATCAGCTGGAATGAAAACATTAATCTGTGCAGGCTTGAACCTTGACGTGAAGTGCAGGAGCTGATTGAGCAGCATGTCTGCAGGAATAACATTTTCTAAATATCTCCCAGAAAAAAACAAAGAGCAAAACAAACTGGGAAGATTTAAAACAATTAAAGATATGAAGAAATTTGACTAAAATGACCAAACGGGACAACACAGACTGTATTTATGTCTGTGTGTTTATGTATATTGTGTGTGTCTTCGTGCCTTCCGAGCAGTTGGGTAGCCCCACTCCCATTTAGACAACCAAGGCAACGCTTGCCCAACAACCAAGAAGGCTGCAGTCAGATGTTTTGGATCACTCCACCAAACCTTGAAGAGTTAGCCAGGGATGCAATAACAATTGTAGCCTTTATGAGAAAAATATTTGAGAACAGTCAGCATACAGCATGTCAGTCACATTAGAATAGATTAGATTAGTTTAGATTAGATTAGATATACTTTATTCATCCCCAAGGGGGAAATTCAAAAAGTAAAAATAGCACTACCACTGAAGAAAATGAAGAAGTCCGGTACTTACCAACCTTCGGAGTGTTCCAGCCTCAGAAACAAGACCAAATTAGCGTGGTATTTGGGTGGAACAATGCCCAACACGCAGGTTTTTATCTGAATGACATGTGTCTAAACGGCCCTAATCTTAACAGCGCACTCATTGAAGTTCTGATGCAGTTCTGAAAAGAAAGCATTGTGGCCTTAAGCAGATGTTTGACAAATGTTTTTTGTAGTGAGGAAAGATCACAGAAATTACTTGCAGTTCTTGTGATACAAGGACATTGATGTGACAAAAGAACTAACAGACAATCAAATGGAGATTCATGTTTTTGGTAACAGTCCATCTCCTGTTGTAGTAATCTATGGGCTAAGAAATGTTTACAGACAGGCTGCACAAAAGCATGGAGCTGATAATTTCACTTTTGTAGAGTGCTACTTCTATGTTGGCAATGGCCTATGTTCCATGCCAATCGGATGCTGACGCTATCGATCTGGTGCACAGAACACAGACCTCCAGTTATCCAATCAAACCTCCAGTCTCACAAGTTTGCCTCAAACAGTCAAGCGATTAAGGATGCCTTGTCAACTGAAGAGTATACAACACTCACAAGAGATGCTGACCTTACCAGAGAAACTGTATCCACTCAACACAGTCTTGGTCTTTTTCAGGAGATAACAAGTGGTGCTTTCCTCTGTTCTGTGTCAAGCGACAATAAACCTTTAAGTTGTCATGGAGTTGTCTCCACTGTGAACAGTATTTTTCAACTCTTTGGGTTTTCTGGCTCCAGTCACAATTCAAGGGAGGGCCCTTCTCAGAGAAGTCACAGCTAAGTTTTCAGAGTGGGACACGCCTCTATCCGCACATAGATGTAAGTGGGAAGCATGGGGAGACTCACTTCAAGAGGTAAGACAACTTCATGTGCCAAGAACAAACACAGAGATTTCTGTCCTCAAAGCAACCAGTCTGAGAATCCGTTCATTCTGTCTCAATTATTGCTCCTAATCCAGAAGGCTGGGGTGCCACCTCTACTGGGTGATTTTTCAGACAAGGATCTTCTTATCAAACAATGGCAACAAGTCCAAGCTCTTTCCAACAGGCTTTGAAAAAGCTGGCGTCAAGAGTACCTGCTTACTTTGAAATTCTGGAAGAAATGGACCAAGATCTATGGAAACCTGCAAGAGGGAGATATTATCATTCTTAAAGACAATAAAGTTGCCCAAAACGACTGGCCAATGGCTGTTGTCTTTGACAATTACTTTCCCAGGAGAAGATGGGAGGGTGAGAAAGGTGAAATTGCAGACCACAGATTATAGATATATCCAAGGACTTTTTTAAAGAGCAGTTTCAGAAGTGATATTCCTTCTAACTAAAGTCTAATGTTAATGTGCCTGTAAGGTTCATAGGTCACATAAATTGTGGCCTCATGCTGGATTCACACAGATGTGCTGCAGCAACATATCGGTAATGGTGTTTCTGACATTTCTTCGTTATACCAAAAACAACCAATCAAATTTCTTTCTGCTCGTTACATAAATATGCTGTGTGCCTTGAATTAGTCCCACTTCTGTGTACAATTTCACGGGCTAGCTCTAGCTGTGTAGCCACGACTTGACTGGCTGATACATCAGTTGAAGTGGGAATAGTTGAAAATCCCCCAACTCCTCCAACGGAGGCAACGTTATTGACATGATGCACGAAACCCATAGTTCATTTGGGCAACGGATGATGTCACCCCATTCAGGGTTTATAGAAATGATGCCTCCAACGCTTAAATGTGAGTGTGCCGTCTTCTAGGCATAAAACCTATTATAATTTTTGAAATGAAACATTAGTTGGTGTTACTTCCTTTTTTTTTCCAGTGTTTGCCATTTTGGATGTTACATGCTGTATGAGACAATGGGATGTGCATCCAGAGTACCTATAAACACAAGGGAGACAATGTCATAAATCAACAATTTAATTAATATGCATTTTAAGCTTGAGTTGGAAAATGTATCTGTCTAAACATTTTCACTTTATTTGTGAAGTGGTGGACAATAGTAAAGGCCTGAAAATTATTACAACTCATCATCATTTCATGGAGAGTTTAGCTATATGGACAGCAGCAGCCTTCATGCAACAGCAAAGAAATAACAGTATTTTTGTGTATTTTTCATGGGTGCGCCTGGGGAAAGCTAGACTCTTTCCTCCAAATACTTTCTCCATTATCAAATACACAGCTTTTTCCTACCTTTTTTTTTCTTTTGTTTGAAAAAAAAAGAAGGTTTGAACCCAAAAATCTGAAAAAGAGATTATGGTTTTGAACGTCTGTGACCCATCAGTTGATTTCTTGTTGGTGATGTGGGCCGCCAGCCCTCTTGATAACTGTTCTGTTCTTTTAATCAGTCCAGTCTAATTAGTCTTTTCAATGCAGCAGAGATTCGTGTGTGTCACTGCATCAGTGGCCATTCTGCCCCAAAAACTGTGCTGCCTCCTCTCCCAAAGCCGGCATCTCTTCCTCATTGTACCATCAATCATAACATGCATTTATTTGTCCTTTCTCTGTCACATCCTGGTTTTCTCAAGCCAAACTGATTCAAGTCCATTCCAGGGCATTTTAATTTTTCTCATACAGTGCTGTCCAGCTGCATGCATTCACGGTCTGAAAACAGCCATATCACAGGATGCACCACACACTGTTCACCTGAACATTTGCAGATGACATTTGCAGTCTTGGAAAACCCCAAGCAAATTAGTTCACTTGTGGCGGAAGTGAAACTTTGCAGGAGAAATACAGTGGGGAGAACAAGTATTTGATACACTGCCGATTTAGCAGGTTTTCCCACTTGCAAAGCATGTAGAAGTCTGTAATTTTTATCATAGGTACTCTTCAACTGTGAGTGACAGAATCTAAAAAAAAAATCCAGAAAATCACATTGTATGATTTTTAAGTAATTAATTTGCATTTTATTGCATGACATAAGTATTTGATACATCAGAAAAACAGAACTTAATATTTGGTACAGAAACCTTTGTTTGCAATTACAGAGATCAGACGTTTCCTGTAGTTCTTGACCAGGTTTTGCACACACTGCAGCAGGGATTTGGCCCACTCCTCCATACAGATCTTCTCCAGATCCTTCAGGTTTCGGGGCTGTCGCTGGGCAATACGGACTTTCAGCTCCCTCCAAAGATTTTCTATTGGGTTCAGGTCTGGAGACTGGCTAGGCCACTCCAGGACCTTGAAATGCTTCTTACGGAGCCACTACTTAGTTGCCCTGGCTGTGTGTTTCAAGTCGTTGTCATGCTGGAAGACCCAGCCACAACCCATCTTCAATGCTCTTACTGAGGGAAGGAGGTTGTTGGCCAAGATCTCGCAATACATGGCCTCATCCATCCTCCCCTCAATACGGTGCAGTCGTCCTGTCCCCTTTGCAGAAAAGCATCCCCAAAGAATGATGTTTCCATCCCATGCTTCACGGTTGGGATGGTGTTCTTGGGGTTGTACTCATCCTTCTTCTTCCTCCAAACACGGCGAATGGAGTTTAGACCAAAAAACTCTATTTTAGTCTCATCAGACCACATGACCTTCTCCCATTCCTCCTCTGATCATCCAGATGGTCATTGGCAAACTTCAGACGGGCCTTGACATGCACTGGCTTGAGCAGGGGGACCTTGCGTGCGCTGCAGGATTTAATCCATGACGGCGTAGTGTATTACTAATGGTTTTCTTTGAGACTGTGGTCCCAGCTCTCTTCAGGTCATTGACCAGGTCCTGCCGTGTAGTTCTGGGCTGATCCCTCACCTTCCTCATGATCATTGATGCCCCACGAGGTGAGATTTTGCATGAAGCCCCAGACCGAGGGAGATTGACCGTCATCTTGAACTTCTTCCATTTTCTAATAATTGTGCCAACAGTTGTTGCCTTCTCACCAAGCTGCTTGCCTATTGTCATGTAGCCCACCCCAGGCCTTGTGCAGGTCTACAATTTTATCCCTGATGTCCTTACACAGCTCTCTGGTCTTGGCCATTGTGGAGAGGTTGGAGTTTGTTTGATTGAGTGTGTGGACAGGTGTCTTTTATACAGGTAACAAGTTCAAACAGGTGCAGTTAATACAGGTAATGAGTGGAGAACAGGAGGGCTTCTTAAAGAAGAACTAACAGGTCTGTGAGAGCCGGAAGTCTTACTGGTTGACAGGTGATCAAATACTTATGTCATGCAATAAAATGCAAATTAATTACTTAAAAATCATACAATGTGATTTTTTGGATTTTTTTTTTAGATTCTGTCACTCACAGTTGAAGAGTACCTATGATAAAAATTACAGACTTCTACATGCTTTGCAAGTGGGAAAACCTGCAAAATCGGCAGTGTATCAAATACTTGTTCTCCCCACTGTATCTCTCCTGAAGCTGTGTGATCTGACACACCTGTCCCTGGCCTGTCCAGTCTGCACATCTGGAGATGACCTCAAGTCCTGTTACTTTCCTCTACTGACAGGAAGTTGTCGGTTGATGTTGCTTCGATGTGAAGGATTGCATGTCACAGGAAGAGTTGCAGCTCCACAGGTGGAGTATAGTTGGAGTGCAGTGTTTGTGTCAGAGTCCGCTCCAGAGACACAAGACCACCTTGGCAGTTCCCATTTTGTTAACCCCCCCGTAAAGAGTTCAGTTGCAGAGATGAAAAACTTGTATAAAATTGAATCCATAAACATAAGATGAAGGATGTGTATTAACATTTTATTTAGTGGATTTCCATTCTTGCCTTTTGTTGCCAAATACAATTATTTTGTCTTGTCCTGATTTAATTGAGGAAATTGAATTAATGTATCATTACTTAGAAAATAGCTAATTGCAATTTAACTTTCTTCGCTAAATTTTTTTTACAAATTTCTTTGCTAATTTTCTCTTTTTATGAATGTGCTTTGGAGGACTGCAATATCATTCAGTTTGTTCTCTTAGAGAAAAATAAGGCTGAAAAAGAAATGCAGCTTCATCATGTGTCACTGATTAATCTTATTTATGAGGCTGTATTTACTTTATTAGTTTTGTTTTATAGTTTTATTTTTTTTATGCTTAGCTGGGTCCTATTGATTGCTTTCACTTTTTGTTAATTTTTCTAACAGTCTGCACGTTTGCTTCGGTCTGTTGAAATAAACCTTTGCTGACATCTTTCAGCACTTTAATTCAGTCTCACCATATGCATTTTTATACAAAATGGCATCAAAAAGGGGCCTTCAGTGATTAGTCTGGACCTCAGCCAACAGTATAAACACAAGCTGATCTGAAGTGCCAGCATACCTCTACCCTGCTAAATTGTTTCAGGAAGAAGACGGCTGGCTGTTGGGGGACAGATTGTCACCACTCCATTCCTTACATTTTCAGAGAGTGGTGAGCCTGAATGTCATTTGTGAGCCTGATCTCACAAATGTTACAACGACTGGGCCCTAATGACCCCGTGGTTCCAAATACGAATGCTGGACAGTCGCCCATCGCCTCTTTTCCCATCAGCGTGACAGCGTCCCATTACCACCAACAACAATTCAATACAATCAGACCTTTGAGAGACAACATATATTTCTCTGATCCTCCTTGTTTTTCTAGCTGAAATATTTCCAAGTGTGTGGGTGGTCTCTGCTGAAACCAGTATACTATTAATTAAGTGTTGCTTCAATCAGACTGGTTTTTGACTGCTGACATGACATCGCAAATTTCCCACCTTTACTGTATTCTGAAGTCGTGCTACTTAGGCAACTTCCATTTCAACAGAAATCATTTCTGTTTCAACTGAAATTTCCAGTTGTGTCTATGAGAGGATTTCCAGTTGTGTCTATGAGAGGATTTCCAGTTGTATGTGTGAGAAGATTTCACAAGATTTCGCATGTATGTGTATAAGATTTCACTTGTATGTGTGTAAGGTTTTTAGTATAGTATGTGAGAGAGTTCAGTTTCATATGTGTGTGGAGAATGCTAATTCATAGTGATGTTACAAGGCAGATTGCCAGATTTGGTTGAGCCATTTCCGCCCATTCGCGTTCCAAAACCCGCCCACTTCAGGAAAAAAAACGCCCAATACGTAAGTGTTTTTATACAAAAACATTTCATATTTGAATAAACGTGGATTTAAATGCATTTACAGTACTAAACAATTAAGCCTAAATGAATAGTTGTATTTTATCATAGGGCATATCACAGAAAATGTGCAAAAATGCACACATTAATTCAACGTTGCAATACTTGCAACGAGCTTTGCTGTCATCTGCTGGGGCAGGCGCGATCCAGGTTTTTAATTCGGGGTCGGTCTCCCATTCCTTCCGGTAAAGTTTCTTATATTTTCCCCCTTTTCGGCATGATAGCCTACTTGTTTTGCTAACAGAATAGCCTACCACTTTGAGTTGAGAGAGAGAGCAGGCTTCTGCCTCAGACTTCTGCATCGGCGCACTAAGGTTTGTTGAGGTGATGTCACGTTAGCGCGTTGTTACAGCGACTGAATAACTCACTGTGTTTAAATATTTTTTTATGACCACAATACGAGTGAGTGAAGTATATTGAATTTTGCATTTGTACTGCTTTTAAACCATAAAATAACAGTTTGTTGTTGGTAAAAGCAGCCCAAATTGTGTATACCCGCCCAATGCATTTTTTTCTCCGCCAGCTGTAATCAAAAGTAGCCCAATTGGGCGGGAAATCGCCCAATCTGGCAACACTGGTTACAAGATATGCGAGGCTTTGAGGCGTGGGTCGAGTAATGGAGGGGACGTTTCCTTGAAGAGCGTATCGAGGCTTGCTTCATTTGGGGGAGGAGCCAAAAATGATGACTCCCGAAGCCTCACTGCCCAGCTGTACCACGTGACAGCTTCAGGAAGTGGTTCAGTCTGTCGCCGCGAGGTTCAACTGCAATATAAACCATTTGGGTTCCGTTCAAGATGTGGGTTGTTGGTAGAAAGTTTGCAGTCAGTTCAGAGTTTGGAGAGAGATTTGTGCCAAGAGTTTGGATAGTGTTTATATAGTTTGGATAGTTTAGAGAGTTTAGAGGGAGCAGTAGTTTGAAGATTTAGGAGAGTGAGGAGAGAATGATAGGTAAGAGGATGGAGGCAGCTTGGAAGAGGAGGATTTCCCCTGTGTGGGAACATTTTGATTTGATTACTCCTAATAACCTTCTGGAATCCTGGAAGAAGGGAAAATGACTGTACCCCCATTTATATAATCTTCTTCTTGTGTTTTTGTGCACATAATCTTCTGTACCATGTGAAAGGGTGTTTTTGAAGGACCGGAGAGGTTGTGGCAAAAATGAAGGAATCACTTAAAACAAAAAACTGTTGAGACTGTTATTCATAAAAAAAAATGAATTAAATCTCCCCTGAACCTCTGTACATCATTGTCCAAGTTAACACAAGCATATTCAGTGCCCTCTTCCTAGTTTCACCAGCACTTCCACTTCCATATTCAATGTGCCACAACCAGCTGTGGTTGAGATCCAGCTGCCTGTGATTATACACCCAGTCAGTAGGTGCTGTCGTGTGCAGATGAAACTTCGAGCAATTAACCCTTTTTTTAAACCGATTGGCTCAAGCGGTTTCGATGCCTCATGAGACTTCATCTCATCACTACTAATTCAGAATAATTCCCTTACTGTACAAACCAGAAACTAACTTAACTAACAGGAATCCACACAAACAGAGAAACAGCAGGGCACAGGGGATAAACAAGAACCAGAACCTGCAAAAAGAAATACCAAAAACAAAATTGGCAAACCAGCCAGGTAGAGGGAGAAAAGATTACTTAAATAAACCAAGGAACAAACAAGACGCATAGATGCAAACAATCAGGGAGCTGAACAAAGGGAAGTAAAACAGAACTCAACAAGGGAAAAACATTTTCAAAATAAAGCAGGAAGTAAAGTTGACATCAATGGACAAGAACACAAGACAAGCAGACCAAACGAAGAAAAACCTGAACAAACAAAAATCAAACCCAAATTCATCACGTCAACCACAAACCATAACAGTTTAAAGGGTGCAGTTCGTAAAGACAAGTAATAATTAAATAAAAGGTAAAAGATTGAAATTTATGACATGGGTGAGATTATGTCAGTTATAGGTTCTAAATGTTGGGTTTGATTAATTTTTTGGTTAATTTCCCATCTAATCATGTATTTAATAATAAGAATGTTGCACTACTTACATGGATTTCACTCAGACCAGCCTCAGTCCATTTAAATTAATTAATGATGTTGGTGATTCCCGAAAAGTAATTTATAAGTATTCCCTTCAAGAAGAAAAATCTAATTAACCTGCCATCTAAGTACAATATTGCTTTTCAATTCATTTCTGTTAAATTCAATTTTATAGCATCAATTTAACACAAAGTCATCTTGAAAAGGAAATGCAGCACTAAAGTAAATAGATGTATAGCATCATGCGTTATCAAGATATACAACAAAAATGACAAAACTCCAAAAAATTAACCTTTTTAGACAAAATAAACTTGAATTAGTACACTCTGACTTTAAATATGCCAGAGAGCCATCAGCTGCTGTATCTTTGTTTTTACTGCCTGTGACACCACTGAAATGTTTCCATGTCTAATCCTGCTAAATTTAATCTGCAACTAGTTTCTGTAAACTGGTTGGTAAGCAGTCAAAAACTGAATTTAATTAAACTACACATGTCGACATGTGGAGGAGGAAAGATGTTATATGATGGTTATCATTTCTTCACAGCAGTGCCAAGCCAGATATTTTGATATTTAATTATTTATTTATTTTTGTCAATTTGTATCATTTTTATATAAGAGACAGAAACAAGGGGGTTGTGTATCTGTTGTGATGCATGGGGGGGATTATTGGAGGACTGCTTTGGTTGTGTGTGTTGTTTTTTTTTTTTTGAATTGTTATATAACATATTGGGGTGTGTGATGGCTTTTATTTTGTTTTAATGCGCAATGTTTTTATTATTATGTAAAGCACTTTGTGTTGCCTGAGGGCATGAAAAGTGCTTTATAAATAAAGTTTGATTTGATTTGATGACCAATCCAAGATTTTTCCAGCTGAGTTTTCTGCAGTTTTCACTTTCACATATATGTCCTAAGGGCATGGATGGATGTGTGATACATCTCCTTTCTCCTAATAATCAGAACAGCAAAAGTTATCACTGTAAACTCTTCATCCCAGTTGCACATGTGGATTATGGAGTTTTAGCAAAGCTGGGCAACTGAGGCTCAGAGGAATGACGTGAAAAACTAGTTTGCTCCGCTTTTTCTTCCAGTAATACTTGTTTGAGCATCTTGAGGCTATACCGAAGGATCCTCCTATTTTTTCCCCCTCCAAACACACGTCACTGGAGAAATTTCCCTAGAAAATGGACACTAGAACATAATAAATTGGGATTTTTGGGATTCTCTTGAGCATTGCTGTGTGTCTGAACTGTCTTGAGCTGGACAACCATCCAAGTTTATCTTGATGTCTCATTTCTCTCCATTTGCACTATTTTTAAAAAATATGCTACATACTGTTTTTATTTAGATTTTATAGTGTGTCCCAATATTTTTGGAAATTATGTGGAGTGTACAAATTAAAAAGTAAAATGTCCCTTAATTTTAGCCCATGATCAGAATTCCTTATCATGTTAATTATACATGTTAATTAATTTTCTTTATTCTTTATCCATCACCCCCTTTTTTTTTTCTAAAGAATTGGGATGTATGCAGCAGTATATTAGAAACTATGTCAACCTCACATTATATGTTTTCCAATATTGTAATGCTAAAGGTTTGAAGTGAAACAGGCTTGAGTTTAATTTAATGGATTTGCCTCTCAAACTCAGGCAAACGCATGCAGTCACATAATATCCGAACTACACACAGAGCTGGGATATTTGATGAGTACACACTCATAAGCAAACTGTGTCTCTTGTATCTCAGAGGCTCACACACACACACACACAACACACACTGGAGCCATTGGCTCCAGTGTGTGTGTGTGTGGACAGAACAAAGAAACATTTGTTGAAGTCGTCGGTCAGAGATAAAGAACATCATTTTAATGAATACCTCTCACTCTCTGCTCCTCCTCTTCTGTTTTTCCTCTTTACTCTCTATGGTTTTTGCAATACACACTTCATTCTCAGTTCCATGCGTCCTTCATAGTGTCCGTCTTTGCTACGAAGCCCCCTCTATTACCAGGATCCCCCATCCTTGTCATCCTTGTAGTGTTGCACTCCTTCAATACTCTGTTATCATTGCTATAGTCTTTCCATACTTCCTGGTTCTTTGTCACTCAGGCACCCCCATTTCTGCAACACTCCCCTCTCATTTTAAATGATTTGTCTCCAACAGATAATATTTTTTGGATGCTCATTATTTTTAACAATGGAGTAGCAGACCTCAGATAGTACTGAATTAGGAATGACATCACCCATCTTCCTCCTCATCATTTCTTTCAACCTTTTGTGTCTATAAACACTTTGTCTCAGCCTATATGTTCAATTCTATACCACTAAACTGAATTTTAATGACAACATTATACACTAGTTTATCACATCTCCCATGTGCAGTGTCCCATGGGTTTTTCACATAGTCTTCATGTTCTGTGAAATTCTCCTTATCGTTGATAGCTCTAAACCAAATTCTCCAACATTGTAGAGAAATCTACTTGTTTCATTATAAAGAACCATGATGCGGGTTTGTTGTGGCAGCAAGACAATTTAGCATTTTTCTCCATCTTACTTTGTAAAACGCTCCTCTGGGTTTTTTCAGATAAGCGCTTTGCTCTTCTTCTCAGATGTGAGGCACAGCTGTTTGCTTTATTCGGTGTAAAGAGGGCAAAATCTCAGGGGAGAGACACATTATTTTTGCTGCCATGCAGCACAAAGTTTAACAGCAACTTTCTTCTTACAATCCACCACTGGCACCAGACGAGTTGCAAAACACCATTACCTGTTAACGCTCTCACATTTTTTTTTTTTTTTTTTTTTTTTTTTAAGCATTTGTGACAATCTGCTTCAAAAGGAAACATGCTGGTTTGGATTGACAACTATTTTACTTATATTTACTTGGGCTTGAATAGAAATGTGTTGATTTTTGGTATAAATACAAGCTTGGTGTACAGTTTACCTCATGTTGTATTTTGATGCATTTGGGGTTTTCTTTGTTTTTTTAAATTATGAATTTATTTTTTTTTTTTTTTTTTTTTTTGATATAATGAAACTACCTGTTGCGCCCAGAAGCCTCCACTATATGTCTCATGGACCTTCCTTATTAAGCTAAGAATAAAAGGAAAGAAAATAAACTCAACATTGTTTGTATAGCATCCATTACAATGCAAATTGTCTCTTGTCACATTTTAGAGACCCAGAGCATGACCACTGAGAAAATATTATTAACCGTTTGTAATATTATAAATCTTAAGTAAATGACCAATGGCAAGGAAAAGCTCTCAGGGAAGAAACCTTAAGCGGGACCTGGCTCATAAGGGGGGACCTTCCTGCTGAAGGGTAGCTGGGGAAAGAAAGAAAAGAGGAAGGAGATAGGACCGAGAGGATGGAGGACAGAGAGAGGAGAGCACATATATTTCGGTAATATTATATAGGACAAAATATATTAGAAATAATTAATTGTTAGCTGGAGAATTACTGTAGCACTGAGGAAAAGACAGGAGGTAGCAGAGGTTAAAATGTTCTTTTAGGGAGTAACAAGGTTAGATTGGATCAGGAATGAGTACATCAGCAGTACAAGACGTTAGACATTTTGGAAAGAAAGTCAGAGAGATCAGACTGAGAAGGGTTTCGACATGTACAGAGCTGGAATATATATCGGTAGAAGGATGATGAAGTTGGGAGGCCTAGAGGAAGACCAAAGATGAGATTTCTGGATGCAGTGAAAGAGGACATGAAGTTAGCTGGTGTGAGAGAAGAGGTTCGCAGAGGGTAAGGTTAGATGCAGTTGGATGATTTGCTGTGGTGACTTCTAAAGGGAACAGCCAAAGGAAAAATTGTCTGTCAGCTGAAGAACTAAGAACTTCTATGTACTTATATCATGACTGATACATTGCCAGTTCGTGTATTACAGAGCTGACGGGTGTAGGCAGCAAACACTGAGGTAGTCAGAGGGTGAGACTGCAGGTAAGCATGTTAGTTGATATCCTAGTCATCTACAGTATATAGACAGGTGGAGCTAAACACTGGGATGGTCAGAACTACAGGTCAGCATGTAGCTCTGGATACTCTGGCCTGCAAGCATATAGAAAAAAAGAAGATATGTGGGGCGCAGAACAGCACAAAAATGAACAATGAAGCACAGTGATATTTATGAGGTGCCCTAATGAACAACGATGGACTGAACTGAAGGAAGAAGAAGAAAAGAGGAGAGAGAAGAGGAGTGAGGACACGACTCGAATCATGTTGGTGTCAATTATTTTCTGCTGCGCCCCCACCCACCCTCCGCCGCCACTATAAATAGTATAGTGTAAATAGTATACATTTTTCTATAAAATTCTTATTAGTACACCTCTGCATAACACTGTATCCTTATTAACATTAGGAGAAACAATAAAGAAAGAAATATAGATCAACTCATAACAAAGAATGTCTTTGTTAACATTGTTTTTTAGTCTGTAAAGATTTTAAGTGCATCAGTCCTACCGTAATCACAGTAAAGCCAAGCGCTACATCAGCATCAACTTCAGGGAGGGCATGGCCAAAATAACAAACAAAAGATACTTCCCACCTGTCTTACCTGAAAAAGGAATCAAACAAATGACAAAAACTAACCTCCCTAGCCAAAAAACAGGAGAAAAACCCACATCAACAAAAATAGCACCCACTCCTACAAGCTACTGAACTTCTCCAAAACAAGAATTAACTCAAACTACAATTAAACTAAAGAAAACATGACTACAAACAAAAGTATTGACAGCGAACGGCATGGCCGTCCGTTGGAGGAAGGGAGTGAGAGGAAGGGCCGTTGAATTAGTGACCTTCACCTTTTAAAGGTCTCACGGGCCAATCACCTGTCCGCCACCTGGAACAACAAAAGAAAAAAAGAGACCCAGAACAGACTGTGCCACCCTGAGCCCAGGAGGGCACCTAGCAGCAGTCCTACAAACAAAACAGAAATTAAATTTTTTTAAAAAAATTGACCTAGGGCCATAACGGTCATATTTCCTCATCTTAACTTTCTGCTGACTTTCGTTTGTCTCATTATCTCTTTTTTATATCTCCTGCTCTGCGCTGCATGTGCGCGTGTCCGTGCAAAAAAAAAAAAAACGCACAATATAGCTAATACTCCCTGCGCACACTGTGATAATGAGAGCGCCACTGCCTCCTACTGGAGTATATGTGCGATAACACTTTATTCCAGTACGGCAAAAAAAGAAAAAAAAGGCTTGTTCCTCGGGGTCACACACACACACCCCCCTGGCATCGCACCAAGTTCACGCAAAGGTTACCTGCTGACACCTGGGGGTCAATGTTTCTAGCTGAGCCAGGCCCAGCCTCTTTTAATATATGATTATAGTTATTACTACCACAGTAATATCAATCAACCAAACAAAAAAAGCTTTACTTGTGCAGCAATCTTCATACGATTTGTGCAACACCCTTCACAAGTTGGTAAGAACAAGGATGTTGGTTGTTGATTAGAACAAGGTTGTACTCACAATTTGTTCGCAAGGCCGACAACAATGTTTTTGTTCTTACTTTAGGAATAATTTAAAAACTTGCCACCAGAAACCCTTAGGGTCAGTTCAAAAAACAACAAAAAAAAAACAACTCTGATAAATAATAGTAAGAAAGATCACTGAGAGTTTTTAAACAGAAACAGCTTGTCAGTACAGAGACATTGTGTAATATGTGCTCTCCTTCTGGCAGCATTCATGTACAGTAATTGAGATTTTCAGTATTATGAAATATTTTGGATTCTATGAAGAAGGACATTACAGTTAACCAATGTGGATGGTACAAGCATGGACTAATATCTCTGAGTTGGGTTAAGAGGGAATTTTTTTCCTCACTCCACTGTTACGTCACATTTTTTTCTGTCTACGCTTTCCCATAACAGAGTTGACATGAGTCTCAAAATAGAGATCAGCTTCAAAAGTCAATAATCTTTGGTTTGTACATCTCTCATTCTACTTTGCACATAAACTAAAATGTATCATTTGCCATTAATCACAGACATCTTGAGGATGACAAAATGCAAATGTTACATTGAAGAAATATTTTCAGCATTTACCTGCTGTACATGTCATCATAACTGACCCAAATATCTAGAAGTCTTAGATCTGAGCAAAAACCTTACAAGATGTGATCTGTAGTGCTGCATTTATAACCAAAAAAAAAACTTAAGGAACACAGCTCTACACAATGATCATGAAGAGCATTTCTGTGCAAACCTTTATAATATAATAATAACTAAGCCCAGAAAGTCTGGGAATGTTTCCATGATTGAACCGCTGTAGAGCGAATGAACTGTGGTTTTACAAGACTGCAACACATACTGATTGTTTCACGGTGCATTGGCTTTAATATTCCAACATGGGCTTCATTTCATCAATATGGGTAGTGTGTGTACGTGTGTGTTCCATTCTTGTGTGTGTTTGGTGAGATGTCCATTAGAGAGAAAGAAAGAGACAGAAAAGGATGGGGATAATCTACTTAACATAGTACGTGTGCTTTTCTTTATAGTAGTACTCAGTTTCAATCTATGTTCCAACTTCAATTCAGGTTCCTTCTAGTGTCCTTTTCTCACATGCAGGTTAAACAATAATGATAAGGAATGCCCTTTTAATATAAGATAAAGAGGTAAATCAGAGCATTTTCAAAACTGTTTACAACCTGAAAATGACAGCTAAACTGTAAATCAACCTCCTCAATAAGCTGAGAAAAAGACAGGGATAAAAAAGCTATTTATCCAATGCAGAAACTGAATGCAGGAAGACTGGATTAACCACTCTCTCCACCTTGCCTCTGGATTAGAGTTAAGGAATCACATAACGTATTACATTTTTAGGTGATGGGGATTTAATTTTCTTGCAGTGTTCCATTGAGCTGCTAAAAATGTTAATGACAGCTACTTAGATATGACATGTCAACTACATCTAAACAAGGCTGTCACACTCTATGAAGTTTCATAGTTTCCCTGATAAGATTTTTGTTCCAAGTCTAATGTACTGCAATGTATTAGTCACAAAAGGTTAGGTGTGGTGTGATTTTATCAGGCGGTAGGTAGACATGTCACCTTCCACTGATTTCACATCAATCATTTTTCCCCTCATTTAGCTCTGTCAAGGGTCTGTGACAGTCTCACCTGTCCCATGAAAGAGTTAGCAGAAAGACAAACTGTGCAGTCCATAGTTCTGACATCGTATTCTTTCACACTTTTGACAAATAGCAGGCTTAGCCTAAGAAAAATAACTCAATCAGTCAGATTTTTTTTTTTTTTTTTACCCCCAGCTGAAGCTCCTTTTGAGTATTTTATAAATAAAATGTTTTCCCGGATTAAGATGCATAAAAAAAGGAAATCAAAATAACACATTTAAATTAAAATGTTATTTATTTTCTTGTCTTGTCATGAGTAGTTTTTATACGGGATGGGACCAGCCTTTGTGTGAGGAGTTTGCATGTTCCTTCTATGTCTGCATGGGTTCTTCAGATGCTTTGGTGTTCTTCCATAGTTTACTCCCAAGGTCCAAAGACATGTTAGGTTAAATGGAAGTCCTAAACTGAACATATGCATGAGTGTAAGCATGCTAAATTGTCTGGCCTTTTTTAGCCAATGGTTGTAGTAGCAGCCTCCCTTCAGTGTGCAGTTGCCATTTACCTTATGATAGGTGGGTAGGCTTCAGCCTCACTGTGACCATAAACAGGATTCATCTGGTAAATTAAGAATAAATAATGGGTGGATGGAATATACATTTTTAACAGTTAAGAAATGTTATAAACTGTCATCATAATAGTGCGATTATAGTGCCAAGTTTATTGCAGATATACTTTTATAAGTATATAAAAAAAAGTTTATATCGTGGCTATATTTTTTTTAAATATAGCCCACATCTGCCCTGTGATGGACTGGCGACCTGTCCAGGGTGTACCCCTTCCTTTTTGCCCAAAGAGAGCTGGGATAGGTTTTAGCAGATCCCCGTGACCCAGCATAGGATTAAGCGGGCATAGATAAGATTCAAGATTCAAGACAACTTTATTTATCCCTTGAAGGGCAATTCGATTCGATAATGGATGGATTAGCCAACACCCATTTGCTTCCTCTTTCAGGAATGCCCTATCACACAGTGCATACCAGAGTTAAAGCTTGAATGTTCCTTTGTGATCAGCGAAATTCTCCAGAGGAGGATGGCAAATGCAAAAACATTACATAAAGCGTTCAACGCCTGAAATAAGTGTGGAACAATAATATAACATTTTGGTGATGTCCACCGAATTATTTAAGCGTACGTGTTGGTGGTTGTCGGTCTGTCAACCTTAAAAACTACAAAACCCATAAGCTTCCGCATCCAGTTTCCTTCAGCGGATTGGTGGATTCAGGATCCAATCACGTGGCAGAGACGTGTCTCTCTGTCAAAGCCGGAGAGCATCCTTCAGTCATGGCGTCTGTTTGGGGTAAAGCCATTGTTAACCTGCACATTCTGTCTGTTTTCCTCCTTTTGCTGCTATGTCTGCCTCTCGGAGGAGGACAAAAGAAGAAAGAGGTAATGTTTCATTGATCAAGATATGTTTTCCAGCGAATATCGTCTTGTTATTTATTATCTGTGGGTAATTGTTAAGCTAGCATTCATTAGTATTAACGTTTGAGCAATGTAAAAGAAAGCGGTAATACATACAAAGTGACATAATAATCTCAAAATACCAAACGGACATGAATCGGCATAGCAAGCTATTATAACAGACTGTGTAGTCTGCATTGTTCTGTGAAAACTCAATTTGGACGGGAAACAGTAAACCATATTTCGTATTTCCATGGACGTGTCTTGATGCTCTGAGTTTTCTTTTTGCTATCCCAAACATCGCTGCGATTTTTTAAAAACTGTATTGAACTTTAATTTGGGGATTCTGAGCGCAGGAAAGTAAATACTTCATTCAATGCTTAACAAATATTAGACGGTGCGTGTGTACTTTCACTTGAGCTACTAAACTAAATTGTATGCTAGCTGCATCCAGGTTACTGTTGTGTACCCGAACAGCCGTGTAGCTGCTTGTGTGAATGTTTCACGTGGTTGCGTTAATAAATCAAGGCTGCACAGAATCATGGGAAAGGGAAGAAAGCAGGATGTTATGTCTTCTCAGTGATTTATCCTTGCTTTTAAAGGGTTGTTTGATTTGAAAGGAGGTCTGTTCATCAGCTGTGTATTTAATCATCTAATGCGATTGGTAAAATGTTATTAGTAATAATGCTGACATGGCCCTCTCTGATGGTAACGGCAGAGACATGCAGTCTAAATTGTTGTAAGCACTGCTTACAGCTCTCTTACAGGAACATGGATGCTCAAATATTCAATTAAGGGCCAAAAAGAAAACTTGTAACCATCAGAGCAGAAATGCTTTTTTCAAATTGACGATTGCTTGAGGTAGGTTTGATTACCTTCGTTAATTTATCTCATCATGCTGTTGTCTTTTTTAGACCACTCTGGAGATTGATTGACGGTTTGATTACTAAATGCTCAACAACTTTCCTGAATGGCCACCTCCAGCAATATCAGCTGAAATGATGATTATAATTGATGGCAATCAAGGAAGACGTTCCAGCATTTGGGCTGGTTCATAATATGTTTTAGCAAAATTGTCAGCAGCATGTGCTGCAGTGGAAATAAAACACATAAGGTGCTCATTAACAGTCCTCTTTTCTTTCATCCTTGTATATCCTCTGATAATCTTTGCTGCCTTATTGGGTGGGGGGACATTTTTGTGTGAGTCATAGTTTTAAAGTCACAGTTCTGTATTTGTTCTGGAAATGCTATCAAACACGATTTTGTCATTAATTTCCTGAAAACTTTTCAGAAATGCTTTTGTGGTCATATTTCTTTTGTAACAGTTAATTCTGTTTGTATTATAAGTTCAACCGTGTTTATAATACAGAAGCTTTTACAAAACAACAACAAAAAGTAAATAGAATGAATATTTCTGCGGGGGGAAAAGCAACAACAACAAAACAAACAAAAAAAAAAAACTGAATTTGACTACTTGGAGCACCGGACCAACTTTAAAATAGGTCTTCTGCATGTCATTGTGAGCTGCCTCTGCATATCAGTAAAAAGTGAATTCCAACATATTATTTGTTGGTTAATGAAAGAGAAGACAGAAAGGAAGATGACAGCTGAATATGTGTTACAATGAGTGTCAACAGGAGGATGTTTGAATGTATGAATGAAATCACAACTACTGTTGCGAAAGGATATGAACCGTGTGAGAAAATGGTTGACTTAAAAAAAAATGGCACATTTGCCCTGCAGCTTACTGTTAAGTACCACAAAAGACGGCGAAGTCTGTTATATACATGGTAGCCTTTCAAATTTTCAAGTGCAGTCTGTTCAGACATGGAATGTTTGAATATTTGGCCAGTCAGAAGGACCCTCAGTAACCTAATGTCCACCTCCGATTTAGACGCTGGAGGCTGAGATGCAAAAGAACATAGTGTGCTGAGCATCATGAGGAGAAAAGAAAAACAGTAGACCGAGGAAAACTTAGATAAAATCTTTTGCAGCCAATGGCTCTGGATACCATGGACATCACAAAATTCAGAGTTTCCTTGCTGAAGGTGCTTTGCCAGGACTTGGCTGGAACCACCTTCAGCTGCCTGATTGTGGACCTTTCTGCCTTCGCTTTTGTCTTCAGTAACTGAGCATACACTTTGTTGAGATCAGCAGCTAACTGAAGATGCAATAGATTCAATTTCTTTGCCTTCTTATCGTCTTGAGTTGCTTTCAAAGTATTTTTCAAGCTCATAACCCATTTATTCTGAAAGGTGCGGTCATATCAGTTTTGTATCATTTGATTTGGCTAAATGTGAGCACAGAATATATCCATATTCACCTCAGAATTAATCTTGCTACTTTAGTCAGCAGTGAGTCTCATCATCAGTGAAAACACGGCTGCCATATATGCCTCTACCATGTTTGACGCAGGATGTGGTATACTTTCATGAGCTGTTTCTTTCCTTCTACTGACTTTTCTCTTCCCATCACTCTGACACAAGTTTATCTTGGTTTCATCTCTCCAAAGAATTTTGATTCCAGAATATGGAAGGCCAACATGGGAATATGGGAGGCTGTTAATCCTGTGTATCATTCATTCTTTCCATTTTCAATTTTCAGTCAAAAATTTAAAAAATAAAAAAGTGACATTTTGTTTCGTTTTTCATTTTTTAGTTAAACACAAAAAGCAAAAAAAAAAAAAAAGCCTGATTTTTCATATTTCAATTTTTGACTTGGAACAAAAATATGAAATGAAAAAACATGCCACAGGACTGAATTTGTTTTTGAATATTTAATTTAATTTAAATATTTAATTGGTCCAGTTTACGTAACCCGGAAATGGCTTTGTGCGGCAGTTCAGGTAGCAACGCGGGTAGTTCAGTCTGTGTAAAAAAAAAAAAAAAAAAAAAAAAAAAGATAAAAATAATCATAATAATAATTCTGGACTGCAACAAAACTTTCAAGGCCCTTTTGCTGAGTCGGTGGCGTGGTTACTCCATTTAACATCAGATCTGCTCCATGCGTTCGCTGTGATGCTCCATTCTTACTGGTTACTTCGGTGCAGCTCCATCTAGTGGCGTAGATGTGTAATGACAATAGAGAAGTTTAGACCTCGATACTAAGACGACCCCCGTTTTTGAGAGTATGATTTGCGTTTTTGTGCACACCAGAATCTTCTGTACCATGTGAAAGGCCAGAGAGGTTGTGTCAAAAAAAGGAATCGCTCAAAACCTGTTGAGAGACTGTTACTTCTTAATAAAAATGACTTAAGTTTCCCCTGTCCTGTACGTTGTTGTTCAAGTTACACAAGCTTATTTAGCACCCTCTTCCTAGTTCGACCAACACTTTCACTGTCCTCTACCTGCTCAGGTCCATGCTATTCTCCTGAAGTGACAAAAAACTCATTATTACACAACCTGTCAATTCATATGATACTTCAGTACTGAGAAACTTTAAACACACAAAATACATCCATGGCATATTTTATCATACACATATGAGACAATGTACATAGAGGATTTATTTGGTTATACAGTCTTTGTAAGTCATAGTCATCGATGTGCTTTGTAATTCATATTCTCAAGGGCCATGACAGATAAATATTCAGTGTCATGACCAGCTGCCTGTGATTATACACCTGTCCAGTAGGTGGTGTTGTGTGCAGATGAAGCTTCTAGTAATGAACTCTTTCTTGAACCGATTGGCTCAAGGGGTTCGATGCCTCATGAGGCTTCACCTGACCATTACTACAGGATACCCATCTGCTGCAATGAGCAGGAAATTTCAGCATGTGTCAAATCGCTGTTGAATAAGTCCTTGATCAAACTAGTATTTAAATCTAGCACCGCCGTGCTACCCGAACTGCCGTGCACAAAGCCATTTCCAGGTCACGTAAACCGGACCAATTAAAATTTAAAAACAAATTTTGTCCTGATGCCGTTTTTTCATTTCATAATTGATTTAAGTCTAAAATTGAAATACGAAAAACCAAGCTTTTTTTTTTTTAATGGGTAAGATTAAAGAATCAAAAATAAAATAAAACGTCACTTTTTCATTTTTTAATTTTTGATTGACAATTGAAAATGGAAAGAACGAATGATACACAGATTCTGATTTTTTTTTTAAAGGTGTTTTCTGGTACAGCATAATCCGGCTTTCCTGTGTTGATTGTTACTAGTGGAGCGGCCCAGAAGTGATCATATGCACTGCTCTGCTAGAGATACTGCGTCGATTTACACATGGCACATTGAGTTGGCAGGAAGTCAAACATGAGAATGTTGGAAAGAATCCAAATTTCAAAATAACCTCACAAGCGGGCTGTGACTCATACATGGACCCATGGAAACTGCGTGTAAATAATTCAGAGGGTTTTGGAAGAGGTTTGAACAACATATGTGGAAAGGCTCAGTTTATATATTGAAAATCACATTTTATTTGACGCCACTCATCCTTTTTTCAATCTATAATTGGAGAAAGCACAAGACATTGTGAGACATACATCTGTAATTGAGCAGACTCCCATGCAGCTGTCACAAGATCTTGAAACCTTTAGGTAAACTTTAGGTAATCTTTCATGAGTTCAGCTGAGCAAGCGGCACTTGCTGGCAGTCTGCTCTGAATTGCTGCCTGTGGGACTTGAGGTAGCATCGAGGATGCAGCAAAGCCGAAACACAGCGCTTTCAGCGTTCTGTCTGATTTCGGCTTAAGAGCAGAATGAACATTGAGGTCTATTTTTTTTCTCTTCTAGTCCCCTTATCTCCCTCTGCTTTGTGGTAACACCAAATATCTGTTGTCATTCTTTTCTAAAATGTTGCTTTTGAATGACCTTGGTCTTGGATTAATTTTTCGGTGGTGCAGACACTAAAGAATAAGACACTTGACACTTTGATGAGTTAGACTCTGTTCTAGTGTATAATGTATAGTGTAATGGGAATAGCTGAAAATAAGAAAATATAATAGAACCAATGGATATCTTGTCAGTGTTGATCAGAATAAGGTTTGCACATTTGACTGACCGCTGCCATCGGAGCATATTTCTCAGCAGAGAATTGCTTTGCCTTTACTTAAGCACAAAGAAGAACTCCCCATCATAATCACAGTCTAATATTTGGGACTGAGCAACTCAGTGACACCTCTGCACTATTCATTAAGTATTTATCTAGCTGAAATTGACCCAGATATTATTTGTTTTCTTGTCTGATATTCTGGCACCTCTCGGTTGAACGTTTGAGTAGATTTTTTTTTCTTTTTTGCTCCTAAATTGTGCTCTATGGCATTATATCAAAAGAGTGGACGGTAGGAAGTCACACATTCTCAGACACACACAGAGACAGCCAGCCATACTTTCAGTGAGCCACAGTAAAGATATTGAAGTGTTATAATGTGAGAAATGTACTCTTGCAGTTGCCTGCCTGGGGCCATTGCAGAGCAGGCGGAGGAGGCAGGGGAAGATCTTATTTGCTGAAAATGGACAAAATGGTGAAGCAGCACTTTGTATTCATCTCACAAGTTTCTGCTCAACCTCACTGCTCTTTCGTTGGCATTGGCTAGTGCATGCACTGACTTTAACTATGGAGATGAGCAACATATGAAAATGCTCTCAAGGTTTTCTGAAACATTTAAACAATGAAATGTTTGTTAGCTAAGCTCCCAAACATTTGCAGTGCACATGTGTCTGAATATGATAAAAAAAAGTATGATTAAATAAATTACATCGAATCTATTTATGCTTCTTATCATGTTTGGACAACTACACTGATGTTATGACCCTTATGCATATACACGCCTTTTAATATTATTATCAAAATTTATAACCTGTAATGCGTTAAATTCTCCTACAAATCTACAGAAATATCATAATATTGCTCAGCCAACATAGGAAGTAGTGCTGGATGCATAGAGGAAAGCTTTAAGAAAACCTTTAAGATGGACCAAAATCCTTCCTGGAGAGTACGCTTGATGTGCCAGGAGGCCTTGCTGCGATGGAAGCCTGTTTTAGTTACACACAATCAAGTTTGACTGATGTTAACTTGATGACCTGATCTTAATAGATGTCAAATCCATATGTTTTACAATTCATGCAGTTTCCTACCAGCATCAATGGTTCAGACGTTGGCTTCAGCAAGGCTACATCCTCTCTGTTTCTTTTTTCCTTGTAAGGTATGGCATTTGTAGTTTCTCTTAAGTGTTATAAACTAATGCAAAATACCACAAATAGTTGGGCAGCTATAGCTATTGCACTGGAGCCTTTGTTTTTAAAATGCTTCTATATGTCCCTGAGACAGAGGCCACATATTTATAACCCTTCAATACGTTGTTGTTTTTCATCAAAGTTGTGCTAGATATTTTAGCTGGTGTTGTGGTTCTGTCTTCAGGCTGACCACAGCACAAAGAAAGAACTTGTGTAAGCACTTCCCAGACTTCGGTATGTGGAGACAGGGGAGGTAAGGAAAGAAAAAAAAGAAATAAAGTCCAGAACTGTGATTTTGAAGCAAGGATGATAACCCTTGAGAATGTGAAGAATATGTATGTATGTGTGTGTGTGTGTGTGAGTATATTTTTGTCTATATAAGTGTGTATAAAGTGTGTAAAAGATAGATAGAAATTGCACCACCCAGGGACCAGTCTAATAAGTGGATCGGAATAATACATGCTTGCCACCTCTGCACACAGAGGCCCAATAAACTACTGGAGTAGACCCTTCAGGGCATAATCAAAGCCACTTGCAGAGTTTAGACTTGGCTCTGTAAAGGTAAACAACAAGTAAGCAGTTCTGACTCTTGGTTTTGTGTTTCCATTCATCCTGGTAATCTGAGAATAAAAACGCAGGTCAAGGATTTTATAATTTGTCCTCCTGAAAAAAAAAAGAATAGTATCTGCATGCACTGATGAAACACAGATCTTATTTATCATATTTAGTTTTGAGATTTAAACTATATACATTGTGTTGATTTCCAAAGAGTAAAATGCTACTTACTAAAAGGGGGAAAAAAATAGAGGATAAAAGAACACAAAAGAGAAAACTGAAGTTGGGGGGGGCTATGATCAGTATTTGTTTTCGCCATGTCCAAATACTGCTCTCACTGATCTCAGTACTTACAACTCTGTTAGAATTTTCATCCTAGTGTGTCTTTCAATGATTTCTGATATAAGTGACCCACCTCTAAAGACTTTATAGCCAATAATTTTCACAAATTTAAAAATGTGCTTCAGGTTTGTGATTTGAGAGACTATGGTGGAAGAGCATTTGAGTTGACAAATTTCTGCCCCTGGAATCTTGCTTGAAATATTTGATTTATAGATGCACACAATCTATGTTGAATAAAAGTGCTGAATAAAAATGATCTCTTAACTGTAATAGATTTTTTTGTTTGAAAAATATAGTTTTAAAATTCAACTATATGTTCTGAATAAAACATTGACTTTCAACAACTTTTATATGTTCTCCATAACTCAGAACCCTCTCTGTCTGGCACAGAAAATCTAAATATATAGAATACAAGGTAAGTGGAATTATACACTTTATGAAATAAAATCTAACTAAAAATAGAGAAAAAACTGTTTATCTCTCTTTGCTCACTGGATTATAGATCCTTAACCTTTTTTCCTTATTCTTAAATATTTCAAGATAGAAAAATACACCAGATATTAGGCATAACAATTTTTTTTCAGTGTGAAGTGCAGCTATGTCCAATATATGATTTTTTTTTTTTTTTTGAGGAAAAAAAAACTTTGGAAAATTAAGTAAAAGGAGCAACAGGCACACTCAAACACTCTGATCTATTTTTTTTTTTATCTGTTTTTTCTTTTGTGTACATACCAGCCTTGCTTTTCTAATGACAAGTCTATCAACTAAATACATACTTAACCAGATCATACTGGTTTTTATGTATCACCATATATAATTTTTAAAACTTGTAACATCTTTCACTTGTTTATAGTATTACGTTGGTCTAATTTATTTACCAGCGAGATTCAATTTTTTACCTGTAAATGTGTGCTCTATACATGCCAGTATTGGTTATGATGCTCCACAGATTATTTACTTATAGTGTACTTGGAGAAGATAAAACATTTTAATTTCCTATTTAGTGCTCAAAATGAAGTTTAACTTAGTAGCACTAGTGCTCCCATTTTCAAAAAGTTTGGAGCACCCGCAAAACTTTAAAGAACACCAACAATATATGTAATCGTCTTTATTTAAAAATAAATAAATAAATAAAAAATAAATAAATAAATGCTTTCTTATTCCCTCCAATATGAACCAAAATAATTCCCATAGGTTGAATATTGCTTGGTTGACAGCAATAATAATTTAACAATTAGACTTAAATAAAAGGTATATAATTAAAATAGAAAACCAACATGCACATTCAGAGAGACGCTGCTGACAATTGAAAGCACAAGCTAAAGCATCTCAGTCCATTTTTTAATTTTAATCAACTTTTCTTAGGTGTAAAAATATAGTGCAACCTTCACTTTAATGTGCAATTTATTCTATATTAAATAAGTATATAGAGGCACTTTTTTGTGTAAGAGGTCAATATATTCAGCATTTGGATGAACCCAGTGTCTTATGTAAATGAGCACTTTACTTTTAGTGATGGGGCAAAAAAAAAACAATGTCTTATCTAGGCTACCGTGGGAAAATGATGCTGCTAGTGTTTCCTAGGGGTTTTTAAGGGTCATGTTGTTTTGTGCAGCTCAGTTATCAGTCATACTGCAACCTTGACACACTTTACAGAGGACTTGTCATTTGTATGTCATGTTGTTGTCTTTCCTTATAGGCAACTTGGATTTAAGTTGCACCATGTTTTGTTAAGGTTAGAAACGTTAGCTGTGCCTCTCTGTGTCATGTGACAGTGAAACAGGAATGATAGTAGGCTGCTATTAATTTATCTAAAACATATATTAAAGTTTAAAAACGTCAAGCTGACATGACTGATTATAGTGATTACTATCAGCTCTCTTCAGTCAGTGTGTTTATAAGATGGTCGTTCACAGGAAAAAAACAGTCACACAATTACTTTCACATTACGCATTATTTACACAAATGCTTCCAAATATATTTTGAGATTGCACAGGTAAAATTTAATAGTATTTCATAGTATTGATGAAATGATCTTAGGTATATGTGTGTGTTATCGGTATCGGCCTTTAGGAGCTGAAAGTTATCTGTATCGGTTTAAAAAAACAGTTATCGTGCATCCCTAATTTAAATAAATGGGGTTGTCCCTCTAATTTTCCCTTTTTTTTCCTGTTATCTTATGGATGCGTATATGCTACAGCTTATTCTCAGGTGATTAGTCTGTTTGTCTGTTTCATCATAGGAAGAGAGAGAAATACTGTTCCCAACCCCTCGTCTCCCTTGTGCCAATAAAACCCAAATTGTGGATAAAAAAAGCACAAGCCAAAATGTTTCGCTGCTCTCCCAGTAAATTCAGGAGGGATTTGTTTGGATCTCGCTCATTAACTGTAGTTATCTGAATTATTGATGCACCAGTGTCAGGCCTGTTTTCCTAGTGACTGATGGCTTGTGTTCCTATGTCATTTTCATTCTCTGTTATTCTTCCTTTTCCTCCTCCTTTTCCTCCCCTTTCTATCACATCTATAACTCATTTCTGAATGACAAAAGAATTTCCATCTCTGGTTCTCCATCACCTGAACAAACCTTTTTGGTTCCTGTGTAACTTCTCTTCATTTCTTTTATGAACCAAAATTCTCTTTTCACTCGCCCCTGTGACATTTTGATAATTATGTGCCATCATGAAGCGATTTCTCTAATCCATGTTCTTTGGGCTTTTCCTATACATGCTTCCTAACTGCTGTAATATTATTGGCATTTCTGTAGCTATTTTCTTGGCTAGTATAGCAAAATCTGATAGGGATGCAGGGCATTTCCCTGTTGATGCTAACATTCTCACTGCCATTAATCAAAGTCATGGGCACCCAAGGAAATGGTTTTCTTTCATTCTTTTTTTTTGTCCAGTTGTTTATTTAATCAGGTAGTCAGTTATTTTCTCATAAATCATTCATCTTTTGAATGGGTAATTCACCAACTATTCAGTCAGTCATTTATTCTGACATTACAACTGAGTATTATAGAGCTAAAGAAAATTGTATAGGGATATGTTACATGTAGGAACAACATTGACATTCAATTTTGCTTTTCTGCAATTATTACTCTGTAATAATGCGTGTGTGTGTGTGTGTGTGTATAAAATATGTGTTGTAAAAGTATTTGCCCCTTCCTGATTTCCTTTTTTTTGCATGTTTTTTTATACTAAATGTTTCAGATTATCAAACGCACTTAAACATTAGACAAAGATAACCCAAGTAAACACAAAATGCAGTTTTTATGTGGTGATTTTATTAAGGGGAAAAAAACCTATCCAGACCTACATGCCCCCACCCCCCTCCCAAATTAAACATTAAATAATGAACTAACAGTGATAAATCACAGTTTTTTGAAAGTTGAGTTCAATTTCACTGGCTACACTCAGGCCTGAGTACTGCCAGATCTGTCACATTAAGAGATCACTTAACTAGAACCTGTCTGATTAAGTTCCCAAAAAGCAAGACACGTTCCCATCGAAAGAAATTCAGGAACAGACGAAAAACAAAGTAATTGACATCTATCAGTCTAGAAAAGGTTACAAAGCCATTTTTTAAAGTATTGAGACTCCAGGGAACTACAGTGAGAGCCATTATCCACAAATGGAGAGAACATGGGACAGTAGTGAACCTTCCCAGGAGTGGCTGGCCTAAATGAATTACCCCAAGTGCACAGTGACGACTCATCCAAGAGGTCACAAAAGAACCCACAACAACATCTAAAGAATTGCAGGCCTCGCTTGCCTCAGTTAAGGTTGGTGTTCATGATTCAACCATCAGAAAGAGACTCGGCAAAAATGGCATGATGGCAGAGTTCCAAGGCCAAAACCACTGCTGAGCAAAAAGAACATAAAAGCTCGTCTCAGTTTTGCCTAAAAACATCTTGATAAAAACCAAAAGTCTTCTTGATGAGTCATTTTCTGAGTCAAGAAAATGTCAGTCAATATATCAGTCAAAAGTATTTTTCCAGCATATTGATGGGGTCTCCTTTAGAAGCAGTTTCCAGCACACCTGCCTGGCGATTTCAAGAAAGCTGGGTATTCCAAACTGTTGTTTTTCTACAAAAGCGCAAACAACAATTGGAACCTGTTCCCCAACCCGAAGGTGCAGGGATGTTATCCTCTTTTCTCCACCATGGAAAATCCCAGCATACAGACTCCCAGTATAGGGGGGCTATGGGTTAGCTCACTCCAGTCAACTACCCTCACCATAAGTGGAACAAAGTCCAGCCGTTCTGAAGGAGATTTTTTCAGGAACCCACACTCTGAGTTGAGGTGAACCCAACTGTATCTAGATGCTACCTCTTAACCTCACCCATAAGTTCAGGCATGTTCCAAGTGCCTTGTTTTAGAAGCCAAGGGTCAGCAGGCCAAGGTCTCTGCCTTTGGCTGCCACCCATGGCACAATGCACTTGACTGACACAGCCCCTCCTGCAAGTTGTGCCCACGAAGGCAAAGCCATTGTTCTCATTAACACCTGAGCCCAGCTGGGCCACATGGTGAGGCCCCAGTGATCCACATCCAGGTGAGGGAAATGTGGCTCCTTGAGTTTTCCTCTTCATGTGCTTCCAGAATTGTTCTTGGGGTGCATTCACACCAGCCCCCTTTGGTCTGCTTAAATCAAACCAGACTTGGTTTGCTCAGACAGTCTGGTCGCTTTTGGGAGGTGTGAATACTCAGTTGAACTTTAATGCTGACCAAAGAAGTAAACTCTGGTTTGCCTAAAATCATAGGTCTTGGTCAGCTTCAAGTGAACCAAATGCAAGAAACAGACTTGAATGCATGGCATTGTGGGTAAACACAATCTGATCACAAATGCATGTGAAATGTAAAAATAATAACACAGTTGCTATAAGACAGCTATAATTTGATTTAGGTCCATGTTTTGTTTATGTGGTGAAAACAGAAATTGTCCTGCATTAACCAGTAGATGAGTGAGGCTTCCTGTCTTGGCTTTTCCTTTAGCAATTCTTGATGCAGTGTCACTACAGGCAAGGAGGGGAATGCGTTTCTCAAAAGGTTTGGTTCATTCTCAAATTGACTGGAGTGTGAAAGCAAACTTGGACCAGCTGAATGTTACAACTAGGGTTGTCCCGATCCGATCTCGTGATCGGAAATTGGAACCGATCACGTGGTTTCAGAATTGATCGCAATCGGATGTTGCATGCCGATCTCAGATCGGATATATATTTCATTCTTACTATTTTGATTACCGCTATTTATTTCAAGCTTATTATCACAGATAATACCCTAGTAGAAATCTCTCACCTGCATATAATGCATGAACAGATCACTACATTTTATTGTGAGAGCTTTCTCTATAAAATAGAGGCGAGAAGGCATGTCAAAACGGGGTTCCAGGAAACCCACTAACATAAGCTCTGACAGCACTTCAAAAGAGGGTTAAGGACAAACTTCTTGTCTTGTTATCAGACACCCCCTTCATTTCGTTCACCACAGACGTCTGGAGTTCGTCTGTGGCTCCGATGTCCCTCCTAAGCCTCACCGCTTAGTGGGTCGACTCTAGTTTTGTTTTACGCCGTGCGACCCTGCATGCCCCGGAATTTCACGGATCCCACACAGCAGAGCGCATCAAACAGACTATGGAGAAAATGCAAAACAACTGGGGTATCAACAAGCAACGGGTCCACGTAATTTTGCGCGACAACACTGCTAATATGAAGAAGGATATGAGTAAGATTGGGGTGCGGAGTGTAGGCTGTGAATGAGGGCTTGCTTTCTCAACACAGCATGATAGACACCCTGGCTACCGCGAGGAAAATCTAGTACATTTTTTTTACTAGTGAATACGTGTACTATACTTGATCGTTCAAGCTACTTCACAGAAGTCTGTTATACTGGTGCACTATTTATTATTTAATTGTTGAAGCTACTTCAAAGAGAAGTGCACTGTTTAAGTGTTAAAAAATAAAATAGAAATGGGAGACAACCTGTATCTGTTTATTCTGTATTTGTTCATTTTTTTTATAATGTGTTATGAAAGTATCGGATCGGGACTCTGTATCGGCAGACACTCAAAATCAAATGACTCGGAATCGGACCAGGCCCAAAAAAATCCTGATCGGGACATCCCTAAGTGAGACTGTTGAACAGTCACTGTTCTATAACTAAATGTGTTTTATAATAATTTCCCAAACAAAAAAGAAAGAAAGAAGAGTGTTTAAATAAGTTATTGTTTATTTTATGAGATGATAAAAGCTTTTAATCTCAGCTTGGATGCAGGCCTATTTATTAATGTACACAGGAAATAAAATGCAAGGGAAATTAATCTCTGTTTGCCCACTCAAAAAAAGTGAAATCGGATCGGGAAAAATCGGGAATCAGCCGAACATCAAAATTAAAAGATTGGAATTAGATCGGGACCCAAAAAACATGATTGGGACATCCCATTCAAACTGAATCTACCGGACTATTAGGTGTGAATGTACCCTTAATCTGGCTCATCACCAAAGAATTCAAATATTTAAAAAAAAAAATTACCTTTTGTGTTCTTTCAATTTTAGTTCTTAAGAAAATCAGAATTGACAGTATTGGCAGTTCACACTCCCTGGAAAAATTAGAAACTGGAATTGGCCAAGAAAATTACAATTGGTGCATTTCTAGATTTAATACAAGTGTACAATTGGCTGCACACATAAGCATCTATCTGCATAATTTTTGAGTTGGATACATTAACTATTTTTTCAAACGATCAAATGTAATACGTGAATGTGTTGAATGGCAACCTTTTCTTTGCAGTGTGTGGCTGAATGCACTGAATTTTGTCATTTTAGTATTCTCTGCAAGCCAATAAGTTGGCTTTTTCTTTTGAAATGCATTTGGCAGTCCCACTGCAGTTCCATCAGTCCATCTGTTCCTGTATAGACTGGTTTATGTACTGTATTGTACTCATGATGGGTGCTTCATTACAGGACAGTCTAAATTCTCAGACCCATTTTCAACTTGCACGGATGTGCCTCATTGTAAAGTCTAATTGAACTGCCCAAGAATTTGATTACAAAATGTTACTAAATGAGACCCGTATACAGTGATCCCTTGCCAATTCTTGCTTTAAGTTCCGCAGTTTCAGTTATTCGCAGATTTTTCAGAAATAGAATTTAAAAAAATCACGGAAACATCACAACATGTTGTGCCATTCTCTCGCAGCGAAGAAATGTCGTGAGCCAGCCTGGCCCCTTTAAGAAGGTAGCCTTATGGGTAATGGTGTGTGTATGTGTGTGCCGTGGGACCGCAGAACAAAAACGGGGTTAGATGAAAGTGGAGTGAGCATAAACAGCAGCCCAGCGTGTATATATTTACATTCTCTGTTAACCGACAGGAGCTGAACAATACAACCTGTGTGATGTTACAAGTTCCTTGCAGTGCCAGAACAAAGTGCCTGTTCCATGCAGAGAAAACCAGACTTTTTCTTCTGTTGTTGTTAGCTTGTTACCCGCTAATTATGACCCAAAAATAGCACAATACCAGCGGTTTCTTTACTATGGTTCAGAGACCAGAGGCTGTGAAGGTAACAGAAAGACCACAGTTGAGCCTTTGTCTTGTTTCGCTGCAGTGCCTCGCTACTTTTTTGCGGTTTTTAAACTTATTTTAAACACGTTATTTAGGCTGGGGGGGGCTCCGGCTCCAGTTTCGCGGATTTTGATTTTCCCGGGGGGGGGGGGGGGGGGGGGGGGGGGGGGGGGGGGGGGGGGGGCGGGGACATTAACCGCGAAAAATAAGGGATCGCTGTAGCCCATATAAGGTGCAATATTATTCCACTGTGCGTGTTTGTTTGAAAATGTGTGTTTGTCTGGGTTGTTGCTGATTAGGTTTCATACTCTAATCCTCACAGACTATCATTTTTCAAAGACTTCATACTTAGTCCAATGAAAACACATTCAAATACAAGTTTACATAAGGACGCATATACACATGCACTCTCTTAAGTGCATGCAGTTTTGGAGATTGTTAGGTCTTGTGAATAAATAGCTATGTCTGTTTACATTTGGCTTGTCAGACATATTAAAATATTTCTTATCCATGAGTCTTTCTGGTGCTCTAGAAAACCAAAGAATTTATGTCCGTGTGTGTGTGGGTGTGTGTGTGTGTGTGCTTGCGTGCATGCATGTATGTATGCATGTTCCACTGAACCCGCTCCCTCAGTTTACGTTGCCTATATTATAATCTTTCCTCAAAGATTCTGGCTGCGTATTCTTTGTTGGAAAGGAGAGTCTTGGTCGGCTTAGTACGACACAGATGTTTAATGCAATAAACGTGATATCACGGCTCCCTGGCAGAGACAGTCTCTAGCACAAGGGGAGTACAAACAAATCAAAACAACAATATATACAGAAATGTGCGTCACCAGATGGGGATCAGCCACGGTTTAGACTTCCCTCTCCCATTGGCTGGTCTAGTCCTCCATTCGTCTGTCCAATACGTCATCGTCACGTCATCCTCTTCTGATCCAATCTGCTGTTGACATTTCCTGAAAAAGAAGAAAGACTACATCTCCCCCAACGCCATTTTGTTTACCTGGCCAGGTCTTTGTCTCTAACCGTGTGTTTTAACTGGCTACAGCTGGGCTAGTTTGCTACATTCATAATATAACGTAAAGACAAACATACACTAAGACCAACCTAAGACACTGTGATATGAACATATGGTTCATTAAACAAAATAATAATATGGTAAAAACATGAACAACAATTAACTTTGTGATTCAAACTAAAAGGTAATGTCATTTATGCTTCAATTTCACAATATTTATAATGTTATCAAAAACAATATTAATACCAATATGTCACTAATGTGTAACTATACAAAAATGAGAACCACTAACTGCACTAATTCTAGACCTGTAAAGTTAAGAAAATTCCGACCTAACGTCTACCACTTCATGGCTGACATACTGTCGTTCCCAAACACTTCCATTTCCTTATAATACACCTGACTGTGGAATATTTAGGAGCGACGAAATTTCACGACTGGATTTGTTTTGCAGTTTTAATATTATATTGCACAGGTGGCATCCTATCACAGTTCCATGCTGGAATTCACTGAGCTCCTGAGAGCGACCCATTTATTTCATAAATGTTTGTAGAAACACTCTGCGTGCCTCGGTACTTAATTTTATACACCTGTGGCCATAGAAGTGATTGGAACGCCTGATTCTGATAATTTGCATGGGTGAGGAAATACTTATGGCAATATAGTGTGTGTGTGTGAATGTATTTGTGTATGTCTGTATCTGTATTTATACTTCCCATTGTGCAGAGGTGAGAAGGAAGAAAAAGATGGACTGAAGCATATTTTTTACCTTCCAGTTCTGTTTTGTTTTACTATACCTCTGGACAGTTTTATTGTGGCCACAGACCTTGGAAGGTCAAGTATCATCTCGAAATAATTGAGCTGGTTATGAATTATTGAATTATGTTAACCTAGCCTTTTCAAAGCATTTATTTGTTCAGGGAATGTCAAGAAATCAACATATGTCCCTCTGGCACTTCTGCTTCTTATTATTACTCAGTCACACCTGGGAGTCCTCAGAGCAATATTATATACATGGCTAGAGAAAGGAGTGGTCGTTGGTGTGTGTTTGGTGGCTAGGGTCAGTAATTATTAAGGTGGTAGAGTTCATGGGAAAATGGGAATGGAGGTGGGGGGAGTTTCTCTCCCTCTGCCTGGTTGCTTTGAGATTTATTAGGAAATGCCGTTCTGTCAAAACTTGCGAGTCCAACTTTTAGGTTATTTATGGCCACAAAATGGCTAATTATACACATGCACACACACACTTGCCTGCACACAGAGTAATACCTTGATATTAAGTTATAAACTGGATCAAATTAGCATAAAACTAAGGGGGGGGGGGGGGGGCAGGGTTGTAAATCTCAGTGTATGCATTGATCTTACAGTCTGTAAACTTCTGCCTTTGAAGAAAGTCATAAATACATTAGAGCATCTAGGTGTTTGTGTGTTGTGATTCACATACCTCAGTTCAGAAGACATGTCCTCCAAATTGCTCTCCTCTTCTAATATTTCACCGTGGCCATTTTATGACCTCTGATGGTCTATCTGTCATTATAAATTGTGTGTATGATCATACCCACATATGTACCCATATACTCTCACATTATTTTTTTCGAACAAAAAATACAGCAGAATCACTGCTCTGTTTTTCCCTCCTTTTAAAATGACATCACAGGCAGTACTGTAATATACACCATATATCACATATTGGCATAAAATGCAACTTCTCAGCTCTTCATCACCATTGGAATTTTTCAGATTGGGAAATAGTTGAGTTACAGAATTGAGAAGCTGTGTAGTGCTCTGATGATACTTGTGTTTTTTCTCTGACGCGAAGTCATACACTTCTGACTTCTGTGATACACAATGTATTGTTGGAAAGCTTGAATTCTTGGGTTTCCAATGGTGTTTTTCTGATTGGATAAACTATGACCTCTTTATTATTAAAATATTCAGCATATAGAAAACATACCACGGGCGTTGGGTAAAGGGATATATTAACTTGACCTACAGCTGTAGCTTTTTAGGTTGTAAAAGGTCCTCTTCACTTACTCTGTATTCTGCATTTAGAGCAGTTGAACAATGGATAAAGCTTTAGCACAGACATTTTTTTCAGGGTGTAAAATAAGGAATGTTCTAGACAGTAACTCTTCTCTATAGTGGCTTTATATTAAAAATTAAAAACAAAAACAAAAGCAATGGTAAATCCATAGAGACATTGCCTTATATTCCAACAATACTTCGATTTATTTACCAATTAAAACTAACTTTTCATCCAAGGTTTTCACCTAAGGCATGTCTTTCTGCCCTATTTATCTCGTTTCTCATCCCGATTTGGTTTTTTCATTTATTTTTTAAAATTGACTGATGTTTACCTTTTTTTTTTTTTTTTTTTTTTTTTTTTTTACTGAAACTGGGTCTGGTGCAGCACCTCGTGTCATGCTTAAAATTTAGCTCTGGGTTCAGTAACAGTTCGCTTGCAAATTAAACAATTTATTTCTTTGAGATATTTTCTTGGGAAAGAAACTAGAAAGTCAGAAATGAATTAGAAAAGGCTGATAAACCAGGAAACAATTTAATATTCACATAGGAATTACAAAGTAACACCACAAATTAGAGATTTTTTCAAAATGAATTTATTTAGTTGCTCTTGTTTCTGTGGATTAGAATCTGTTTTTACATAATGTTACTGTTAAGGAAATCAAATAGCAGTCTATTCATAGCTGTAGAAAGTCAGTTTAAATACAGTATTTTATTTATTTATTTATTTTTACTTTAATGTGATCCATGCAACTAAAATAAGGTTCGTGAGGGTAGCAAGGGATGATTGTGATATTTGGGGACACTGTTTTCTGAAGTGTTCTTAAAAGCTGCTTTTTCTGCATGTGTAATGGCTCTGTTGAGACTAAGACTGCTTACCTAAGCAGATGCAAATAGCAAATGTGAATAGCTTATGAGGCTAATTAGGAGCACATTATGCTCTCAGTTATTAAGCACTAAGACCAGTGTTAGCCTCCAAAGGCTAATGAGGTAGCAACGGGGCTAATTACACTTATGTGGGTCCAATATGCTTGAATTGTGTATTGTGCTCTTGTGCTCTGACTTTGACTGGGGAGAGTCTTGCTGACATATTGGCATAGACTTCACATTGGACTGGTGCATATAGTTAGAGGACACAGAGAAGAGTAACTCATTTTTAGTGGTAATGTAAAGATGTGGAGGGGTTAGGAAAACAGAAAAGAGAAACAAGTGTTGTAGAAATAAATCTCATTGAATTGACACCATTCATTCTTTTTAAATATATCATTTTAGAAAGAGCAAGACATGGCGCATATTCATCTTTAAATGAGCAGAATCTTGATCTCAAAACTTTCAGGGTAAAGGTTCAGGGTAATGCTCCTAATGAATCCAGCCGAGTGGGTGGTGCTTCCTGCTGCTCCGCTCTGAATCGCTGTCTGTAGGATTTGAGATTGCGTTGAGGATGGAGTAAGAAATGTGACGGGGTAAACACAGATACTTTTGTCTACTTTTCAGGTGGTTGACGTGACATTATTTTCTAACAAGCACTCTGTCCTTGTGTGTGTGTGTGCGTGCGTGTGCGTCCACATTGTGGCAAAACTGTTCTGTGCAATATAGAGAGCAGAGGATTGAAAACACATAACATGTAGAGACAGAAAAGACATTCCATAGTGGGAATAAGATAGATAATATAAAGCTATTTAGTTTGTTTATTAAGGTAGGAAAGGTAACCTTAAATTACTTCTGTTTTGTTATCTGGTGCTATATAGAAAATTAAATGAAAAAAACTTGACCTTCTAAGCCCTTGATCTAACACTTTTACTTAATAATTATAATCAAATGAATCACCTTCAAGGTTTTCCTTTCCTTTCCAAATAACAACTATGCAACAGATGATTCCTATTTACAAAATATTCAGGGGCCTGTTTCAGAAAGGAGGTTCAACAAACCCTGAGTTAAGTAACTGAGTTTTTGTTTCAGAACAGGTGTTCAGAGTTGTTTCAATCAACTCTGAGTATGTTGACCCCGAGTTACTGTGATGATAAAAAGCCGGAGACTGTGATTCACCATGGCAACACCAAGTAAACAGAAGAGATCCCTTCTTCAGTCATGTGACTTTCTGCAGAAATGTAAAATGGCAAAAGATGCTCCCAAGGGAGCATTTTATCCCCAGTTCTGTTTAATTTTTATATGAATGATCTGTCAAAACAGTTGAATATGTGTAGAACTGGTTGTATGGTGGGCAGTGCTGTGGTGAACCATCTAATATACGCTGATGATCTGGTGGTCTTTAGTCCGAGTTCTGCAGGTCTCCAGCATCTTCTTAATATCTGCTCTGTTTATGGGGTTCAACATGACATCAAATATAATGCTACTGTAGAACGAAGGAAGACAAATATATGACCTTTCCTGACTTTAGTTTGGCAGGTGATGTTCTACGTGTCTCCAATAAGGTTAAATATCTTGGCCATTGGATTACTGATCAGCTCACAGATGATGAGGACATTTACCGACAGCGTCGCATGCTATATGTGCAAGCAAATATTTTATTACGGAAATTCGGTTCATGTAGTGATTCTGTGAAGGTGACTTTATTCAAAGCCTATTGTACTCCCTTGTACACCGCTCATCTTTGGTCTCATTATAAAAAAACAAGCCTTCAGAGCCTGCAAGTGGCATATAATGATGCCCTCAGGACACTTGCAAAAAGACCGCGATGGACTAGTGCCAGTGAAATGTTTGTGGCAGAGCGAGTGAACTGCCCCATACATTGTATGGCCATTCATTACAACTCCATGACTTTCTATACCGTTAATTTATAAGTTTTTATTAGGGCTGTCAATTTCTCAAAATAATTAATCAGATTAATCGCATGACTGTCAATAGTTAATCATGATTAATCGCAAATTAATCGCATATTTTTATCTGTTCTAAATCTACCTTATACAGATCTTTTTCAAGTTGTATTACTCTTATTAATACGAGTCCTGACTAGAACCAGGAAATATGACCATATTAGTCCAGTCCTGAGGTCTCTGGCTTCCTGTCACTCAGAGAATAGACTTTAAAACAGCTCTACTTGTGTACAAGTCTCTTCATGGCCCCAAAAGTCCATCTCTGACATGCTAGTCTGACATGACTCCGGTGGTAACTAAATTCACATCGACAGCAAACACAAACAACATTTATCTTGTGGAGTTAGCCATCAGGCAAGGTTTTGAAGCTGAACTTACCATTCAAAATAGTATCTTTTGTATCCACGGTTTGTTTACATCTGTCTGTCTGCGGCATGGACATCGACGTTAGTGCATGACTTCCTGTTTTGACAGGACTACGCAGGACTACAGGACTACAACTACGGCGGGGCCCGAGGCTCATTAAACCTACTCTCCTCTACTATTGTACATAAACGGCCAGGCTGTGTCGCGTTAACGCGCGTTAAAAAAATTTGTTGCGTTAAAATTATTTTGCGTTAATCACGCGTTAACGCGTTAACTTTGACAGCCCTAGTTTTTATCACACTTCCAAACAAATGGCACGTGTTTTACTGAACAATTGCTACAGAAGCAACTTTTCTCACACAGAGCTCCGCATAAGTGACGATGAACATGTTGTGCCCAGTTGAAGTGAAAGCAAAACGTTTTTTTTCTCGAGTTCTAAACTGCACTACTGATACTCTAAGATGGGAGTTAATTGCATGTCAACAAATGGGTGTGTGTTTTGTGAAAATGCGGGGAACAAAAGAATTATTAAAAGGGCCCATTGTCTAGTTGTTTTACCAGTGTTCACGCATACTTTGAAGAAGAATTGGGGTCAAGAGTTCAGTATGTGCATGGGCGCCAGAATGCGTGGCTGCATGTTTGATGCAAGTTAATGGTGAGGCCAGAGTTTTTTTAGTAACAAGTAAGGGGTGTTCCTGAAATACAGGTTAGGAACCACTGTTACATAATCACATGCATGAAATGCCAACATGAATTTTTATAGAAGCAAGGCATTTGCCCCATACCTGAAGTACTGTACAACCTTGCATGGATGAATTTGAGTGCACATTTTTGTTCTCATTTGTCAACGATGCATATATTGGTAAAATTGAGAGGAGCATTAGCATTAAAGTGGCCACTGTCTGGATGACAGAATGCCAACAGTTTTAACAAATTGGTTGCTGCCATTAATGTTACTTCTCTTATCTTGAAATAGGTATTCAAAATATTTTTTTGGGGGGGAAAAAACCTCAAGTACACTCCACCATTTCATGAATCAAAATGAAAATGAAATGAAAATGAAAAATACTTAATTTATCCCATGAAGGGAAATTCAATACTTTAGCAAGGGCTCTCTCTTTTTTTTTTTTCTATAAACAACAGACAAACGACAGCAATAATAATAAAATTACAGCAATAATAATACACTATTAATTGATAATAATAATAATATTATTATTATTATTATTATTATTATTATTATTATTATTATTATTAATAGGTTTTATATGTCTTGTTGTGGAGGCTGATGGCTGCTGGCAGGAATGATCTTCTGTATCTTTCCGTCTTGTAACGGACCTGAAGAAGCCTCTCACTGAACACACTCTGTTGTTTGATCACTGTGTCGTGGAGAGGGTGTGAAGAGTCTCCATCATCTTCATCAGCTTGTGCAGCATTCTTTATTGTACAATCAGCTCCAGCGGCTTCAGAGTTACACCCAGCACAGATCCAGCTTTCCTGATCAGTTTGTTGATTCTCTTCAGGTCTCTGGTTCTGATGCTGCTGCCCCAGCAGGTGGCTGCAAAGCTGATTGCACTTTCAACAACAGACCTATAGAAGATGTGCAACATCTTGGTGCAGACATTAAAAGATCTCGGCTTTCTTAAAAAGTAGAGTCTGCTCTGACCTTTCTTGTAGATGTATTCTGTGTTGCATTTCCACTCTAGTCTGTTGTCAAGCTGAACTCCAAGGTACTTGTATTCCTCCACCACCTCCACCTCCTTTCCCAGTATGGAAACACTGCTTTGTTGATTCTTGCTCCTCCTGAAGTCGACAATCATCTCCTTAGTTTTGCTGGTATTTAATATGAGATGATTGTTACCATTTCACAAACTGACAGACCAGTTCTCTGTACTCTGCTTCTTGTCCGTTGCTGATACACCCAACAACTGCAGAGTCATCAGAGTATTTCTGCAGATGACAGGACTCAGAGTTGTACTGGAAGTCAGAGGTGTAGAACGTGAAGAGAAATGGTGAGAGAACAGTTCCTTGTGGTGCTCCAATGTTGCTGACCTCCATCTCAGACACACAACCTTTCAGTCTCACAAACTGTGGTCTGTTTGTGAGGTAGTCATAAATCCAGGAGGTTGTGGAGGAATCCACCTGGAACTTATGGAGCTTCTCACATAACAACGCAGGCTGAATTGTATTAAAAGCACTTGAGAAATCAAAGAACATGACCCTCAAAGTGCTGCCTGATTGGTCCAGATGAGAGTGGACTCTGTGAAGCAGGTAGATGATGGCGTCTTCAACCCCAAACCCATTACGATATGCAACCTGTAATGGGTCCTGAAAGGTGCTGACCTTCTTGTTGAGGTGGGCCAGTAAGAGTCTCTCCAGGACTTTCATGATGTGAGATGTCAGGGCAACTGGTCTGTAGTCGTTAAGTTCAGCTGGTTGTGGGTTTTTTAGGCACTGGAACAAGGCAGGATATTTTCCACAGCACAGGAACTTTTTTCTGTCTCAGACTGGTGTTGAAGAGGTGCTGGAGAATTGGACATAGTTGCAATGAGCAGGTCTTGAGAACTCTGGGACAGACACCGCCTGGACCTGCAGCCTTGTTCTGGTTCAGTTTCTCTAGTTGTTTTTTGACCTGATGGCAGGAGACAGACAGAGTGGAGGGGGAGGCAGAGGAGGTCTCTGAGGTGGAGAAAGATGATGCTGGTCTCTGGTCCATGACTGAGCTGCAGGGTGACAGAGTGGAGGTGTGACAGGAAAGCTGTGGGCTCACCGAGGGTGTGTGGTCTGTTGGGCTGGAGGCAGGGGGGGAACTGAACCTATTGAAGAACGTGTTCAGTTCATTAGCTCTGTCCAGACCTCCATCAGTCTGGTCCCCCTTTGCCTTAAAGCCGGTGATCTTCTTCATTCCGGACCACACATCTCTCACGTTGTTCTGCTGGAGCTGACTTTCTAGCTTCTTCCTGTAGTCCTCCTTGCACTTCCTGGTTTGTGCTTTAATTTGTTTTTGTGTTGTCTTCAATAACTCCCTGTCCTCCATCCCTGAAGGCTTTCTTTTTGATGTTCAGCAGCTTTTTCAGGTCTCTGGTGATCCAGAGTTTGTTATTGGGGAAGCACCTCACAGTTCTTGTTGGAACGATGCTGTCCACACAGAACGTTTATGTAATCTGTCACACACTCAGTCATGGCGTTGATGCATGGCGTTGATGTTGTCTCCATGAGGTGAATAACAATAATGATAATTTTTTTTTGTTAAATTATCACCCACCAAAAAATAAAAATGTTATGACTTCTTTTAAAATAGAATTGAATGCAAATCAAGGTTAAGTTACATTAGATTTGAATATATCGATAAGTGGTCAGTGTTGAATTATCTCCTCCTTTGCTGATGGTCAGAAAAGAAGTTTAAAGACTAAGTTAATGACATTTCCAGACTCTTCTGTAAATGTGCAAAATGAAAATGCATTGTAAAGTACTTTGAAGAACCTAGATAAGGTAGAAAAGGCACTTATGCAATTATGGACCATTTACAATTTAAGTCAGACAAATTTCAAATACACTGTAATTATCAGAGTGGGACACCACTTGAAGGAGTCATGAGCAAAATATGAAATAAAATCACCAGACAGTGACTGGTGGCGAGATCCACAGACAAAGGCAAGAAAAAAGAAACAAATTCAAGATGACAATTCCCTATCATAAGTGATGAGTCCCACATATTTTTGGCAATCACAGATCATGTACTTACAAATATGAAGGCTTCTTGGATTGATTTACTACAAGTGAGATATTGAAATGACTAATACTAACACAACAGTAGATGCTAATATGTGCTGTCGAATATGTGTGTGATCTGTGTTTGCATCTCATCACACCAACCCTTTTTTTTTTTTTTTAATGCAGAGAACATGCGTGCATGGTTTTACTCAGGACAAATCGAGACAAAACCGAGCTGCTACCAAAGTATTGGATGTCATATTCATCTGGCAGTGGTTTCTGGCTTTGGACTCTTCACCTTGAGATTATCCAGATTTCATGAATCTTTTCATAATTAGTATACTGTAGATTTTAAAAGTTCTTCATGACTTTGCAAAGTGTGTTCTTCGAATGATCAGTGATTCTCAGAAGGAATTTGGCACAAAGTTGGTGAGTCATGGCTAAGCCTTTGGTGTTACCCCCACTTATGCCCAACTCCTGATGCCTTCACAGGTCACCATTTAATCTGGTGATTGTAGTCTCTCTCTCAACAACAGCAAAAAAAAAAAAGGCTTTTAGAATGTACTTTTTTGTCTCCTTTTGTTCTTTTTCAACTGGTTTTGGTTGTTAAATAGAGGTCCAAATAAAAAAAAAAAAAGCTTATTTATTACTTTGGTAAATTTTAGAAAACTTTCCAAGCCTTCTGGAAATGGGGCTTGCATTTTAATGCCATACTTTTTCTTCTCCTATTTCTGCTTAAATTCTTTACTGTTGCAGGCCAATCTTGCTTGTTTTATTCCCCTCTTAGTTATTCTCTCCCTCTTTGCTCCCTTTGTGCTTCACTGAGGGTGTTTTTGTGTTAATACAATACGGAAATCCCTAAAGTCATAAGGACTCTACGAATGGCATAACTTGAAGTAAAAGTTGTTGGTTTTGAGTTGTGTGTGCGTGTATGTGTTTTGGTTTGTCTGTGCTTTTGTGCCATTGAAAGCAAGAATAAGCGAAAGACATGTCTTTGTTCCTTGTTATATGAAGCCAATTTTCAGTAATCCCCTCTCAATGAGGGACTTGGATGAAACCATATAGGAGCCTGATGGTCAAAGCTGAGACCCATTCACTTACACTAGGCTTTGGTTAAGACCTCCCAAAGCATGGGATGGGTTGTAGAAGAAATGTTGTTAATGTTTCTGTGAATGGCTTGCAGAACAAATCCCATGCTGACTGTTCCCATCTTTTACCTACAAGGTACACCATAGCAGTGTTTAACACTAATGGCCCCACACAGCAGTGTTATAGTATAGTACAGTGTAGATTAGTTATAGTACAGTGGTACAGTAGACTGTACATTTTACGGTACCTGCAAATGCCTTCATATGATGGAGGCAACATAAACTTTGCGTTGTCTCCTAAAATCATCATCTGAGATATTAGCAACCACTGAAATTTACACTGGGGCTGCAAAATTGTACTATACACAGCTTTTAGCACACTTCATCTGAATTAAAACATTGGGGGGAACGGGAAAAAAAGTAAAACCTTAATAAACGTTAATGCTGTAGAATTATGATTCATTATAACTTCCCTAATTCTACAGTCAGCAGCAGTGTACAGAATTATGTTGAAAGAAAGAGCCTCATGGTAAAGTTGTGGGTTCTTCTGAGTGTGCTGACTAGCAAGAGGGGAGAGGAGTCGGGAAAAGAAAGACATCCACAACCTGAGTACTGTATGTCATGAGGTTGTAAACTGTACTTCCGTGTACTGTATGTTAAATTGGCATAAAAAAGCAGTCCATATTAAGGTGTCACTGTTCCCTTGAGAAAATCACAAAGACTGTATGGAGTAGGGATGGGCATTTGGTCGAGATTTATTCGTCGATCGTCGGGAGAATTAATGATTAATAATCGATTAATCATTAACATTTTTATATTGAAAACTATCACAAATATTCTCGATATCAGCGTGACGTTTGTTTTCCCCTTTGGCCTGGTTGCTATGGCCCGCGCATGCGCAGATGTGTTCAGAGGCCCGGATGTTGTGGTCGAGAATAACGTGACATTTCCTGTTTCTTTTCTTTAAAAAAACAACGATAATAAAAGAAGAGATATCGAGGAGACTACTTAACAATGACAATTTATATCAAGGCGCCAGTATTACAGGCTTTTTGTTTCTTAAAAAGATGTGCTTGTTGTGTGCTCGATGTGCACTGCAGCTCCGTCTGGTCCGTCCTAACACCGAGTTGAGGCTAGGCTAGGCTAGGCTGATGATGAACCGCCTCCACCGTCCTTTACAAGGCTTGGATGCGCGTTGTTCAAGTGATACATCATTGTCGTTGTCGATTAATTGTATTTGTAATTTGCATTGCAGTGATTGCAGTACACTTGGTCATTTTCTAAACGAAAATGGTCACACGCCACACTTCACCGCGACCGCTTCATGATTAGGCGATGACCTACAGAAGCTCGCATGTAACAACTGAGCCAAGCCAGGTTAGGGTGATGGAGAAATGTTGCCCCCTGCTGCCAAATTTCTATCGGTGGCACAGTGAAATGCATCGCATTGTTTGAGGACGTGCACTGATAACCTACATTCGGATTGTTTAAAAAAAAACAAAACGTTCGGTTCATCGACGAAAATTAATTTCTTCGACCAAATTCTTAATGATCTATCATCGATTAACCGATTAATTATGCCCATCCCTAGTATGGAGGTATATCAGTGACTGCGTTTACATGGACCACGATACTCCAATCTTAATCCTATAGATTAGAATAGATTATCTCATTTCATTTTATTAATTAATTAATTATGATACCTTGTTAAGAGATTTCACTGCATTTTGTGGCTCCACATATCCTCAACAGACAACAGTTGTAGAACAACAACAAACATGGCTGCGAGAGGAAAAACTGCATTGAACATAACTTTGCGAACAATCTCCTGGACAAGAATTGATTTTTCCATTCTGCATCAGTAATTTCCACTGAGATTTTCAGGATGGCATGGATAATCTGCAGAATGGCAGTACCGGGTGATGTCTATTAGCTTGGATAACGAGCTGTTAGGGGTGTAACGGTACATGTATTTGTATTGAACCGTTCGGTATGACGTGGTCGGTTCGGGACGGAGGCGTACCGAACGAGTTTCCACACGGACATATTAAGTAGAGGACCGCATGGAGCACAACAAACAGCAGTTGTAGCGGACGTCGTGGCTAATGCTAATGCCGCTAGCATTGGCAATAAGCCTCCCGCGACATAGTGTTAAATGTGGTGGGAAGCTGTGTTTGTACTCGGTCGTCTTTCTCTTTTTGTAGCGATGTTCACGCTGCGGTGGTGCCGTTTCAAATGAGTTAACAGGTTAGACGTGTTGCCAGAAACATACCCGATCTCGGATGAACAATGTCGGCAAACCACTTTAGTTTTATCAACTTCTCTTTGTCCCTGTTTATATTTCACCGGGGAGCCGAAGTTGTGTTTTATAGCTGCAGATTTAAGACCCTAATCACCCTAAACGCTGGCTTCAAACACATGATAAAAGTATTTGAGCCCCGATATCAATTACCTTCTCGTCCACATTTTAGCCAGAAAATCATACCGGGACTTTATGAAAAAATACAATGATTTGTTTTTAAAGAAACAGTCTGAGCCTTATTCATCTTATTAATCTGAGCAACAACTTGAAACTGTTCAGTGTTTGCAACTGTTCAATTTTGCACATCAGATGGATATTTTCTTTAAGAAAAAGTCTGAGCCAATATTATTTTTATTTTGTTTTTCAAAATATCTACATTTCAGAATATTGTATATATATTTTTGAGCAAAATTCTAGCTTTGTATAGGCTAATGTTCTTATTGTTTTTAAAAGCACAAAAGTGTGTAATAACAACTAGCACATTTATATTTTGCATTTTGTTTTCTTACTGTACCGAAAATGAACCGAACCGTGACCTCAAAACCGAGGTACGTACCGAACCGAGAGTTTTGTGTACCGTTACACCCCTACGAGCTGTACTTAAAGCGCCGACAAGATCTGAAGGAAAACACTCACATGGATTAAGGTATCATCACACATGAACTTGTTTTTGGTGCTGTCATTTCAAATTCTGGAGGAAATGACTAACATAACACATTACTTAAGGGATGTCACATTAATTGCAATATACTCTAACGTAAATCCGGATTATGAATTGAATATTTTAAAATCAATTAATGCAAACACCTTAATCAGAATATTGTTATAATTGGATTAAGGTTAATAATCAAACTATTGTTGTCCATGTCCAAAGTCAGTGTGTAGTTACACAGAGCAGACTGGATTTGCAGAATCACCTTAATGACGGGAGGGTTGTATTTAAAGAGGGGCATATTCTGCCATGCTGACTCACCTTTGCACACTGAGCTTGTTTCTCATTTGTTGCACCTCTTCCAAGGGGGAACAGAGGGGCAACAGAAATGGGCCGCTGTTCTGCCTTGGTGGTCTTTTACATACAAGAGGAGACAGAATGTTGAAGCAATAACGGTCCTTTGAGAGTGTTTTGTGTAAGGGGCTACTGAAAGTGTGGCAACTAATGCATGGGAAGAAGATCATCTTGGCCAGACTGGCCCTCCAGCTGCAAGTTGGCACAGATGAGCCTGGCAAAGAAACCTTGAACACATAAGGGTGCAAGCATCCATATGGCCAGTCCATTGTAGTGGCAGATGAACATTTACCACTAGTTTGGAAAGACCTGATACTGTCTGTGACATCATGGTTTTATATATTATGTATATATATATATATATGCGCGCATGCGCCACAGTCTCTAACATCCAACATTGTGGCTCTCACCACCGTCTTGTACATCATTCCATTAATTTTTACTGATGCTCTATCTCAGTGGTCCCCAACCCCCGGGCCATGGATCACTTGGTACTGGTCCGCGCAAGAAAAAATTGTTTTTTTTTTTTAAAGTTTTATTTATTTATATGAGTCTGAACAAGCTTTTATTGTGAAAAATCTTTTATTTTAAAAATTGACCGGATTCTCTGTTACATCTCGGTTGCTTGATTGCCAAAATTTAACTAAACTCGCAAAATGAGTAATAAACAGAAGTCTTTGGCAAGTTTCTTTGTGAAGGGAAAATGCACAGTGAAGAGAAATAACAGTCTATGAAAGTTTTTTACAGACAATACCAGGAGTCCTATTTGAAAGGTGGATTTATCAAGACAGGTGATTCCGACTTACCAAGCTCTGCGTGAGTTTTTTTACCTCCGCCAAGGAGGTTATGTTTTTGCTGGCATTTGTCTGTGTTCAAGATAACTCAAAAAGTTATGGATGGATTTTGGTGAAATTTTCAGGAGTTGTCGGAAATGTGAAAAGGAAGAACTGATTTCATTTTGGGTGTGATCCAAAAGAAATCCTAGATTCTGGATCACTTTCAAATTTTCGATAATTGTTGCGCTTGGCGGAGGTCTGTGCTTTTCTAGTTTTTTAATTTAATGGGTATAGAGGATGTAACCAGAGACTTCGACGTTATACTCATGCTATATTACTGGCGTAATGTAACGAGGAAGCCTGCCTCCCCTCCCCCCCCCGGTCTGCGGTTCCAAAAAGGTTGGGAAGCACTGCTCTATCACACATCACACAACACTTTTCTCCACCTGTTCCAACCTGCTTGCACATGCTTCTTCACCTCTTTTCCACACTCTCTGTTGGCTGGACTGTTGGTCCCTAAGTACTTAAAATCCTCCACTTTCTTTATCTCTGCTCCCTCAGCCTCACAGTTCCATTTGGGTCCCTCTTATTCCCAGAAATATATTCTTTCTTGCTGTGGCTTATGTTCATTACTCTTCCTTTGAGGACATACCTTACACTTCACCTACTCCCTGACATCATAGTCCATGGAGATTTCTGTTTAACCTCATCTGTCAACCTGTCCATCACCATATTAAACAAAAGGGGGATCAGAACTGATCCTTGATGTAATCCATCCTTCACCGTGAACTCCTCTGTCACTCCTAATAGCACACCTCACACTTACAGCTCTCATGCATTTGTGTACAAAATAATAGCACTGTTGAAAGAAGCTCAAATTCCTTATACAAGCTTTTATTTGGGAACATTAAACACTATTCCAAATCAAACAATGTAAAAATATTTTCCAAATTTGTTCGCATTTACTGTTTATTTTACAGAAAGTGAAAATTAAAGTAATACTACCTTGTTCAAAAAGTAGTGGTTTCTGCATTTTTCTTTTCAAACTCAAACATTTGATGTATAAACTGAGAAATGCTTGAAGATTTATCTCTCCTATGAATCACTGAACTAATATTTAGTTGTATAACTATTGTTTCTGAGAACTGCCTCTAATCTGTGCTGCTTGGAGTCCACCTGTTGGTTAAACAAGTATTCCAGCTCAGGACAGTTGGAAGAGATTCTACAATTCCTCTGTATTTCCTTGTTTTGTCTCAGAAACAACATTTTTGATGTCACTCCTGCAAGTTTTCTATTGGATCAAGGTCCAGGGCCTGAGGTGACCACTCCACAACGGTAATGTTGTTGGTCTGGCACCAAGATACTGCTTTTAGATTGTTGTATTATTGAAACACCCATTTCAAGGGGATTTTTTCTTTGGCACAAGGCAGCTTCAAGTACTTTGATGTATTCAATCTGATCCATGATCACTGATATGTGATAAATAGGCCTGACATCATAGTATGAGGAACATCCCCATATAATAATGCTTGACCCTGGAACCTCCAGTCCACAGATGTTCCTGTGTATCATGCCTGCTACCTGGTTGTGGCGTTGTATGTGTGCTTTGGCTGACAGCATCTTACACCCTGTTGTGATGTGCTGCACTGTTCCAGGGGCTTCTTTGCATCTGAAACCTGTCTGGTGTGGTAGACCCCCAGCCTCTATAGATCATTCGTTTATGGCCTGTCTTGTGCAGCCATGATCAGTGCCTCAGTGCTGTCTTTCAGTCCAGCTTTATCCAGCCACTGGTATGTGTTTTTTCCAAAGTCAGCCACCTCTTGTTCATGGATCAGGGTAGAGCACTGCCCATTATATTTCAAATCAAAATAAAGATAAATGTGTCATTTTTTTTATTACTTTATAGAAAATGAAGAAAAATGAATATTAGACTGGTTGAAAAAATATCAGTGTCTGCATTTTTCTTTACAAACATTAACTGTATAAACTAAGACTTGCTTGAAGATTTAGTTGTGACTGGGAATTGGTGAGGTGATATTTAGTTGTATAACTGCTGTTTCTGATGGAATTAAAAGGCATGTTCTGTAAGTCTGCTAACGAAAGTTTCTCAGTTGGCAAATATTTTAATGATAAAATGCATGGCAGGCAGAACTATCTTTTTAAAAATGCATGAACAACTTAGATGTAGCACTGTATAGTTCAAAAACCAAAAACACTATCTATATTTTGATTTAAATTAAAGCATGCCGTTTGCTCTGATTTTCTTGCAGTTTGATCCACAGAGGTTAAAAACAAGCATTTCTGGAAGATTATTTTCATCTGAAGTTAAGAGCAGATCATGTTGAACCAAGCCTAATCAGGTTTTTTCTGAGATCTGACACTGGCATGATCATACAGTAGTTTTACAGATGTGCATACTCTTCCAATTCTAACTCCACATTTAGTCAAGTGCAGTTCAAATCCCTGATGTGTTCTTGCCCTGCCCATTTTACTGGGGAATGCATCCAGTAGAGACTTGAGTAAACGTGTGGTGGGAAAGTATCCCAGAATGCATTTTGCATCAACAAGCAGAAGTAATGGCAGAGGAGAAAGGAGTAAAAGAGATCATTATTTCTTTGTTTTTGTGTAACAGAATGACAGAATTTCTAGGTGCAGGAGGGGTTCCAGTTCGGTGGTGTCAGGATTTCGTCTCTGCTGTTTGCGGATGATAAAGTGGAAGATGATGGATGTATGGATGGATGTAACAGAATTAAGTTTAAGAAGTTCTCATGCAAGAATATACTTTTTCTAATCTAAAATGTTTGGTTAATTGATCAAGATCAAGCCGATTTGAATATTTCTGCCAACACCTCATTTTTTCCCTTTTGTCTCTACCAAATTTTATTTATAAATACAAAAGCATAAAGTCCATTAAAAATGCCTCATGTAAAGTAAAGGGTTGTAGACACTCTTATGGAAACCAGATGAGTCCATGGGCCATTCTGAGTCGCATTGAAGCTCAGTGTTTATTTTAAGGTTAATTATGTTGTAAATGTTTTTCAATGCGCGTTAGCCTGCTAGCTGAACTGTGATGCTATCAAATAGGCATACTTGGATTTGAGAAATGACTCTAGTCAAATCTCCTTTTCTGTGACTAATTGCCTGTTGTATTCGAGACTTGTTTATTTTGTACTCATTAGCAAAAATGGGTGAGAGTCAAATCAATGTAAATATAGATTCTGGAACTCACATTCAGCATGTTGGCATTGCAGTAATCCTGGCCATTCTAAGCAGTTAGTTTTCAGCAGTTCTCTGAAATTATTTAAACCACTTGAAACGTAAATGGGACACATTACAAAAAATAAGAAATCACATTTCTCTGTCTATGTATTAGGTTGTCTAAAGTCCAAAACAACTTAACAGCTGACATACCATAACCCTCTCATTGTTTGGGGTCATCTAAGTTTAAAGATATTGTCATTCAGTGATTTGTTAAAAAAGAGTGCTTTTGTACTGTGTCTTTGTGGTACTTTGACTAAAGTGTGTCTCAGACATTCAACTAATACCTCAGGAAAATGTGTCTGTGATTGAAGAACATGCCTATATCCCTTTAAGTGAAGTTGCCTACTTTTTTGTTTTGTTTCAAGTATATCACTTCCATAATGGTACTTGGCTGAATGTTATTCAAACTTCACTTGCACAGGAAAAATGTGAAACACGTATTGAACATATTTCCCTTTTTGCTGTTTCCCTCTTTGTGTTTAGAACCTGCTGTCGGAGAAGGTTGACCAGATGATGGAGTGGTCTTCTCGCCGTTCGGTTGTCCGGATGAATGGGGACAAGTTCCGTCGTTTTGTCAAGGCCCCTCCTAGGAACTACTCTGTCATTGTCATGTTCACTGCTTTGCAGCCTCAAAGACAGTGTTCCTGTCTGCAGGTATGTTGCACAGACACAGATTGAAGGTTGATGGAGTAACCACTGTCTGTCACAATTTATACTGTAACTCTTATTACTTTGTCCTTTTTTTTCCATTGACCTTAACATTTTAAATGATTACAGTAATATTACCAAATATCAATAATGTGCTACATTTCAAATTTGTAATATTATACAGACAAGGTCATTCCTCTTTTTCAATAATTCTGAAGCTCTTATTCGTGTACTTCTCTCAACCAATTTTTATTACTGCAACATATTATTTGCAGGGATGCCTCAAATTTTATTAAAACACCTCCACCTTGTGCAAAGTTCTACATCGAGGGTCCTTATGAAAAAGTAGAGAATATTAGGGTTTGGTAGTGTGAAAAAGTGCACCCTTTACTTATCAAAACACAATTAAATAATACTCAGGTCCCTACCTCGTCTTGAAAATAGGGTTATCCAGCCTCAGATAAACAACAACAAATGAGATATTACACTGACTTAGAGAAGCAGTTGTTGCTCTATATCCATCTGAGAAAGAATTAAATCAATGTCCAAATAGTTAGGAGTCCATCATTCTACAAGTAAGAAAGCTTTGGTGGAAAACATTCAGTGTGATTTTCAGTCTTTCTCAGAAGTGGATATCATAGCCTGTTTATTCCACGGTCAGGTAATGGTATTGTAAATATCATTAGAATTTAAAGGGGCTGTACTTAATTTTTCACATGGCTGTATTCCCCCTATTTTAGCCTCTCTGCCCTTGTTACCAAGAGTATTGAGAAATGGTTTTTCTCTGATGTGGCACTATTCCACATCATTGACCTTCTCCGCCCTTACACCTCTACTTGTGCTTAGAACTACAAATGAGCTGTTGCCAGTGTTGTACCTGAACGCGTTCATTGAACTAAAGTTCACGAACTAGTTGGTATGAACTGAACGCGCTCTCTTTCCCCTTGACGAGCGTCGGGTGTGAACGAATTACATTTGGGCAATTGTGAACGACAATCTTTCAAAGTTCACGCACGGCCAGGTTTCTAGCGAACCCCATTTAAAATACACCACAAACGAGCCTAATATGTATCTGCAGAAAGCAATCAAACATGGCAACACGGGCTGTCATAGCCTGTGGATATGCTTCTGTCATGCTAACAATTACGTCATCAAATGTTTAAAACAAGCAAAGAGGAAGATGAAAGCTACAGTCGGCCAGAGCCTGAGGAGCGGCCCGACTCCACTGTAATCTTTTATTTTAACTTTTTTTTGGTCTTTTTATTATGGTCCACATTCTGTCCTCCAGCATGCGTGCCTATTGTCCACGAGTTGACAAATAGCTAAACAGTCAGTAACTGTAGGTTGAGTGATGACCCAGACACGAGGAATAAAGTTCAGTCTCCTTTACTCCAGAATGTCTTGGACACAGTTTCCTAATTACTGGATCTGTGAAACTAGTGACAAAATAAAAGTCCATTTTAGTCTGACTTTTGGATGAATACAAATTATGTCATTCTTTTACAAAAGATAGTCTGTATAATGCAAATTAAGTCGGAATATAAAGTACACATTTTCTGAGATACTGGTAACCTAAATCACTGCATAGATACAACACATCTAGTCTAATGAGCTGCTTATGTAACACAGCGTCACAAAGTTGTTACACAAAATCCCCCAAAACAGGGGAATACTTAATCATTAAACTTAGCTGAGGTACATTACTTACAAGCAATGCTTCTTCGAAGGCTTTGAACAAACAGATGCTTTCGGAATGTGAAGACACAGCATTAAAACGCTCTTCTATCAGTGTCTTGTTACAAAATGGCTAAACAGGAAGTTGGCACTAAACCACCTGACTGCTTTTAATCAATAAACTGGTGGCTTCTCAAGGGTAGGGTTAGGCAAATAACTTTGCAGGTACATTAAATGGTGAGCATGTATCACTATAAACACAGAACCATATATTTTACTGATTACATGACAGTCCATTTCTGTATTTTTCAGCCTCATCCTCTTTATTCTTCCTCTTCTCCTCCTCCTCCCCCTTCTTCATTATTATTATTAAAGTCATTATTATCATCAGTGAAGAAATGTATTTTTTTTAAGTGTGCAACAATACATTTTATTTTGATTGCTTGAGATGTTGTGTCCACTCCAAAGTACTTTGAATTTGATTCGCAAATAGTCTGTAAGATCTCAAATATTCCTCTCTCTCTTCCTCAAACTGCCAAGGAGAAACTAATACATTTTATTGATCAAGGCTTGTAAAACCTTCTAACCCACTCACTTACACAAAGAATTTAAAGCACTATAGAGATTTTCCACAAATTTCAATATCAGGCAGTCGGTTAGATATTTGTTCATGAAATTAGACTTGCATACTGTGTGTCCTCTCATTTTGGAAGGAAGCCAGAACCTTGAGAGAAAAGCCCACTCAGGTACAGGTAAAACATGCGGACCCCACACAGAAAGGTCCCAGGTTCAAACCAGGAGCTCTGCTACTCTCAGCTGAATTTTAGTTCCCTGAAGGGGAATACTTTTTGATTAGAACCTGGCTTCCAACTTGTAGAGATGTGGAAAAATCGCCCGGCTTTAACTAAGTATCTTTGTGGACATTTTCATATATAGAAATTAGGGGTAATAATTATCGACCCAATAACTATCGGGCCAATAACATGAAATTGTGACATCATCCCGATAAGTCCGATATCATATCATATATATTTTTGTCAACACGACAGTGCCTCGCTCCCTCTGAGCCTTGAATGACCAGCAGTGAATGTTATTAGCAAACGAGGGAATGGAGGAATTTACGTTACACCTTGAACACAGCATCGCAGCACAGTGCACTGATTGAAAGAAAAAAAAATGGTGGCGATGGTATGGAACTTCATCAAAGTTTCAGAAGAAGATAGTTCGCTTTAGATAGTTCGGTTATTTGTGACAAATGTTCCAAGCGAAGGAGGGTTAAAATAGCACAAGCTTTAATACGTCAAAACCGATCAGCCACCTAAAACATAACAATCGCTTCCATGGAGTTTTGAAATCGCGCTAACGTGAGCAAGCCAGCACCAAGTCTCCCCTATCCTCTCCTCTCCGCTCCTCGCCATCATCTCTCTCATCTAAAGCTTCCATGAGATTTAAAAAAAAAAACCCCCAAAACTACCGAACCTCAACTACTTTAATTAAAGGCATTCATTTGAATGGAACCACAAGCCAAAATCCTTTTTCAGTGTATTTACACAGACAAGTCTAGCTTGTCAGTACATTATGCACTGTGCATTATTTTTTATTGTCATTCAGGAATGCATTTTTTCAGTTAGTAATTCTGATGCATGTATTTCCATCAGTTCAAGGAGCCTTTATTTTTTTATATCAGTAAGTAATGCACCTTATTTAAGTTGATGTGAGATATCGAATAGGTTTGTTTGATAGCTTTACGAAAATGTTTGAGAGGCTTGCCAATAGTTTTTCATTGGAAAAAATAAATATCTGTTCATTTAAAGAGTCAAAACTGCTTTTGGTTTTGTTCATAGTATTGATGTAATGATCTTAGGTATATGTGTGTTACCGGTATCGGTCTTTCGATGAAAGTTATCGGATTATCATTTTTAAAAAACAGTTATCGTGCATCCCTAATAGAAATATATGGTACAGCTTTTTACAGGCCGGTCTGTGACTGTCAGTGACTGTTTGACATTGTAAACCTTACAAGACTTCTGTCTGTTTAGCATACATCTCATATTTGATAATGTTCAGGTGTCGAAGGAGACATTGAACTAGCTGCTGAAATCAGCATTGACCTTGTGCATCATGACCTGCCTTCCTTACTCCAATCAGCCACTTTTCTGCTTCATCAGTTGCTTGATTAGATAAGTTATTCATCACTCATGTCAGTACCACACATCATTCAGACAGGCAGTACTCAAGCTCATGCTGTTTTTATGTACAGTTATTGGACAGCCCTTTTTTTTTTTTTTTTTTTTTGTATTCTGTGTTTTGTTAAGTTTTTTTGCCATGGGAATTGTTAAAGACAGTACTTTGAAAGTAGCTTGTGTGTTTCTTTCATTTTTGTTTTTAAAGTGTGTTGACCTGTGACATATCTTTGCATCTAAGAGATTGTTCTCTGAACAAGCAAGCTGGCAACTGATATCTGCATAAATACCAGATGCATCCATAAATATAAAATCTTTGGTCTATTCACCTCGCTTTCTCTCTCAATTACACAAGTACTCTATTATTGATATTAGTGGCACAATATTATAAAAAGAGAAGAAGGCAAAGCAAATGAAATAAATGTTGGATGGTGACCTGCCTTAAGAGGCTTCTCAAGGACTGAAAAGGCTGACTAACACTGCAGCCAATAATGCTGCACCACTCTTAAGCTCTGTCCAAGTTTACACTACATTAACTGTAGTGAGGCTTTTTACCAAAGCTACTCAAATATGATTGTCCTGATGCAAAATGTCTAAGAATAGTTTTGGTTTTTGTAGTATTTTTACAGAGTTTTCGGTTTAAATACACACTTTTGCATCATAAATGCACATTTAATAATCCGCACAGACACCTTTTTTGTTAAAGCACATTTTACACTTTTGTTTTGGTTCTTCTTTATTAGGTCTAAAGCTTTGAATATCTGGTTTATCCCATTCTTTTTTGGTAGATTATTAGATTGGACTTGATTCATCTTTGACTACAATCCTTTTTTCTGGTTAACGTGTGTTGTCGGGTTGACCAAAATAGTTTAAAAGTGAAGGGGTATAAACAAATAATTCATTTCTTGTTTTTCTGTTTTCCCATTTCAAATGTTGAGAATTATTTATTTATTTTACATTTAGTTACGGTAATAATACATTTAATAATGTGGCACATTTCACCTGTAGAACTTTCTTTTCCCTAAAAACATCAATCATAGAATCACAGAACCAAAGAGAAAGGGGTCATTTCAATAATGACTTTGTTAGCTTTTTAAATTCTCAGACGAAAGACATTGAAAATGGACATTGAAATACAAGTGAACATTAGGAAACATGAAGATGTTTAAAACTTTTTTTTTTTTCCTACTCTTACATTATTTAAACACTGCAGAACAGGTTGAGACTTGGCCAAACTCATCCTGATCCCTGTTCTCATAAATCCTCTGTATCTTCATTATTAACTTAATTTGTTTCTCCCTTTGTTCTGTGTAAATATTAATGGGCTGTCATTATCTAAATACAATGTTCTGTGTGTCAGAGCAGATGAAGAAATTAAAAATAGCTCAAAAACAAAGTCAAAATACTGGATAAGATAAAGAAGTCAACATTTCTATCTGTTTGGTTTCAACAAAAGAGGCTTCTGCAAAAATACTGGTTCCATCTTGTCTGTTAAATCAGAAATTGTATTAGTTGCAAATTTCTAGGTTTTTAATTTAAGTTTCTAACCTAAATTTTTAAAATGTTCTGCCATTTTCATAGCATCAGTTTTCAAGGACTGATGTTGTGAAAGAGAATCCATATCTTTTAATTCCGTATCTGAAAGATTCAAAATGTGATCTCTTGAGGGAAACTGGATACATCAGAAGCCTTTCTATGACTGAAATAAATCCTGATATGAAAGTCATTATTCTTCTGCTCAGTGACGGTCCTATCCAAGACAAAGTCAGTTTTTGCATGTCTGTAGTAAGCTTTTATAGCAGTTTACTTTAATTTTTATATTTATATTTGCCAACTATTTTGTATTTCTGTGTTGCTGTGATTTCACAGACAGGCAAATGAAGAGTACCAGGTCCTGGCGAATTCCTGGCGTTATTCATCTGCATTTTCCAACAAGCTCTTCTTTACGGTTGTGGACTATGACGAAGGAGCGGATGTCTTCCAACAGGTAATTTTTTTTATGCAATAGTTTCACTTTTTTTTTTTGTTTTTTTTTTTTTTAACAAGAACCCAATGCCCTATATAATGACTCTTTAAAGAGTGGCTTCATGAAAGTGTAATTTGAGCATGTTTTTTGTTTAATTAATCATATGGTGTAAGATGTTGCGTTGTTCATGCATTTCCCCAATTTTTAGCCATGGTGAGGAATAGGTGATTGTTATATATCCTGATACTTAAAATCATTAGAACTGGAAATAGGTCTACTTGTACAAAAACAAAAAAACAAAAAAAAAAAACAACAACAACCTATGACTGTATATTTCTATTGCTTAGCTACTAAGTATAAAATAACACCTCTCTTGCCACTTTGTCACCTGGTTGATTCACTAGTCTGCTCCACCACCATATCTCTCATAATGCTGTCTCTCCCTCATATCATTCATACTGGCATAAGTAAATAAGTTTGGATGATGTGTTTACTCACAATGATATCTATTACTGCAATATATTTTAAAATGTAAGATTTTAGGATATATATAGTTATAGTTGAGATTGAGGATGAAAAAAGCCCCTGTACTTGCAGTGGAAAAGTATGGTATCTTTGTATATGGCTATGAGATGTGGACAGAATTTGGACCTCTCCTTTTTCTTTTTTTTTTTTTCAGCATGAACAAATCCTGAAATACATTTTTTTTTAGCTGACAGCAGCACTGCGGTGCTAAGAGATGCGTGCAAACTGCTGCTGATATAGAAGCATAGTGAGCATTTACAGCTTTGCTCTCTGAAGCTCACTGGTAGTCAGGATACCTTCAATGAAACTTCTAGCTTTCATTCAGTTGTTTCTCTCACTTTATTATTACCACAGTCCCAAAGCTGTGTGTGCTGGAAATGGTATATGTTGATTCTTTCCCATGGAACATTTAACAAAATAATAAATATATATATTTTTTTATAAATGCCATAGTACGTCCCCATACTACCATTTTGTCATAAAAATGAGATCTATGACAATGATGTTACTTTGTGTGTTTTATAAATTATTAATTTCATACTAATTCATACTAATTTTCTCTTTCCAGCTAAACATGAATAGTGCTCCAACCTTCATGCATTTTCCTGCAAAGGGAAAGCCAAAGAGAGCTGATACATTTGACCTTCAACGGATTGGCTTTGCATCAGAGCAGCTGGCCAAGTGGATTGCTGATCGCACGGATGTTCAGGTACTACACAATGAAATTACTCAGAGTTCTTGTAAATTCTCTAAACTAATGATTTGCTCAATTTGTACACATACTGGGAAATACTGGCTGGATATTACTGTTATGCTTAAATGTTAAAAGCTATTTGGACATTGAAACAATGCTTTGTTTTTTTTGTTTTTTTGTTTTTTTTTCATTTATCAAAGCAGTCCAGACTCTGCATTAATTGAACTGTCTTTTCTGGAAAAAAAAAAGAATCAGATTTAAATTAAAATTGAATATTAATATTTATTATTTTACATTTTAGTATTTAATTCTTATGGAGAAAAATTTAACGCACACAGGCATAAAAATGGTTCCTGTATCAAAGTATCTCTGTATGTTGCCATACGTTTCTCTAAAGTAACAAATAAAAGATATAATAAATATATAAAGGGGGCTGCATGAGATGCATGTAGTACAGATGATCTATGTGAATGCCAGGAAGAACTGATCCTTACATGTAGCATACCAAAATGATGGGGAGAAACTCGGGTCAAAGCCTCCATCAAGCATTGCCACTCAAATGAAACGCAACCTAAGCAGTTATATGGGCATGGAACAAAAACATGAAAACAGCCCATGTCCACTCTACATCTTCTGCTAATTTCACCACTTAAACTTAACTCTTTTCATGTTCGTTATATGCTGATAAGAAATTAGAAAATGTATCGAGGTCTGAGTGAATTTTCCAAATGAGTCAAAAAGTTGTGTTTCAATGGAATGAAAATCATTGTAATATGTCAGTAAAATATAAGTAGTTTCACAGTCTGGTACCTCAAAAAGGTCAAATGGCACATATGGTGCAAAAAAAAGCACATTTGGGTTTTCTGCCTGGACATACTGCTCAGGTTCCCCTTTTTTATTATCTACTTTTGCACAGTTACTCATCAGATATTATTTTACTTCCTAGATGAATTGGGCTACTATCGTATGATTCAAAGTTGTTTTTTACTCTGTCATCTGTAGTTTTTTTTTTTTTTTTTTTGTTTTTTTTTAAGACAGAAATTCACATTTTCTGTGGTGTTCCAGGTCAGTTTGCTCTGACACAGTAACACGTCTTGATTCTGAGACTTCTTAGTTTTCTTTTGAAACTAAGATTATAGTACCCCAAATTCCGAAAAGTTGGGATGCTTTGTAAAATGTAAATAAAAAACAGAATGCAATGATTTGCCAATCTCATGAACCCATATTTTTTTCCAAGTAGAACATAAAGAACATATCAGATGTTGAAACTGAGACATTTTACCATTTCATAGGAAATGTGAAACCATTTTGACTTTGATGGCAGCAACACATCTCAAGAAAGGTTGCAACAGGGGAAACAAAAGGCTGGAGAAGTAGTAGGCACAAATCAGAAACAAATGGAAGAGCATTTAATAGCTAATTAGGTTAACTGGCATCAGGTCAGTACTGTGACTGGGTATAAAAGGAGTATTTCAGAGAGGCAGGGCCTTGTTGATGTGAAAATGGGCAGAGGTTCACCAATCTGCAACTAACTGCATCTAAAAATTTTGGATCAATTTCAGAAAAAATGTTCCCCCATGTAAAATTGCAAAGACTTTGGCTTTGCGATAAAGAATTTAAGAAAATACTATAGGCTGGCCATAAGTATAGTGCACCATAGGTCTTTATTGCCTTCCTGTTTGACTGGAACAATTGTAATCTTGCCTACTAGAGGCTTTTTATATGGATCACTCTTCTGTTTTCTCTTCTCATTACTTCCTTTGGCCAAACAGGTTCACTGTTGAATTTAGTGCAACATGTATTGCAAACCTTTTGGTGGGTATTCTTATTTTCACACACATGCACATAATGTGTTTTCATACACAGATGAAGATTAGTCAGACTGCAGCTAATGAGGACCTCCTTTTGGGTAGTCTTATAATAGAGCGTTAACTTCTAATTATAAAGTCTAAAAAAGTGTATTATCTGTTTCTCTTTGTTGCCTTTGAGCATTAGCTCTATTGAACCTAAATGTCACATTTAAATAACTGACCTAAGCTTTTTTTAAAGCCTTTCTTTGTTAAAAAAATAATTAGCTCAAATAATAATCCATTAAGACCTGATGTTGCGTATTATTTAATCTTTGTCTATGTTTGAAGGTCAAGGATCTCAGTAGGTCAGTCTTTGTTACAGCAGATGCAATGCTGTCTCATTTTAAGGTTTTAAGCTTAAAGAGCCCAATGCGTCTGATGTGTCTGTTCACTTTGCCTAAAGGTTTTACACAGATTGGTCAATGACTTGCTTTGACCAACTACAATTTGTTATCCATGATGAATCTGTCAGCCTTTTGTGAGCAGACAGTCTAAATATCTAACTACAAAACTGTTGAAGGATATGTGTTCAATGGCTTGTGTTTCAGAGAAAAATAAATGGAATCACATGAAGTGTTTTCAAGCACTTTGGTGGGGTGGGGGGAGGGGGGTCTTCTTCTATTTTGAAAATGGCTTATTGATATCATTTTTGAGTTTATGAGTTCATCTGCCAATTATATGAGAAGAACACAACTCTCTCTCAAACTAACTTTATTCGCCAATCAGATGTAGAACAGGGCAGGTTTTGGAAAAATGAACTTCAACCGAGTCCTATGTTGCATAGATGTCCGAGCAGAGAGACGTATCATTGGAAAGTAGGATGGAGAGTAAAATCGTGAATCCCTAAACCTCTTAATATGCAACTCGCTATAAAAAGGTGCCACCACGTCACAAATCAGACCCACTCATAGAGCAGCTGTTCGGACTCTACAACACACAACACAGTTACCGGGAGAAACCACCACAGCTGATGTACCAGCATTAATGACTGAACATGTGTGTAACTCGAAAATATGAGTGTGCACGGTCATTGCAGAGCAGAATTTGTTGTTCAACCTCTCCCAACCTCTGGTAAATTTATGCAAAAAAATAGCTGAAGACAAAATAGCTCTGATCAACATGCAACTATTTGAACACACATGAAACAACACCAGAGTTAAAAGAAAAAAAAAATAGTTTAATGTTTTGGTTGTTAATTGATAGTGTTTTTATTGATATATTTTCTAGATTAATTTATCATTATTTCTGTTGAGCAAATGAACTATGGAAATGTTGCCATATACAGTCATGGAAAAAATTATTAGACCACCCTTGTTTTCTGCAGTTTCTTGTTCATTTTAATGCCTGGTACAACTAAAGGTACATTTGTTTGGACAAACATAACGATAACCACAAAGATTGCTCATAAGAGTTTTATTTAAGAGCTGATATCTTACCATTTTCCTTGGTTTTCTTGATTATAACCTAAAATCACTTAAGTTTTTCCATCAATAGCTATGGCGTTGTACTGCCAAAAACACTGCTTTTATGCATTCAGTGTTTTCTTTTCTGTCTGTTTTAGTCATATGATGACGTTTAGTGGTACCAGGTATTAAAATGAACAAGAAAGTGAAGAAAAAATGGTGGACTAATAATTTTTTCCATGACCCTTAGACTTCCAGTATTATCTACACTTCAGTGTTGCACTTTATCTCTTTACAAAATGAATAGCGTAAATGGTGCATAATATTTGATAGGCGTGTGCGAAAAAAAATCGATTTGAATGAGAATCGTGATTCTCATTTGTTACGATTCTGAATCAAAATAAAATGTCTCAATCGATTAAAAAAAAATAAAATAAAATCCACTGGCTGTCCGCCTCCATTTTGTAACTATGTGGGACATCCTGACACCACACAGCTGGTTTTGGAATGCACGGAAAGCAGCAAAACAAAGAGGAAACAACAAAGATGGGGAAAAAGGAGATCCAACCGGCCCCGTTTTTGCTAAAGCCTAAAATTTGGCGTCATTTACCGAATGCCTGGCAACACCGAGCTGGGCATGACGCACACAGTGTGAAAGCATTGCAAAACTAAGATCAAGCACTTCGGCAACACAACAAATGCGGGGCTCATATTATGAGGAATCACCCAGAGATCTACAACATGGAGCAGAGTCAGCCGCCAGCTGCAGACTAGGAATGGAACGGTTACCGGTATTACGGTAAAGCGACAGAACCGAGACAATACAGCCCATAGTTGCTCATGTTAAAGTTGTCTAGCATTGAATAAAACTTGATTTTATTCTGACCCGACCCAATTGAGGTCGGGTCGGAACCTCGGGTTTTCGGGTTGTTCCGAAGACCTCTAGCTGCGAGTCTATTCTTCTAGGTCTGTGATGGCTGCATATAAAAACGCGTATAAACGGACTGTATTTGTTAAGTACAGCACTGTACCGTACCGAAGGTCTGTTTGGTACGGTTCGGTACGAACACATTGTACCGTTACACCCCTAGTGTCTTCCAATTGTTACAGTACTTGCAGGTAACTGGTGATCATTGGCTTTGACATTGTCTTTGACATTTCAATCTTCCTCACTGTGAAAATGGAAAATTACAAAATGGTAGTTTTCCATTCTCTTCCACGTCTTTTTGGTTTTGGTTGCCATTTTATAGCATTTAAATTAATTTAAGCTCAGCAGCCTATCATTTTCTGCACTTTATACAGTGCCTTGCGAAAGTATTCAGCCCCTTTGAACTTTTCAACCTTTTGCCACATTTCAAGACTCAAACATAAAGATATAAAATTTTAATTTTTTTGTCAAGAATCAACAAGTGGGAGACAAACGTGAAGTGGAACGAAATTTATTGGATATTTTAAACTTTTTGAACAAATAAAAACTAAAAAGTGGGACGTGCAATATTATTTGGCCCCTTTACTTTCAGTGCAGCAAACTGACTCCAGAAGTTCAGTGAGGATCTCTGAATGATCCAATGTTGTCCTAAATGACTGATGATGATCAATAGAATCCGCCTGTGTGTAATCAAGTCTCCGTATAAATGCACCTGCTCTGTGATAGTCTCAGGGTTCTGTTTTCAAGCGCAGAGAGCATCATGACCAAGGAACACACCAGGCAGGTCCCAGATACTGTTGTGGAGAAGTCTAAAGCCGGATTTGGATACAAAAAGATTTCCCAAGCTTTAAACATCTCAAGGAGCACTAGTGCTGGGCGATATGGAAAAAATCATATATCACGATATGGACTATTTTATATCACGATAACATATATATCACGATATACCATAATAAAGTTTGTTTTCAGTTATTCTCTGAAAAGTTTGACAAAAATTTCATTGCTTACTTTTCAACTTTATTTTGAAAGGACATTTAGCTGAACTGTCACAAACATACATTTTAGTGCAGCAAAAACAGGTAGGTACAGAGGTACAGTAGCTTTCACATTTTTTTAAACTGCACAACAGTTTCTGAGAGGAAAAACACATTTTTTGCACTGAAGTTCAGCTATAAAAAATAAACACAAATTATTTTTCAACTTTCTGAAATCTGTAACCTTGTAGTGCAAAGTTTGCAAACCAATATAAAGTGTCTAAAGTAAACATCAGGGTTGAAGAGAACTCTGTTTAAGACATTAACATTTAAAGACAATTAAAAGTGCAAACATAAAAGGCTCCTTTGTAGAAGTAGATATGTTTCTATCAAATTTATCGTTGCAGGTTATTTAATTACATATTTGCTGTAATAATTGATAAAATTAGGTTAGAAACAATAGAAACGATAGAAGAGAAATGGCACGATACACACTTTTATATTGTCCCCACGATATGTATTGTCATATTGCCCAGCACTAAGGAGCACTGAGCAAGCAATCATATTGAAATGGAACGAGTATCAGACCACTACAAATCTACCAAGACCCGGCCGTCCCTCTAAACTTCAATCTGGAACAAGGAGAAGACTGATCAGAGATGCAGCCAAGAGGCCAATGATCACTCTGGATGAACTGCAGAGATCTACAGCTGAGGTGGGAGAGTCTGTCCATAGGACAACAATCAGTCATACACTGCACAAATCTGGCCTTTATAGAAGAGCTGCAAGAAGAAAGACATTTCTCAAAGATATCCACAAAAAGTCTCGTTTAAAGCTTGCCACAAGCCACCTGGGAGACACGCCAAACATGTGCAAGAAGGTGCTCTGGTCAGATGAATCCAAAATCGAATTTTTTGGCCACAATGCAAAACAAAAGCAACACAGCTTATCACCCTGAACACACCATCCCCCCTGTCAAACATGGTGGTGGCAGCATCATGGTTTGGGCCTGCTTTTCTTCAGCAGGGACAGGGAAGAGGGTTAAAATTAAAGGGAAGATGGGTGGAGCCAATTCAGGACCATTCTGGAAGAAAACCTGTTGGAGTCTGCAAAAGACCTGAGACTGAGACGGAGATTTATCTTCCAACAGGACAATGATCCAAAACATAAAGCCACATCTACAATGGACTGGTTCACAAATAAATGTATCCAGGTGTTAGAACGACCAGGTTAAAGTCCAGGCCTGAATCCAATCGAGAATCTGTGGAAAGAGCTGAAGACTGCTGTTCACAAACGCTCTCCATCCAACCTCACTGAGCTCGAGCTGTTTTGCAAGGAAGAATGGACAAGAATTTCAGTCTTAGTCAGTATTAATGCAAGGGACCCAAATGGTATTGCATGCCCTACTTTTCAGTTTTTTATTTGTTAAAAAAGTTTAAAATATCCAATAGATTTTGTTCCACTTCACACTTGTGTCTCACTTGCTGTTGATTCTTGATTTAAAAAAAAAAAAAAAGTTTTATATTTTTATGTTTGAAGCCTGAAATGTGGCAAAAGGTTGAAAAGTTCAAGGGAGCCGAATACTTTTGTAAGGCACTGTATGTTTTTTTTTTTTTTCCTTTCCAATCAACTTTTCAATCAAAGTACACTGTTAACAATGTCTGGAACAACCCATCTTACTCAAATTAATCACAGAGAAATGTACTAAAACAAGGTGGAGCAACAGTTACTTCCTTCAAGTGTCACCTGTTTAAAAATGACCTCACTAATTGAACTCCACACGATTTTTTTTCAACAACCTGATATTCCTTTTTCTAATAACAAATTTGATACATTTTTCTTGACATTTTGATTTGGAATAGAATGTGCAATGTATTTGTGTGTATGGAAATAAAAACTAATATAAAGATTTTGAGCTTTTCTCACTTTTTTTGAAAATCACAGCTATTGTGGTCTCTCTCTCACTCTCTCTCTTTCTCTCTCTTTTCACTCACTCACTCACACTCACAATATTTACATAATAGTCACTTTTTTAAATTTTCTTTAAACCTTAAACATGTTTTCAAAAGAGATTTTTCAACTTGTCAGCAAAACATCCCAAAAAAGTTGTTGACAAAGGCAATTTAGTGCTGGTAGTGAGGGGAAATAAAAAAAAAAAAGTCATCGTTCTGTACAAAAGCAGAATATCTAAAAGATGCAGGAGTACTTAAGGAGTAAGTGGCAGTAGATCTCCACTTTCTCAGCAAATGTATGAGAAAAATAATCAAACTGTTTAAAAATGAATTTTCTTGAAGGATTGGAAGGGATTTGCATATTTTTTCTTCTGCATGACATAAAATTGATGAAATGATTTTATATAATCTTGAAAATTTCAGTCCATAAAGGGTAAGGGTGGAAGCCTAAATTGAGCCCCCTTGATCTTTGATCCCTCATATAGCACTGCATCAAGGGCTGTCATTCATCAAGCTGATCTAACAACATGGCCATGGCGTTACCCTGGAAAAGCATTATCAAGAACTATAGTATAGCGCTACATTCATACATTCACAAATTCCATATATAGCCTTGCTGCGGAGAAAAAATCCAGAGGCAGAATTGGCATCTCTGAGCTTTGAGGCATCTGGGATGGACTGGTGTGGATTTCTGTTATGGTATATTCTACAGGTTTTTTTTTTTATTTATTTATTTTTAATAGTGATGCGCATCTTTCCGTTTTCCTCAGATCCGTGTCTTCCGTCCTCCCAATTACTCAGGAACTATTGCTTTGGCACTTTTGGTGTCCCTGGTTGGAGGCCTGCTGTATTTGAGGAGAAACAACTTGGAATTCATATATAACAAGACTGGATGGGCCATGGCTGCACTGGTATAATGCACACATACATGCATGTATTAACACTCATTACGAGAGCACCTACATGGACAAAACTGTTGGTGCCCTTCAGTGAAAAAAAGCACTCACAACTATCTCTGAAATAATTTGAAGCTGACTAAGAGTTTATAGCATGGGTCTCAAACTGATCCGTGAAAGGGCGGTGTGGCTGCAGGTTTTTGTTCCAACCATGCAGAACACAGCTGACTTGTTTCAGTCAATCAACTGAACTGGTTCAGACCTTCAGTGAAGACAACTAGTTGATTGACTGAAACAAGTCAGCTATGCTGCTGCATGGTTGGAACAAAAACCTGCAGCCACACGGCCCTTTCATGGATCAGTTTGAGACCCCTGGTTTATAGCATCTATCATTCATTCCATACATGACACAAATCAGACTTTGCATTTTTCTAGTGAATCACCTTTTTGATTCACTAGAAAAATATATGCAATGTCAAAGATTTTCCCTAAATGAGTAACTGACAAAGTGAATCAACTTGATTGAAAGGGGTTTTGGTTCACACTTGTGATGACCTTTTTTTCTATCTATATTTGTTCCTGTCTTTTTCTGTCAATAATAGTGTGTGGTTTTTGCAATGACATCTGGTCAGATGTGGAATCACATCAGAGGTCCTCCCTATGCCCACAAGAACCCACAGAATGGACAAGTGGTATGTATTACATGTTTTTTTTTCCCTCTGTGCTAAACTATTAATGTGTAATTTATCTTTATATTTTCGTTTACTAGTTACCCCATTCTTTCTTCAATGCTCCAGTCTCTTCATACCCTCTTTTTTTTTTCTTAGTTTCATTTTTCCCTTGTCTTGTCTTCTACTTAGTCTTTGAGACTATTTTCTTACAGTGTTGTGAGCTTATATTAGATCAGTTATAGGACATGTGTTGCCCTCAAGGAAAATTCGCTCTCTACCATTTACCAGTTGCTAACAGGTCAGTGCAAGGATGGAGCGTGTTTGTGTGTTAGGCTAGACTGCAGCGAGCAGTCACTATGTGTTATCATGCGGCAGATATCCTGAGTTTTCTTGGAGCAATCAAGGAGATAGAAAGTCCATTCCATTCTTTATTTGCATTTTATTGGACAAATATTACCTATCAAGAATATGTAAGCAAACACACTCGCACAGAGATATAATTTTGCTGGTCATCATTTAAGTTTGTTTACTCAAGGGTGAAATTCAAGTAAAAATATGTTAATTACTGCAGAAAAATGCATTTGGGACAGAACATGATGGGAAAGGGAGTTAGAAATGAATGTTGAACAGACAGAATTAGAGTAGGATGCATCAGGGAATATTAAATTTAAAAATATCTAGTTATATATACGTACCATTGTGTGTCTGATAAGAGTCCGCATTGCACGTTTTCATACATAGATCCATAAAAACCCTTCCACTGTCACTGGAAAGCCCCAGTCTGTATGAGGTCACCTACAGTCAGGAGCTGTTAAATTGGTGCAAGCAAAGTTTATTTATGTCTGTCATAACCTGAAAAACATTGCATTTTCCTGTTAGCCAGCAGTCAACACAGTGTATGCAAACACAAAGCAGGGACATATGCACATGCTGACAACATACACACTGTCATAGACGCAAAAATACTGGTGCTTTCTCTTTTCCTCATCCTGTCTATGTCTGTACTCCTCCGTCTTGTTTTGTGCAAAACATACTGTCGTTTTTTTTTCCCTTACTCTTTTTCAGAATCAGAATTGCTTTATTGCCAATGTCAGTGGAAATGCGTTCATAAACTAGGAATTTGCTATAGTATGATGGTGCAAACATAGGCATAAAAAGTAGTAATAATAACTATAGAAAAAAGATAAAATGAAAAAAATATAATTGGATTTAGATTAAATTAAAAGGGCATGCAGGGTTAATTGCTCATCTGTAGTTGTAACTGAGAGATAAAAAAAAATAGAAACTCCTTGTTCTAGAATTTTCTGGATCAGACATGCTTTATACTTCAGTATTGTCTAACGAGTTGAATTAATATTCATACATCCATGAGTTCTTCCCAACCTACCGAATAATACCTGTGTGCAACACAACGACAGCCCCCACTTGTATGAAATATGACTTCATCTCCTGCTTTGTATTTCTTTACTTTCTTGTGGTGTGACTTTGTTCATTAGTGTGCCCATTTATTTTTTCTTACATGTGTTCTCCCTTCTCACTTACTCTTTTTTGCATCTGTATCTGTCCTCATATTATAATGTAAAAATGTGGTCAGCAATTTTTTTTAAAATATATTTTTATTGACTTTTTTAGGGAAAAAAATACAAACAGAAAAGACAAAAAAGACGAACTAACAAACATACATACATTCAAATTTTGCAGTTGCATCAACTGGAACCAGAAAAAAAAAAAAAAAAAAAGAAAATGGCACATTGTGACAGGTGGTGAAGCAAATGGGTATCGTATGTATAGATATTCAAGTCTATTGCATTCACGGAGCCTCTACGAGGGGAGGGAAGATCAAAGCCTAGCTTTAATATAGTCCATAAAAGGCTTCCAAGTTTTCTCAAACTTATCTGAAGATCCACATATAGTGAATCTCAACTTTTCAAGTTTGAGGAGCTGTAGAATTTCTCTCATCCACCGAGTCCAGGACTCTTCCAATTTAGAAGAATCAGTTTCTGGGCCAGCAAAGTGACAAATTTTGTAATTTTAAGGTTGTTTCCAGATAGGTTTTTATTGTTCTCTCCCACTACGCCAAAAATGGCTATCCTTGGGTCTGGCTGGATCTCTATCTTGACCTCCGAAAGAGTGTTAAAGATTGAAGTCCAATATTTGTGTAATTTAGGACAAAACCAGAATGAGTGTGCCAGGGAGCTCGGTGTGAGCCTACATCTGTCACACATTGGGTCCACATCCGGTAACAATTTCGACAGTCTAACTTTGGAAAAGTGAAGACGATGCAACACCTTAAATTGAATGAGGCCATGTTGGGCACAAATTGAGGCTGTGTGCACCCCCTCCTGGGCTCTTTGCCACTGCTCTGTTGTCAAGGTCACCCCCAGATCATCCTCCCATGCAGACTTTATAAATTGTAGTGATGGACTTTGTTGACTTGACAAGAAAATATAAATGAAGGAGATAGCTCCCCTCTTTGAGGGTTTGAAGTTGAACAGTGATTCCAAAGGGGACTCCTCAGAAAGATAAGGAAAAGAGGGTACGTTAGTTTTGATATAACTGCGAATCTGGGAGAATTTGAAAAGGTGTGATTGGGGTAAGTTGAATTTACTCCGTAGCTGCAAAAAGGTAGAAAATATTTCATATATGAATAGAGCCTTCATATTGGCTATACCATTACGTTTCCAAATGTGAAAGGAGTCCTTTATAACAGACAGTGGGAAAAGGGGGCTTGGATAGATGGGGGGCCAGCAGGGATCTGTTATGCCAACCATGCTGCCACCTCACAGCAGACCATATTTTCAGAGATTGGGTAACAATGGGGTTATTCTTAACATAGTGCAGTGATAAAGGCATTGGAGAAAACGAGGGTAGTCAAGGAAGTCAGACCACAGGAATTATGTTCCATTTGTACCCAAAGAAGGATTCTCATCCTGCTTATCAAACTGTACCCAAAATGATAAAGCATGAATATTATACGACCAGTCGTAAAACTGAAAATTAGGTAGTCCCATACCTCCACTCAGTTTTGGTCGCTGCATGTATGCTCTCCTAATTCCGGGTTTCTTCTTGTTTCATATGAAATTCGAAATAATTTTATCAAGGGTTGAGAAGAAAGATTCCCATTTTACAATAGGAATAGTTTGAATAAGAACAAAAATTTTGGAAGGACAGTCATTTTTTAATATTGGTTCTACCTGCTAGAGTGATATGAAGATGGGACCACCTTTCCAAGTCCGGATAGTGCGTTCAATTAGAGGCTTAACGTTTGCAGCAAACAGACCAGCCATACTCCTTGTCACCACCACACCCAAATATTGAAAAGAGCTTGTAGCTATTTTAAATGGTAGGTGAGAATATGAAAGGCTAAGTGCAGCCTTATTAACTGTGAAAAGCTCACTCTTACAGTAATTTATTTTATAACCTGAAATTTGACCGTATTCATTTAAATCAGACAGGATGGTTGGCATAGATTTTGGGGGGTTTGTTACATATAAAAGTAAGTCGTCTGCATATAAGGACACTCTATTTTCAACCTCTCTTCTATAAATCCCATCATAGCCCTCTAGAGAGTGCAATGCAATAGCCGAAGTGCAAACAGAAGCGGGGACAAAGGACAACCCTGTCTTGTTCCCCGGCAGAGGGGGAAGTACCAGGACCTAAAAGAGTTGGTTAACATGGAAGCAAGGGGAGACTGATACAGTAACTTGACCCAGGTTATAAATCTGTCACCCAAACCAAACCTTCTGAGGACTGCAAAAAGGAAATCCCATTCGACCCAGTCAAAGGCCTTCTCACCGTCCAAAAAAAGAAGAACCTCTGGGCACTGAGGGGCCGGGTCAGGGGAATAGAAGATATTGTAGAGCTTGCGGAGATTGGAAAAAAAGAAAGCAGTTTTTCATAAACCCTGTCTCATCAGCCAATAAAATTGACGGCACTGTCTGCAGTCACTTACAATTTTGGTCTGCGTAGGGTCGGGGGGGGCATATCTGCGTCGTCTGCTTCATACATGCAGACGACCTGATTTCTGAGTATAAACCAGGCTTTAGCTCCCTTAAACTTAAAAAATAAGTGGTGCACTTGTCATTCCCCCCCACTTTTTTCCTTCTACATAGCAATACGTAGTGTACCATGACATCTTTTTTTCCTCTTCACCCTTTAAATTTAGTGATGGCTTTTGAGATATGACATGCAAAAAGGTATTCTGTTAATTGCAATTGAAACAAGTCAATAAAATGTATTGGTGTTAGACAAGTACAAACCAATTCAAACAAGATAAAAGGGGAAAAAAAGGTCACTACCATGACTATAAACATATTTTCTGTTTTTGCAATATTTCTGGCCTTTCAGTAACTGCTAAGTCACAGCCATTTCAAAACACTTCACAGAGGTAAATACAAATAGAGTTGAAGTACAAAACTTCCCAAGATTTAAAATACTCTAAGTATAATAAACATTGAACCAGACAACTTTGCTAAAAGAGCATGGAGATATAGCCCAAAACTTAATAGATAATAGGACTGATTGGTGGTGGGGTTACTGTCTTACCGCTGTTAATTCTTGTACTTTACTTACATTAGCAACGTCTGCCGTTTTGTAAGAAGTGGAAAGAAAAAAATTAAAAAAGCAAGAAAAAAACACTTTAGTATACATCCGCTTCCATTGTAATTAAGTTGTGCTTCTTGTTTTTCCATGGCTCCATCTGCCACTGGTAATATTAAAAGCGAACCGGGAGGGAGGAATTATTTATCCAACCTGCTGCGGAAATATTTTCTTCTGGTAAAAATCCTCTGCTGCTTGTGGAGAGTCGAAGGTATGATGGACACCGTTTATATTGATGGCGAGGACCACCGGGTAGTACAGGCTGTAGTCGATCTTTGCCTGCCGGAGCTTTGCCTTTATTCCATTGAAAGTGGCCCGGAGCTTGCTCACCTTGGCCGGCAGGTCCGGGAATATATGCATCGGTGTGCCCCGGTAGGAGAGGGGGCCCTTGCCTTTTGCGAGGCCCAAAATTTTCTCTTTTTGCGCATAATAATGCAGTCGGGCGATGAATGGTCTTGGTCGGGCTCCCTTTTTTGGTTTTGGCGCCAGCAAGCGGTGGACCCCGTCCACTTCCACTAGGGTGGGAAAGTTCTCAGCTCCCAGGACGTCGGTAATATGCTCTGACATGAATTTTGTGGGACAAACCCCTTCAGTCCCTTCCAGAATGCCGATAAACCTCAAGTTTTGTCACCGGCTCCAGCTTTCCAGATCCAAGCATTTATCCTTAAGATGTGTCAGCTCACTCGTTTTCGATTTGTCGAGGCGTTCCAGCTGCTGAATGCGGTCTTGAACATCTGTAAGGCTGCGCGCCATGTCGGTCGGCTTGGTGAGCACCTGAGCCTGCTCCTGCTGAAGTTTATTTATCTCCTCTACCCTCTCGTAGCGCAGCGCATGGAGGCTCGTTGATGTTTCCGAGTGTATAGCTTCGATTTCTTGCCTTAGCTCTTTATGGAGAGAGGAAATTTCTGCTCTGAGGTCCATCAGGATTGCTTTACGGGAGAGCTGAAGTTCTTCGTGGAGTAGTTCAGCTGTGAGTTGACTCCCCTCTTTTGCCATCTTGCCCCACCAGTTAACTATCGACTGCCTTGTTGCGTTACATCAGACTAGTTAAACTGTAAATTAAAAAGTGCATGAGATAACTGAAAAGTGAAACGGGAGCCGTAAGGACCTACGTCTGCTCCATGCGGTAGAAGACCGGAAGTCTTGTGGTCAGCAAATTTTAAACATCCTTTCCTACCTGTCTTTGTCCTCTATTGCATTTGCATGGTTTGAGCACACTAATTGCAGCATTAAAGCTTTGACTTTAGGCAAGTGTTAAAACAGTATTTTGCATATAGACAGAAATTAATTCAATCCTTTTTAGAAACAATAGCCATAGGCGTATTACTGAAGTGCTAAGGTGATCAGGTCATAGAAGATTTATTGCTGAGCATGCTAAAACCAAATTATGCCAGGAAAGTGTACCAAGTTTAATGAGCCAGTTTACGATTACCAGGATTCAAACAAGTGCTTGAAATCCTTGAGAAGCTCAAATTTTAATGTTACATATTCAGAGTTTGAAAACTGCTTAAATTGCCCATGAAGTGCTTGATTTTTTTTTTTTTTTCACAAGAAATCTAATTGAGTAGTTCACTTACTGGATAAAAATAAATAAATACATTTGGGGAACCTAACATTAAAATTGTTTTGCCTGGGTCTTGCATTCACCTCTTTGTGATCTGCTGTTATGTTTCCACAGGTAACCACATCACCAAAAACGTAGTCAGAGATTACAAGCACCAACGTGTTGCGAGGTTATTGATTTAATAACGGTCGGCTAGAAAAACATGTAAAAATACAAAACATGGATAAGACAAGGAGCAAATCCATGAGCAGTCTCCTGCCAAAACTACAAAAGATATGTGCTCTCCTGTGACATGAATAATAAATCCTAGTAGGGAATTGGTGTAGGGAAAAATTGTACATTATAATACTTTTGACAAATGCCACAAAGTAGCATATGAAACTTTGTCTCTCAGAAAACCTTGCTTGGTCATTTTTGTTTAGACAGTCATACTTTGACAGGCACAAATGTCGGTCATACCCAAAACCGTGCACTCATTTATTGCAATACACATGCACAAATTGAAAACTTGCTGGAATATCAGTTAATAACCAAACCTAGGTGTAACCAGTTTCTGGCTAAATGTAAAGAGAGACAGTCCTCCACATTAAAAAAAAAAAAAAAAAAAAAAAAAAAAAAAAAATATATATATATATATATATATATATATATATATATAATATATTTTTTTTTTTTTTTTTTTTTTTTTAAATTGACCATATATAATCAGTATGAGTGTGCATGTTTTTTTCCTTTTTTTTTTGTTTTGTTTTATTTGTCCATGTGATGGGTTGGTGACTTGTCCAGGTTGCATTCCTAAGCTCTTTTCTGATGAGAGGTGACTAACGGTGCAGTGAAAATGCACTGTTAATCACCTCTGCTCTTCTGGATAATCCACCCCTCATATGCATTCGGATCTGGTTGGTAAGACCTCCATATATTGATTTTTCCAGCATATTTCTAACCTAATTATGACTTTTTAATTCTGTTAATTTTGAAATTATATTTTTGTGCAGCTTTTCATCTTTCATACTTATTTTATGTTTTAGGTTGGACATTGAACTGACACTAGAACTGAAAAATGCAAGATTCTCTCTTATACTGTATATCATTATAATTATTGTTATAGCTAAATATTGTATCAACAAGCACATTCTGGCTAATTCCATTTTTTTTTAATATAAATGAAGCACATATTTCAGTTCTCTCTCTTCTACCCATTATTTTATCTTTATCATTACTATTCTTTCTGCTTTGCTGATTTTTCATTTATCTCTTCTTACTGTGTAAGTGCTTCTTGACCTTTACTCACCCAAATACAAATTCAGGCACACTGTACACACAGATATATGTTAAAGTATGGGAAGGGATGGCTCAGCTAAAACCACAGTGGTGTTGATTTAGAAAGAAAATAGTTAGGCTAAGAGAGGAGTCAAGTGGAAAAAAACTGTACATATTGCTTCCAGACTTATCAGTGTTAATGTACCCATAAACTAATATACCAGGCAAGTTTGCTTAAGATTTTGTGGCACTCTTGCTCCTTTCCATGTATTATTATTAATATATATATTTTTTTGTTTATCTTTTTCTTGGACTATACCGCAATAACAATGATATACTTACAGTGTGGCTGTCTAGTACGGAAACACAGACACACATGCACGTGCACGCACTTATTGGATCAATTTATTTATTAGACTGAATTAATAATTTAATTACTCCAGTAGAATTACTGCTATTAATTAATTTTACACTATAGGTAATGTTCATTGAGCCTAGGTGGGATTTAGTATTACCAGTTAGCTGAAACAGCATGCTTTTGGACTTTGGGAGGAAACCAGAGTACCCACACAAACAGGGAACGTGGAAACTTCAACTGGACGTTCTTGCTGTGAAGTGACAATGCTAACCACCGGAGCCACCATAGCAGCATTACTAAGCGCTCATTACAGAGTTAAAAACTTAAAAAAGGGAAGGTCTCGAGCCTAACCTCAAGTATAGAGAAGGTCTGCCTACGGGACTGAGGCCAGAAGGCCATATAATTATGTTTAGGCCTAAAGTTGAATAATAACCCAGAATTATAAATTACAGCTCTTCCACCTGTTCCTCTAGAACAGGGGTCGGACAACCTTTACTATCAAAAGAGCCATTCTTTGCCCCTCTCTCCTCAATAAAATTCATCTGGAGCCGCAAAACTTATTTGACCCTTAAAATGAAGATCACACAGTATTATATAAGTTTTATATATAGTTATACTGTATTCAGAGGAATCTATCCAAAAACTTATTCCTAGTATGTTTGGCAGTTTTTAAAGCTTTTAATAAGTATGTGGATCCAAAAGATTGACAGGACTCCAAATAAAAATGTCTTCATGTTCTCATTAGTGTCAGGAATGACATTCATGATTTTCATGTTTCAAAGACAGATTTGTCGGGTTTGGGAAGGTTTCCAAGATCGCTCCATTGGTGTGTTACACCACTACAGCACACCGACGTGGTGTGGGAAATATTTCTTTATTTTTTACAGTGGTATATGAGGAACACATAAAGATGTGCAGTGCTAGTCACAGAGCGTGTGGTCACCTTTTTTTTTTTTTTTTTACCCGGAATGCAACACACAGATGGGACTTCCTTGTTGCAGTAACCTGGCAGTATTTTGCGCTAAACACACTAATTCTGCCCCCTGCTGGCAAGCAACCTACATGGCACTACATGTACTCCAGAGCGAGAATCGCCTTCTGACAAGTTTTTTTTCCCCAAAGCTACAGGGAGTCACTGCAGAGTGTGTAAAGAGCCGCAGGTTGCTAACCCCTGCTCTAGAATGTGATAATAAGTATGAGTAGTGGGGCCTGATTCATTCAGGCTAATATCATCTGCTTGCTGCATCAAAGCCAACCAATAAAAGAGAGAGATCAAAATGGTGATTATTAAATAATTTATAATTTACTTTTTTTTTTCAGTCAGCCAATTTTTAATCTCAAATCAAATTGGAGAAGGTCACTCCTTTTACATAAAATTTTTATCATATTTGAATGGTCCAGTGGCAGACACAGTACTACTGTGGTAGTGGGTGGGTGATTGCTCTAACAGATGGACAGAAAAGAGTTTGACTACAACTCTGCCTCTTGGCCTTGACCCAGAGCTGAGGACTATCAATAACTATACCAAGATAAAGTGTGACATTTTGTGGAAATCGTTGAATTGCCAGTTGCCACTTGTCAAAGTATGTTCTCAGACTATGACCTTCCTCTGTAAATGCATATTATACAAATGCGCTAAAGCGGATGCTCAAATGGGCTGTATTATGCAATTCTTATGAAACCACATTTTAAATGTCATTATATTCAAATTGATGCATAAACACAGGGACACACATTTTGCTGGTTACATATTTGAAAGGCTCAATACATGTACATCTGACATTTTGATTCTAAAAGCGCATAAATTGAAAACACTTCATACTCACAGATATATCATCCTAATACAAGGTGGTTCATGTAAAAATGATCAGACTGGTATTTTAGGTTTAATTGAACTAAACACTTAATAAATTCATGTTCACAATTGCTTCATACAATAAATACATAATAAAATGTCACTTTTCTGTGGGATGCATAACATTTGTCTATTATCTGTAATTATCATAAATTCATGATGTAAATCTTTTGGAATACATATATTCTTAGTACAGTGTTGGGTAAACTAAGTTAAGTTTAATTTTAAGTAGGATTTCAATAATTGATGTACCAGATTCTGTGAAAACTCAATACAGTTCCACCTGCCCCAGCATTAGTTTGCCAAATCTAGGTTAACTATTGTAATTCAATTTTAAAATTAAGCACAGTTTTCTTTTTCTGAATGTTAAAACAAGTTTCTTTGGTACAATATGAACACTAACTTTCTATTGACTATATGGGCTTATATGAGGGGTGCAGTGATGCAATTGGCTCACTATATACAATATTTGAATCACAAGGACGTAGCAATAATCTACAATCAAAACAAAAGTTTCAGAGATGAGAGAAATGTGTGGCAAAACAGCTTTTTATTTGACTGGTACACAAAACGATGCTTTTTTCATGAGTTAGAACTGCAAATGGATGAATTGTGCATGAGCAGAAGAATTTAAATCTTTTCCACAACTTCAAAATAATAATTTTATTATATATATATATATATATATATATATATATATATATATATATGTATGTACACACGTGGACAAAATTGTTGGTACCCCTCAGTTAAAGAAGGAAAAACCCACAATTCTCACTGAAATCACTTGAAACTTACAAAAGTAACAATAAATAAAAATTTATTGAAAATCAAATAATCAAAATCAGCCATCACTTTTGAATTGTTGATTAACATAATTATTTTAAAAAAACAAACTAATGAAATAGGGCTGGACAAAAATGATGGTACCTCTATAAAAGATTGAAAACTATTTGACCAGAGTGACATGATTAACTCAGGTGTGTCCTTTAATTGACATCACAGGTGTTTCCAAACTCATAATCAGTCAGTCTGCCTATTTAAAGGCAGACAAGTAGTCACTTTGCTGTTAGGTGAAAAGGTGTGTACCACACTGAACATGGACAACAGAAAGCGAAGGAGAAAATTGTCCCAGGACATCCGAAAAAAAATTATAGACAAACATCCTAAAGGTAAAGGCTATAAGACCATCTCTAAACAGCTTGAAGTTCCTGTGACAACAGTGGACTCATATTATTCAGAAGTTTCAAGACCCACGGGACAGTAGCCAACCTCCCTGGACGTGGCCGCAAGAGGAAAATTGATGACAAATTGAAGAGACGGATCGTTCGAATTGTATCCAAAGAGCCCAGAACAACCTCTAAAGAAATACAAAGGTGAACTCCAAGGCCAAGGTACATCAGTGTCAGATCGCACCATTCGTCGTTGTTTGAGCCAAAGTGGACTTCATGGGAGACGACACCACTGCTGAAAAAAATCATAAAAAAAGCGAGACTGGAATTTGCAAAAATGCATGTTGACAAGCCACAAAGCTTCTGGGAGAATGTCCTTTGGATAGATGGGACCAAACTGGAGCTTTTTGGTAAGGCACATCAACTCCTATGTTCATAGACTCAAAAACCAAGCATACGAAGAAAAGAACACTGTCCCTACGGTGAAACATGGAGGAGGCTCAGTAATGTTTTGGGGCTGCTTTGCTGCATCTGGCACAGGGTGTCTTGAATGTGTGCAAGGTAAAATGAAATCTGAAGACTATCAAGGCATTCTGGAGAGAAATGTGCTGCCTAGTGTCAGAAAGCTTGGTCTCAGTCGCAGGTCATGGGTCTTCCAACAGGACAACGATCCAAAACACACAGCCAAAAACACCCAAGAATGGCTGAGAGAAAAGCGTTGGACTATTCTAAAGTGGCCTTCCATGAGCCCAGATCTGAATCCCATTGAACATCTGTGGAAAGAGCTGAAACATGCCATTTGGAGAAGACACCCATCAAACCTGAGACAACTGGAGCAGTTTGCTCATGAGGAGTGGGCCAAAATACCTGTTGACAGCTGCAGAACGCTCATTGACAAATACAGAAATCGTTTAATTGCAGTGATTGCCTCAAAAGGTTGTGCAACAAAATATTAAGTTATGGGTACCATCTTTTTTGTCCAGCCCTATTTCATTAGTTTGTTTTTTTTTAATAATTATGTTAATCAACAATTCAAAAGTGATGGCTGATTTTGATTATTTGATTTTCAATAAATTTTTATTTATTGTTACTTTTGTAAGTTTCAAGTGATTTCAGTGAGAATTGTGGGTTTTTCCTTCTTTAACTGAGGGGTACCAACAATTTTGTCCACGTGTGTATATAAATTAAGTTAGTTAGTACAGCTATGCCAAGTGCAAAAAAATGGCAAACAGTGGCTAGAAAACATATTTCCAGTGGTCTGCAACTACACTGTCCATCCTAAGATATGGTCCTGTTCTTTTTCAAGAATATATCCATTTCTGTTTTCTGAAAGAAGTTGTGACCTTTGAGCAATAACTGTCTCTGGCAGTTGAAAAGACAAGTTCACTTGGAACAGAGGCTCCGGGAGCAGAAAGTTATGCTTTGTCTGGGAGAGGTGGCAAAGATACTGAGAACAGTTTTCTTGCCACCATTTCAGGGGGCAGCTACTGAGTGGGATAGGGGTCTCTTTTCTGTAGCGTTCTGATCTGGAGTGTTGTGGCTCGGTAGAGAGAGTCCCCAAGCAAGGGCTGACTTCCTGGAAGCAGGTTCTGTCAAGCCTTGCTCAGCTCCACCTGCTGCCTCTTCACCCATTTGCTCACTTTCATCTTGTGTGGCCTGACTGTTAAGGACTTTTCATGACGCAGTGGTGGCATTTTTAACGCTGTGGTCAGCTGGGGCAGTGGAAGTGCACATGTGACAGAGACTGAACAAGCTGGTCAGAAGACCTGGCTCAGTCTTGGACTGTCCATTGGAGTCCACTGAGGAGGCTGGTGAGAGGAGGCTGTTGGCCAAACTGACATCTATTATGGACAACCCCTCTCACCACCTTCATGAGATGGTGGGAGCCCTAAGCAGCTCCTTCAGCTGCAGACTGAGGCATTCACACTCTAAGAAGGAACGTTACTGCAGGTTCTTCATTCCATCTTCCATCAGGCTGTACAACACCAGCCTCAGCCAACAATAACCTGGACTCACTACAGTTATCCAATCAATAATAACTTTATCACTTTGCACGTGTCACTTTCTTTTTTTTTTTCTGTTACATGTATAGCCCTGGCCAAAAAATTCTTATTTATTACATTCGCCACCCACCTCCATTAAAAAAAAAAAACCCACTGTACATAGTGTATATTTCTGTATATATTTCGTCTATTTTTATTTCATTTCTCTATTTTATTGCATATTGTATGTTTATTTTACATATTTTTGTATTTCTGTATTTGTTCTTTATATGTTGCTACTATGACAAGTTAATTTCCCACAAGTTGGATTAATAAACAAGTCCAAGTCTGAAAACAAAAGAAACAATGGCATTAAGTAGCAAATTTAATTCACCACACTATTTCTAACAAGCTTCATAAAACCAATAACATTTTTCAACTGCTACTGATAACATAAATTATGTAGCCAGAAGAAATTGTTTCATCCTCAAAAGATAGAAAATGATATAAAGTGGTATACACCTGATTGTGCTGAAAAAATGTCTTTCTTCTGTACCATCAAGAAGATTGCCTCACGCTGGCTGTGTTCTATTCAGTTTAGTTCAATTCATTTCAAATTTATTCATATAGTATATATTACAATACAAACTGTCTTGCTTTTCAGAGAGCCAAAGCGTGAAACTTGAGCAAATATAATTAACTATAGCTAATATTATTAAATCTTAATTAAAGAAACAATGGCAACTTAAAAAAACTCCCTACATGGGGAACAAAACCTTTACATCAAACAAAGGTAGTGTCTGAAACCTTGGATCCAGTGCAGTCCACTCCAGCAGATTGTTATAACCATATAAGCAAGTACTCTGTGTTTGCCACAATGTTGGAATCAACATCAACATCTGGCATCATGCTCTGTTCAATTATGTTCTTCAGTGGCACAGTGAGAAACACTGAAACACCTATATGGGACTCAAAAAGTTGGTTAGTCTGAAGAACAACATTTTTCATTTCCTAATCACTAATTTTGTGTGCTTTAATTGTGGTTTAGTTTATTTTACCTCTTGAAGTCAAACTGTCGGTTGTTATGGCATGCATCCTCTTTTCAGAATCTGTACAACCTCTGCCTTAGTCTCTTATGGAGGTTCCGCACTACTGTAGGGACAAAATATGCATCCGAAGGGACACTGTATTTCAGTTCCAGGGTATGAAAGAGGTGCTGAAATCCATAGTTTTTGACCATGGAATACGGCCTCATGTAGGCTGCAATGAAAACACCAATGTCTCATTATTATCATGGCTCTCGAGCTTGACTGTAGAAGTTGGCGCCCAAATGCATTTGTCAACATTGTCTTGCCTTTAGACTTTTTCCAGCACCAGTTGAGTTAGGCAGAGAGCTGTGATGGTTCTGTACCAGAAATGGTAAGGATGTATTGGTCCCCCTGTAGCCTGGTTCTTGATACAGCTTTTCACACGATGAAATAGTTACTTTTCAATGTCGCAAGATATCCTGCCACAAGATATTGTCACACCTCTAGCTCATACCAGTATATATTTTACATTGGTAACTTGAGTCTTTGATTAATGTTACTATTGGATAGACTATTAAATTAGTCTGTGTCAGCACGACAAGAACTAGTTCCTTTTATTTCCAATGTGTGCCAATGTGTGTGCCTTCCTAATGGATATATAGTCACATTTGCCTCGTGTTAACAAATTCTTTCTAACCAACACAAAGTTACTTACAGTTGTTCAGTATACTCATGCTTCAGTGCACTGAGACACACACGCACACTCTCAGCTCTGCACATTAATGAATGGAACCCCTGCGTTCTAATCCATCAGATTAATTGGAATTGCCTGACCATGGATTGAGGAATGTTTCATCCCAAAAGCACTGCATTTGCTTATAGCTTCCTTCTGCAATTTCTTTTATGCTGAGAGGGAATGATGCAGGCAACCGTGTCTTTTTTTTTTATTCTGTCAGTTTTGTTTTGTTTCTGGTCCTTTCTCCTTTTAAGCCTTCCTACACTAATTACAGTACATTAATTTGGAATAATGACATCCACCTTATCATAATATCTCAGCGGTTGCTAGGATACTGTTGGTATTGGCAGTTTAATGCATTTTGATACTGTCATAAACTTTGTCAAATTCACTGGTGCTTACAGAAGACACTGAATTTATCTCTGTAGTAATGTGTCACAAATAATAGAGGTTGCACTAAGTTTGGAATGGAAAATGACTGCGGTTTTTGTTGCTATTAAGAATAGCATTTAGTGTTTTTATTGCAGTTCCCTTTTTAAGTGATTTTTGACTTGGCCATTGCCATTCACATATGAGCTTTTTCACTATGCCAAAGTAACAATTCAAATTCAAAAATACTTTATTAATCCCCCAAGGGGGAAATTCAAGTTTCAGTACACCAGGAAAAATCTGCTGTACTGCTGCTAGTGTCCAGCGCTCCTTTTCATGCCAGGTCCCGTGGTCCGAGTGCTAACTCCAGATAACAGCCTTTAAACAGTTAACAACTTTAATGTTTTTATACTTTTAAACATATTGTGTCCAACAAAACATTTGTTTTTTGACAAACAAAAAAAAATTCAAAAGGTCTTTCGATGTAATAAATAACTAAGAAAAAAACATAACTCAAATAGGTAAAATCCATTTAAAGTGCAAAAAAGGGAAATTGCAACAGCAGTAAACTAATCCTTTTAGTTTGTTTAATTTCTTCTGTTATCAGACTCATAGTTTGTCATAATGTACCTGAATATTTTCAGGTATGTCATGACAAACTATGTGTCTGATAACAGAAAAAAAATATATTCACTATAGCTTATGTAGATACTATGAAATCCAAAGCACTGAACACTGGTTGTGTGTATGAGTGTGTGTCCATGTGTTTGTATTTCTTTAGATGTTCCAGCTATTACAGACATCGCCATTTACGCTGGAGAGATTATATCTCTCAGCTGGCCTTGTGGAAAAATTCTTCTCATTTTTTTCCACTGAAAGAGAGCACAAAGATAAGAGATAGATAGATAGATAGACAGATAGATAGATAGATAGATAGATAGATAGATAGATAGATAGATAGATAAGACAATTGTGGCATGACTCAGCCACTCTGGGTTCCTTGACAGCAGACAGAACAACACGCGATCATGATTATATCAGTTTGTTTGGATCAGATGGTGCTACTATTGCAGTGGGGTCCCTGCGTGTTTCTCCTAAATAGAAACATAATCAGCAAATCCACAGCAGCTGTGCCAATCATTCTTTCTATGGTGCTGTTCCCAGTGCCACTGCTCAACATCTCCCCCTGCAGCTGAGCAAAAACCTCACTCCACCACCACAAGGACCTCTGTGCTACAGAGGAAGGCATATAAAGACATGACTCATACAGCAGGTCTGGGATACTATTGAATGTCATCTATGAGAGAAAAAAATGCCCATTTTCTTTTTCGTTTTCGTTTTTTTTTTTTAATTTTATTTTATTTCTATCATAATAATAACAAAATACTTACTCTTCTGCATGAGCAACAGTCTTCTTCAGATCCTCCACTCTGTGGCATTTGTCATACTGCCCATTGAGAATCTGGTGCCAAACAAAAATGGCAACCTTTGACTGTGACAACAGAGATTTAAGGTGAATGAATGGGATTCTCAAAATAAGAATTTTTTACTTTAGTCAGGTGCTGTCATCACTATTCTAGAAAAAAAGGCGTTTTGAGGTTTCTTTAGAAGATGTTTAACGATTTATTGTTCAGAAAGATTTGTACATTCCATGAATGCACTATTTTGAAAATAAAAAGCAATTATTGCATTACAAGTTGAAACAATTCTGAGACTTTTCTTTTTTTATGATGACCTGCCTGCTCATAAAGTGAAAATTGTGCTACTGCTATACTTCTTGATACCAGGCTTCATAATCCTTATTTATTTATTGCCCACTCATAGATTCATTAGGGCTTAATGTATAAACCTATCTCCTGACTAAATATGTCTACCGATCGCTACATTTATGTCTACCGTATACCGTTTATACCGCCCACTGCTACAACAAATGTTACGGCACTATCATTCAGATGGCAGCAGAACATTTAAATAAAAGTGCACTTGACACTACTTTTGAATTCATGATTTGATTATGCGTATACAATGTGATTAATCGTGAATAATCAGGGAAATCATGTGATTAATCACGATTAAAAAATTTAATCGTTGCCCAGCCCTAGTCAGAAAACATATCCTGTGGTTGTGGAAGAGATGTTAATCTGTTTCAGAAGGGTTAAATTTTTAGTCCATTGCAAAGTTGGCATTCGGTATGCATTTCCTTTGTTCCTTCTGTTATTTGTAACCCAGTTTGAGCTGATTTTAGATTAACAGTTATTTTTTTCAAGAGTCCCATGAGTTCTTTCACCAAGATCTTGATTTCATGGTGTGAAAGTTGGGCTACTGCATTAGGTCCTTTCCAACACATCCAAATATTCCAAAGAGGAGTTAAAATCTGGGTTATGTAGTAGCCAATCTTTGTGTAATCCTTTGATCAGTCCATTGTATAATGACTCATGGTCCCTGAACCGCTCTTTCATGGTTTTATTCCAATGTCCGTTGATGGGGTGGGGGACAAAAACTCGTTGAGTATAGTCAGATGACCTCATTTGTTTTAAGGCACATAACTTTGCTTAACCAAAAAATAAAACAGTGCCCTAAATTGCAGCTGTCAGTTTCTATTCATTTGGATTTTATATGCAATATGAGTTCATAAGTGGAATGAAAAGAACAATGTCTAATTAATCTCTCTTTTCTTCTCTTTCCCACAGAGTTATATTCATGGAAGTAGTCAGGCCCAGTTTGTAGCTGAGTCTCACATCATTCTCCTTCTGAGTATCCTTTCATAAATTTGTTGGTCGCACACACACACACACACACACACACATATATATATATATATATATATATATATATATATATATGTATATATATATATATATATATATATATATATATATATATATATATTATATATATAAAAAACAAAGTTGAATCGTTGAGAGTACTTTTAGGGCCCTATGAAATCAGTTTTATTTTTTCTCAAATTCCGTTTTAATTTTTTTTATTTTCTGTGTTTTTCGGTTTTTAATTTTTGAGAATTCTGTTTTAAGCATTTTATGCAAATTTAACCCCAAAACAGTATATAAGGTAATGTAAGGTAACCTTACCCTACAGTTTCCGTATGTCAGTCAATTCTTTGGGTCATGTGGCACATTGTAATTCACACTTTATATGTCTGACTCAGTTCTTTTTTTTTCTTTTTTACATTTTTAAATCTCATTTTATATACACTCTCCCAACAAGAAGCCACTACCATTTTTTTATATTCTCTATAAAGAAGATGCCAGCTGAACCAAATAATACCAATATGAAGACACTAGATTGTCCTACTCTTAACTTCTCCTCCTTGTGTGACTGTTCCCAAAGTTAACTCTTTGTGTGTGTGTGTGTGTGTGTGTGTGTGTGTGTGTGCTGTTTCTTAGATTGCCTGTGGACTTGTTTGTCAGGATAGATTTTTGTGTCTATTTGTATACTTCCCTATGTGCTTGTGCACCAGTGTGTACTTGCACTGCTGCTTCTGTATGTTTGTTGCCAATGATATTTTTTATTCCTAACTGCTGGCTCTGTCTGCATTGGACACAACAAGTCCAAGGTCACACCTGCTGCACAGAAATATTTTTGTTTGCACCCACACTGTTTACTTTTTTTTTTTAATTTTCTGGCCACCTGATTACACTGAGATCAGATGCACATTATATGCAGAAACACTAACACCTCAACCCTTCTTCTCTGAAGGTTGTATAAACAAATTTTACAAGCATGATCCAGGCAAGAATGAAATAAATATATCTATGTAATTTCTGATGCTTTGCAATTTTATTTAAAATGATACAATCCTTACATATCCTTTAGTGGTAAAAGGTTTTCAAAATATTTAATGTTAAAACTTATATTTTGAGTGCTGTGTATTAAGACAATTGGATGACTCTTGAAAAACTATGCATCATAAGAGCTCTGAAATATGAAGATTAGAGCAGAAATGGCAAATGCAAAAGCATGGGGAAAAAAATAAGCTTTTTCTACCTTCTGCAACTAATTCAGTTATAACTCAGATTTTGACAGTGCCATTCTTCAAAAAAACAGTATGAACCCTACAGCTGCAGATCTGTCTGCAAATATCTTTTTTATTTTATATTTGAAATCAATGATGCAGTGTACTATAGTTAATGTGTAATATGTTTACGAAATGTGTTCTTAGTGATCTGTTTGTGCCCCTGAGGTTTTGCTAGACTATCTCAGCAGAGCTGACATCACTGTGGGTTTTTGAAAATATAATTGAACTTTGAATCCATGATGACGTTCCTTCCACGGGTAAAGCAGCACCGCAGTCAACCACTGCAGTTTAAATAAAACTTGAGCTAGTTATTTGTTACCATGACCAGCAACATGACCTCATGCTCTCTTGAACAAAGTTCTGTCTAATGACTCATATTTACAGACCTCAAAATCATGCAGCTGAACAATGATCTAACACGATTTCAACAAAATAAGTTTATGCACTAATATTGATTCCATGGTAAGGAAGTTGTATGAGATCACTTCATTATGTGGTGGTGTTCCTGTGTATGTGTCTGGACTGTTCAGCATGAGGTCTTTGTAATCTGCTTCAGTCCTGCTATGCACCTATACCGTATTGGCCTGAATGTAGGATGACTCTGATTATAAGATGACCCCTATTTTTCAAATATCATTTTGGGAAAATAAAAATATTTTGAGGATGATAAAGTTATTCATAAAACAACGTTTTTATTGTACAAATATTATAGAAACACTTGCACAGAGACAACATTTTGCTGTATTGTTAAACATTTTAATCATTTCATATTTTTAGGCATGTATGGAACTTAAGTATTGATACTTAAGGTACATGCACCTGTCAGGTTTCCATGTTATTTAAGATCAAGGTATAGTATTATTTAATTACCACAATTTAATTTATTACCATCAATTTATAACTTCATCATAACTTCACCTCTGTTGTTTGCTTACTTATCCAGTTTTCAAGCCCCTTTATTCAAGACGGTTACATCATTCCTACATTTTACATCAGATCCCACTCGTACACTGTGATGCTCCATTCACCTACTAGTTACTTCAGTGCTGGCCTCATCTAGCGGCGCAGATGTATAATGGCAATAGAAAAGTCTAGACCTCGATTATTAGACGGTCCCATTTTTGAGAATATGATTTCTAGAATATAATGTCGTCCTATATTCAAGCCAATATATGTGCTTATCTGTATGTGCATATGTATGTATGTATGTCCAGCAGTTCATCTGGATCAGTGTGTTGTGAACTTCATCCTTGCCTCTGTGAGTTTTGCTTCCATGACAACTTTGTCCCAGATGCTGCAATCACCATGGGGATGGTACTGCTTAACGAAGCTTCTACCTCCAAGGGGGATGTTGGCAAAAGGAGAAGTAAGTCGAACCTGCACGGTAAAACTTAATACTCCAGAAAATACCTTGCTGGCTACTTCATAACCTTGTAGTGGTAATTGTTTCTTTTTATTTACTTTATAGGAAATCTTTTGTCTTAATATTTTGCGCTGTGTTGACTGTGTGTGTGTCTGTAATCAGTTATTTGTTTTCACTCATAATCATTCAGCTAATGGAAAAAAAATATATTTATATACAGTCATGGAAAAAATTATTAGACCACCCTTGTTTTCTTCAGTTTCTTGTTCATTTTAATGCCTGGTACAACTAAAGGTACATTTGTTTGGACAAACATAACGATAACCACAAAGATTGCTGATAAGAGTTTTATTTAAGAGCTGATATCTTACCATTTTCCATGGTTTTCTTGATAATAACCTAAATCACTTAAGTTTTTACATCAATAGTTATGGTCTTGTACTGCCAAAAACACTGCTTTTATGCATTCAAGTGTTTTCTTTTCTGTCTGTTTTAGTCACATGATGACGTTTTGTGGTACCAGGTATTAAAATTAACAAGAAAGTGAAGAAAAAATGGTGGTCAAATAATTTTTTCCATGACTGTATATATATCCGTATGCTGTTTATTGAGATATTGTTAGATGTCAGTCTTAGCTCTTGGAAATAAAATTGGAATTGGTAAAAACTGAAATTGTCAGCTCAGATTTTTAAAGTGATTCAGAAAAATCGCAATAAGAATAATTTATTCTTGTATATCAACTGTAAAGTAATTTATGTAAAGTATTTTTTATCTAACTCTGGCAGCTACAGGACAACATTGAAGTTACTTTCAAGTGAAACAAAAATACCATACATAGAAATTTTGGGCCGTTTAGCTACTTTCACACCACCTATTATACCATACATTTAAAAGAAATTCATAATTATACAATTCCAGTACAATTGAGCAATGTGGTCTATTTTGGTCTGATGTTTCACGTTTATAACCACAAGTGCCTTGCTTTCAGACCTCTACAAAACATGACAGCCATCTAAAACAGTGGTATTTAAACCATGCTCAATTACTACTGAAGGTACCATCTCAATGTTGCAGCTGAAATCAAGACTAATTAGACCGGGCAATGCTTTTCCAGTGTTCTATTGTCTAATTTTAGTGAGCCTGTGTGAATTGTACCCTCAGTTTCCTGTTCCTAGCTGCCAGGAGTGGCACCCAATGAACTCTTCTGCTGCTGTGTGTTCAGAGTCTTCTGTATACTTAAGTTTCAGTTGTTATTGCCAGTTTTTGCCTTTCTATGATCCGTGTGTGTGCTCTTTTGGATTGAGATCTGTTGACTGTGGAGACCATTTGGGTACAGAGAACTCATTGTCATGTTCAAGAAACCAGTCTGAGATGATTTGTGTGTTATGACATGGCGCCTTATCCTACTGGAAGTATCCATCAGAAGATGGGCACACTGTGGTCATAAAGGGATGGACATAGTCAGCAACAGTACTCAGGTAGGCTGTGGCGTTGATACGACACTCAATTGGTACTTAGGGCCTGATCTTCTGCCAGATCTCCTAAAGCCTCTATTAAGGGATAGCGGGTAGCAAGAGGGGTGTTCCCCCGCAAAAAACGCAATCTTCCATCTTCCTAAACCCGCTATCCTACCTGCGCTACCCGCTATATTATGCAAGGGAGTGGTTAGGGCGTTCCACCTGTTAAACCAATCAGTGGGTCAGTAGCCATTGCTGTCTGTCTCCTGCAATCAGGTCAAAAAACAACTAGAGAAACTGAACCAGAACAAGGCTGAAAGTCCAGACGGTGTCTGTCCCAGAGTTCTCAAGACCTGCTCATTGCAACTATGTCCGATTCTCCAGCACCTCTTCAACACCAGTCTGAGACAGAAAACAGTTCCTGTGCTGTGGAAAACATCCTGCCTTGTTCCAGTGCCTAAAAAAAACACAACCAGCTGAACCTAATGACTACAGACCAGTTGCCCTGACATCTCACATCATGAAAGTCCTGGAGAGACTCCTACTGGCCACCTCAACAACCAGGTCAGCACCTTTCAGGACCCATTACAGTTTGCATATTGTAATGGACTTGGGGTTGAAGACGCCATCATCTACCTGCTTCACAGAGCCCACTCTCATCTGGACCAATCAGGCAGCACTTTGAGGGTCATGTTCTTTGATTTCTCAAGTGCTTTTAATACAATTCAGCCTGCGTTGTTATATAAGAAGCTCCATAAGTTCCAGGTGGATTCCTCCACAATTCCTGGATTTATGACGACCTCACAAACAGACCACAGTTTGTGAGACTGAAAAGGTTGTGTGTCTGAGATGGAGGTCAGCAGCATTGGAGCACCACAAGGAACTGTTCTCTCGCCGTTTCTTTTCATGCTCTACACCTTTGACTTCCAGTACAACTCTGAGTCCTGTGATCTGCAGAAATATGACTGCAGTTGTTGGGTGTATCAGCAACGGACAGGAAGTAGAGTACAAAGAACCGATCTGTCAGTTTGCGAAATGGTGCGGTAACAATCATCTCGTATTAAATAGCAGCAAAACTAAGGAGATGATTGTCGACTTAAGGAGGAGAAAGAAACAACAAAGCAGTGTTTCCATCCTGGGAAAGGAGGTGGAGGTGGTGGAGGAATACAAGTACCTTGGAGTTCAGCTTGACAACAGACTAGAGTGGAAATGCAACACAGAATACATCTACAAGAAAGGTCAGAGCAGACTCTACTTTTTAAGAAAGCTGAGATCTTTTAATGTCTGCACCAAGATGTTGCACATCTTCTATACGTCTGTTGTTGAAAGTGCAATCAGCTTTGCAGCCATCTGCTGGGGCAGCAGCATCAGAACCAGAGACCTGAAGAGAATCAACAAACTGATCAGGAAAGCTGGATCTGTGCTGGGTGGAACTCTGGAGCCGCTGGAACTGATTGTACAAAAAAGAATGCTGCACAAGCTGATGAAGATGATGGAGGACTCTTCACACCCTCTCCACGACACAGTGATCAAACAACAGAGTGTGTTCAGTGAGAGGCTTCTTCAGGTCCGTTGCAAGATGGAAAGATACAAAAGATCATTCCTGCCAGCAGCCATCAGCCTCCACAACAAGACATAAAACCGACTACTATTATTATTATTAATTCAATATTATTGTTATTGCTGTCATTTATTTATTGTTTTAAAAAAAAAGCCCTTACTACAATGTTGAATTTCCCTTCTGGGATAAAGTATTTTTCATTTGATTTCATTTCATTTTATAATGTCAAGGATTTGAGGCAGAATGGAGGACCCAAACACAGATGTGCAAAATAGGGAATTTATTCTCAAAAACAAAAGCCTAAATCAGACTAAATCAGAATCCACAAAAGTAATCAAGAAGGAAAAAAAGAAACCAAAGTCCCAAACAAACCAAAAATCTACCAAAATAATTAAAACAAAAACCCAGGCTGAAAAACAGAAAAAAAAAACCTTCACAGGACATGAGGCAAGACTTACTGGGTACGGAACAAAGATGTACTCACATCAGATTAAAAAATGGAAGACAACAGACCAGCACAGACAGGGGAGATGACAAGACTTAATTACACAGGGAACCCAACGAGAGGCAGGTGCAGACAAATAGGATAACAAGAGGGAAGGAAGCAAAGCTGAAAACAATGGAGACAAGACAGACCTTCAAAGTAAAACAGGAAACAGGTAACATAAAAGACAGGCATTGATGCCAACTTAACACATAACATAAAAAAGAAACAAACAAAAAAAAAAAAAAAAAAAAAAAAAAATATATATATATATATATATATATATATATATATATATATATATATATATATATATATATATATATATATATATATATATATATATATATATATATATATATATATATATATAATGTATATTTAAAATGTATATCCACCAGGACTCTGCAGGTAACACCATCAATGACACAGTCCAGATACAATCCAGTTGTGTGGTCCAAACGACCAACTCATGGAGATGCGGAGGGGAATAAAAGAACTGGGGATGACAGTGCCCCTGTTATGCCACCATTGCCTAGTTTAACGGCGGCTGTAGGGCTGAGCTTTCTTTGGTGCTGGAGCTGGGCAGTACTGGGAAATGTGGCCTGGCTACCCCACAACGATAAGATTCTGCAGATAAAGGCCGATGAACTTTCTGGTGACTTTGGTTTGTCTTATCTCCGTCTCTCTCCGCCTTTCTTTTCATCCCTGCTAAATATTTTTCCATGGTGTTTCTTAAGGGGTTTGTTCACCTCATATGTCCTGATCTGTGCTGTGCGTGCATGTCCATGCAAAAAAAAAAAAAAAAAAAAACGGACACAATATAGCTAATACTCTCTGCACACTGTGATAAAAAGAGCGCCACTGACCTCTACTGGACTTGATGTGCAATAACACTTTATTCAGGTACAGCAAAAAAAAGGCAAAAAGGCTTGCTCCGCAGGGTCACACACGCCCCCCCGGCATCGCATCGCATTTTTCAGAGACAATATTTTCCCGTTGAGGCATTTCGTAACCTGAAAATTTCGTATGTAGAGACGTTCGTAAGTAGAGGTACCACTGAATTTGAGAAGGACTGATGTAATCAGTGGATGTGGGTGGGAAATCGCTTGCATGTAGTTTCCTTTCCGCAGAGTGCAACTACATAACATTATTTGCTGCTGTTATGGGCAGCATTAATAAACCAAATCATGAAGCATGTCAGATCATTGTGTGATGTGTAAAAGGAGGGTATGGCGAGAAGGAGAAAGTGGGTGAACAGAGAAAATGGGTGTATCATTGAAAGAAATTAGTTTAATAAACAGTCAACTGAATTCCTCCATCCATAAAACATTTTGCTAAAATTTGAGTCATAGGTCCTTATTGAAGAAATTGTTCATATCATAACTTCCTGGCACTTCTATTTGTTTTTTTTTGGGTTTTGTTTTTTTAAGTCTGTCAGTCATATTAATCAAAGTCAAAGTTTCTGAATCTCTTTTTCAAGATAAAATAGACTATAGAACCATGAATAAATCAGTTTTTTTCTATCAACATTTATTTGTTTCTTTTATAAATGTATTTATTTGGCACAGAAATTGAATGTCTAAATTCAGTTTATGTGATACATCAATGGTTCTAGTGCTCGCTTACTTAATTGCTATCGTGCCTTACAGGCACAACAGCCCTTCCATTAATTTTGATGGGAGAGATTTTCAGCCTGCACATATGGGGGTTCCAAATAAATAATAATACAATTAATCCAAAACACCGCAACAGTATTTAATTTATCTCTGTTTTGCAGCTGTTTAAAACTTAATGAAATATTTTTACTCTTAAATGATAAAATAAACTTTACATTGGGAGTTGTTAACCCCCAAAACAATCAAAAATGATTTAAATAAATCACAACATATACATTTTTTTTCTTTAACTTATTCACCATTCTTACTTTTTCTTTTCATGGTGACAACACTCAAGATGCATGGAGTCAACAAGTTCATGCAAGATTGTAAAGCCTCTCCTTGATCTTATTTAATCTTGAAATTGTTCTTGCACTGCTTTGGGCAACATTGGGCTACATTATCTTTTTTCCACAAAAATCCAAAGCAGTGGGTAAAGTATTTGTTATAAGAATGGAGTGCCATCTCTCTTGGGTCAGAGTATAGTTGATTTTCTGCTAGTTTCTAACATAGAATAGCACAGTAGACCCTCACTTTATTTTTCCAACTTCATATTTTCATGTGCAATACACTCAGGAATTTCTTTCTAGTATGACACATCGTCTAAGATCACTGATATGAGAGCATAATCATGCTTGTTTAGCAAGTTTTATCAGCTTTGTTTACCTCCTAATTTCACATCGCAGTTATTTGTTTTTAAATGCTTTTAAAGTCTTAAAAAAGTCAGAAGTCATATCTTGAAAAAAAATGTTTCCCCTCTTGTGAATTTTCAAAAGTTCAGATTTTTTTTTCTTTCCTTACTCTCCTTTTACACATTCCATTCAGTTATACGACATGCCCCATAAACTGATTTAGAAAATACTCACTGAAATGTTGAATAAGTATTCCTGAGGTCCCAGACCCAGTCTTCTGTATTCATGCAGGGCCCTCATGTTCATATTTGATTATGCACTTGTTTACTCTTTAATCTGTTAAAATACAAATTGGCAATAATCGTATGAGTACAATATAATATACACATGATGTTTATCATAAATAATAAAAAGGTTTTGTGAAGTAGAGTTGTGCAAAGTTCCTATGTGTTGGGTTTTACATGCTGTAGACAATGACTTTCTTGGTTACAAAACTGTTTTGACAGTCAAAAACACAAGTTGAACAGTATAAAGGTCTTTATAGCTTTCACTGAAACACTTACACAGTTTTATTAAGCAGCTATAAGCTTGGCTCGCCTAATAGTACTCCTTTCCGATTCTCCAAACTGAGAGCTATGAACACTGGTTGCTAATAGTAAGACACAAACTACTTCACAAAACCCTACTGTAGCAGATACAGCTCCAGACAAATCAAGTTCTTGTATTTATGTATCATGCAACAAGATGGAAAGTTATGACATTTTGTGTTCAATTACTACAAAAATTACAAATATTTTGGAGACTTCTAATTTGACGTATTGTCTGTGTTGTTAAAGTTATTAGTTTTTGTGCTTGGATCTTTTAAATTAAGTGTTGTAAGGTTACTCGCCATTAACACTCATGTTTAAAACAGTGAACTCTATCCTCTTGGATTGAGATAAGTCCAAGATTTGATTCCACCTCAGTCCGAGATGCATAGCAAGAGCCTGTGACCTTAGCTTTGCATATGGCATAAGTTCATTACCTGATGGTCGTTGGTTTGGGGTTTCTGGTTGCTGTCTCTTCTTGCAGACCTTGGGTGAGGTGCACAGGCCTCAAGACAATGAGCTCCACTGGTTTATCTTGTTGCAATTATTACTTATGTCAGGCAATATTCCATGAAATGTGTAGCTCACATGATAGTGTGCGCCTCAGAGAATTTCATGAACCAAAATGTAGCGCTCTGTTTCCCCATCTACTTCTGTATTGGGACACACCAGTATCAAAATGAAGCATGGCCTTTCTGGGGGTAAGTGATGTGTGTAAATGTATGCATTATGGGAATAAACTGTAGAGAAACCAAGTGTGTACCCCTGGATGCGCTACAACAACAAGAGTAAAGGAGTGAGACGAGTTTTAATAACTTTAAGATACATGGACATGAGGGTGGAATTGATGTGTGTGCCGGTGCACAATCTGTCATGTCTCATGTCTGCTGTGACAGGCCCACTCCACCCATCACTTTTTGCATTAATCCTTTTTTTTGTTGTTGTTGTTTGATCTATAAACAATAATTTGTGTGTGGTCCACTAAATCGGTCACATCATATCTTCTCTGCCAGTAGCTAATTAAAAAATAAGATGTAAAGAACTGTGTAGCATCACAGTCTATTCATATTTGGGCTCCCAGTGAGATAAGCTTAACCTAATATGTTCAGCAGCTCCTTCCTCTTTCTTTACCAGGCCAATATATCATGGTTTCAATTAAGCTCAGTCATACAGTCAAAAGAGGGATTTCTACCTTTGTCAGTAAATAAAATTATTCATCTTAAACAACTTGTCATTTCACTAAGGTCATAAATCACTTAGCGTATTGGCAAGCTTGGTCTGTGTGCATTTGTAAGTGTCATTATCCATGGATACATGCTGAGAACTCTGTCATAATTGATGAGCCACGGGAATTGCCGTATGTCTCTGTATTTGCTAATGAAGATACAAAGACGCACTGATACTCACACACTCATAGGTGATACTGAAGATGTGCCAATCCATGAAGCACGGGGGCAAATGGGCTGTGGGTGAAGACACGTTCTTAGACATTCTTGCCCTTAATTAAGTCTGCGATTGGGACTGAGTATTATATTACAGCTCACTTTTGTATTACTTGACAGGACTTGCCGTGAAAGAGCCTATCGGTGTAATCTTTGTTTATCCCAAATTCTGGTTTCTTAAAACACGCAGTGTGTGTTCCATGAATTAAGAACTGATTGGCAAACTCAGCAACTCTCTCATACACAGCTCTTCCATGGCACAAATTCCTGAGAATCTTATGGCGAATTGTAAATATTTCTGAGCAGTGGCAGCAAATTGTTTTTTTGTTTTTTTGATGGTGGTTTTTTTGATGCATGCATTACCGCATTACTACACAAAAAACACCCTCCTTGATTAAAAAAAAGACAAGAAGTCATCTTACATACAAACACACACCGCATACACACACACACTCACATATACACTGCTCAAAAAAATTAAAGGAACACTTTGATTACACATCAGATTTCAATGGGGAAAAAAATCATGCTGTTTATTTATACTGATATGGACTGTGTGATGTGTTAGGAACAAAAGGATGCCACATCATTTGAAGGAAATTAAAATGATTAACCTACAGAGGGCTGAATTCAAAGATACCCCAAAACCTGCGGTGCGGCAGGCTAGTCCATTTTGCTGAAATTTCATTGGAGCAACTCAAAATGGTATTCAGTAATTTGTATGGCCCCCACGTGTGTGTATGCATGCCTGACAACGTCGTCCTAATGAGACAACGGATGGCATCCTAGGGTATCTCCTCCCAGATCTGGACCAGGGCATCACTGATCTCCTGGACAGTCTGAGGTGCAACCTGGCGGCATGGGATGGATCGAAACATAATGTCCCGGAGGTCTTTAGGTCAGGCGAGCGTGGGGGCCAATCAATGGTATCAATTCCTTCATCCTCCAGGAACTGCCTGCATACTCTGGCCACATGAGGCCGGGCATTGTCGTGCACCAGGAGGAACCCAGGACCCACTACACCAGCATAGGGTCTGACAATGGGTGCAAGGATTTCATCCCGATACCTAATGGCAGTTAGAGTGCCGTTGTCTAGCCTGTTTAGGTCTGTGCGTTCCTTCATGGATATGCCTCCCCAGACCATCACTGACCCACCACCATACCGGTCATGCTGAACGATGTTACAGGCAGCATAACTTTCTCCACAGCTTCTCCAGACCCTTTCACGTCTGCCACATGTGCTCAGGGTGAACCTGCTCTCATCTGTGAAAAGCACAGGGTGCCAGTGGCAGACTTGCCAATTCCGGTGTTCTGTGGCAAATGCCAATCGAGCTCCACGGTGCCGGGCAGTGAGCACAGGGCCCACTAGAGGACCTCAGGCCCTCAGGCCACCCTCATGAAGTCTGTTTCTGATTGTTTGGTCTGAAACATTCACACAAGTGGCCTGCTGGAGGTCATTTTGTAGGGCTCTGGCAGTGCTCCTCCTGCTCCTCCTTGCACAAAGGAGCAGATAGCGGTCCTGCTGATGGGTTGTAGACCTTCTACAGCCCTGTCCAGCTCTCCTGGAGTAACTGCCTGTCTCCTGGAATCTCCTTTATGCTCTTGAAATTGTGCTGGGAGACACAGCGAACCTTCTGGCAATGGCACGTATTGATGTGCCGTCCTGGAGGAGTTGGACTGCCTGTGCAACCTCTGTAGGGTCCAGGTATCGCCTCATGCTAAAGGTAGTGACAGTGACCCCAGCCAAATGCAAAACTGGTGAAAAATAGTCAGAAAGGATGAAGAGGGGAAAAAAATGTCAGTGGCCTCCACCTGTAAAACCATTCCTGTTTTGATGGTCGTCTCGTTGTTCCCCCTCTAGTGCACCTGTTGTTAATTTAATTAACACCAAAGCAGCTGAAACTGATTAACAACCCCCTCTGCTACTTACCTGACCAAATCAATATCCCAGAAGTTTAATTGACTTGATGCTATACTCTGATTACAAAGTGTTCCTTTCATTTTTTTGAGTAGTATGTGTATATGCCGTATATATATATATATATATATATATATATATATATATATATATATATATATATATATATATATATATATATATGTATATATGTATATGTATGTATATATGTATGTATATATGTATGTATATATGTATGTATATATATATGTATATATATGTATATATATATATACATACATACAGACATGACATGACATGACATGACATGACATGACATGACATGACATGACATGACATGACATGACATGACATGACATGACATGACATGACATGACATGACATGACATGACATGACATGACATGACATGACATGAAAATGAATGAAATGAAAAATACTTTATTTATCCCATAAAGGGAAATTCAATTCTGTAGTATTAGGGCTCTTTTTTTTTTTTTTTTTTTAAATAAATAACAGACAACGACAGCAATAATAATATGAATAATAATAATAGGTATTAAGTCTTGTTGTGGAGGCTGATAGCTGCTGGCAGGAATGATCTTCTGTATCTTTCCGTCTTGCAACGGACCTGAAGAAGCCTCTCACTGAACACACTCTGTTGTTTGATCACTGTGTCATGGAGAGGGTGTGAAGAGTCCTCCATCATCTTCATCAGTTTG